>CM052900.1:74961924-75041317 GCA_028534135.1 Potos flavus | reverse complement strand
GATAATTGTTTTTCTCTGATTGACTTACTTCGCTTAGCATAATACCCTCCAGTTCCATCCACGTCGTTGCAAACGGCAAGATTTCATTTCTCTTGATGGCTGCATAGTATTCCATTGTATATATATACCACATCTTCTTTATCCATTGGTGATGAAAATTCTAACTCTAAAAGCTAAAAAATCAAGTTATCTAGCAAGTGAGTGGTAGACTTTAGGAGTCTTTCTCCTCTTGTGGCTGAAATCAATGAAAATGTCTACTATTGCTGTTTATTTCTGAGTAGTCTGTTTTTGGGAGGGATTGTGGTAGTGAGGTGCCTTGTAAAAGGACTGGAGTTTAAGAATTTGAGAGTTACTCTTTTGTCTGTGTATATAAAATTAACTTTTTATTTTCTTTACTTTGACCCCCCTACCTACAATCTGTATTTGTGGTCTACTCCCCCATCTTTGTGTGAGTGCCTTAAGGCTAGAGATTATATTGTATTCATTTCTTATGTATTCCATTTCCCCTTTTCCTCTGGATCCTAATATTGTGCCTAATATATGCTTGGCTCTCAATTACAGTTTGTTCAATGAATATTGTTGATGTTTCTGAATAATTATTAAAATGGCCTGTTCTGAAACCTCACTTGAAGGTTTAAGTAATTCATTAGTATCATGGTGACCTAGTATTTACCCAAGTCTTCCTAAATATTCATTGATGAATCCTTACATTGCTTATCTCAAGTATTCAAATTTCAGGATGCTCATGGCATGTCATGGATGTTACGAGCTTTAATTTTCTTTAGTATCATCTGGAGACAGAGATGCAACAGCTGGGAAGATAAAGGCACAGAGAATTAAGAGCATCATTCAATACTGTAAAGTAGTTATTGTGGAAAGAGACTCCTAGGATGAACTTCCATGCTTCTATGGCTCCACAAGCCAAAGAACAAATACAAAACAAAACAAAACAAAACAAACAAACAGAAAAACCTGATGAAAGCTCTAAAGGGAAACCCAGATCAGGTTGGATATGGGAGTGGATGTTGACCTGGATTGGGTAACATTTCTTTGCTGTCTGAGGGTTATGATTAGTGACTTATTTCTAATATGCATTTGTTTTTATTTTTAGCATTGCAGTGTCGGGATGGCTATGAGCCTTGTGTAAATGAAGGAGTGTGTGTTACCTACCACAATGGCACAGGATACTGCAAGTAAGTTTTTCTCTGTTGTTGTTTTTTTTCCTTTTGATGTATTTTATTTTTCCTCAGTATAACCCTGGACAAGATTTGGTTCTACTAATTTTATTTTCAATACTTCTGTGAAATGTTATTGGTTCTCTTACTTTTGTGATGTAGTCTTTGTGGGGGATGAAGATGGAAGGATGTAGATGATGTAGATGTCAGATAAATGGTTAACAAGAACTTCTTATTATCTTATCACTATCTTTTTCGTTATGAAAAAGACTTTTCAGTGAGTGGCTAGTTAATGTATATTGAGTACATTCTTAGAATGTACCTCAACATGTTAGTTATGATCCTGTTTTTCAGTCAAACCACAATAGATATTAACTTTAATTCTGCCAAGCATAAGTGAATATTACAACATGAAACTATTTTTCTGGTGTAAAAAAGTCCAGTTCCTAAAAAGAGACCATGAGAAAGATGCATAGGCACCAGTAGGGGTGGGATGGGGAGCAGGCACTGTGGGGAATGTGGGTTATATGGGCTTACAAGAGTAAGGGTATGGAACAGGACCAGGGAGTAGAGGCTGGTTCTCAAGAGCAGTTTTTCTTTTTCTCCAACACCTAGTTTAGCTATACTTTTTGTTTCTTTGAGGAGGCCTGTGAGATTATCTCATAAATAGCTCCTCTTCGTGTCCTACAGACCATATTTTTTTCCTTCTGGCTCTGGCTCAATTGAAATTTTATTTTTTTAGAGATTTCGTTTATTTATTTGTCAGAGGGAGAGCGCGGGCACACAAGCAAAGGGAGCAGCAGGTAGAGGGAGAAGCAGGCTCCCTGCTGAGCAAGGAGCCCGATGTAGGACTTGATCCCAGGACGCCGAGATCATGACCTGAGCCGAATCCCGAAGCTTAACCAACTGAGCCACTCAGGCGTCCCTCCATTAAAGAATTTTGACAGGAACATGTATTAGTTGTATTTAGATCATGTGAAATAAGATTGATAATGTAACTTTTCTTTAACACTTGCATGGGGTACACTTGTCCTCTGCTTTAGTAGCAGTACTTGCTTGATAAGCATTTTATTTATTTATTTATTAACATCTTAATTTTATTTTTTTCATGTTCCAAGATTCATTGTTTATGCACCACAACCAGTGCTCCATGCAATATGTGCCCTCCTCAATACCTACCACCAGGCTCACCCATCCCCCCACCTCCTTCCCCTCCATAACCCTCAGTTTGTTTCTCAGAATCCAGTCTTTCATCTTTCATCTCTCCCGCCAATTTACCCCAATTTACTTTCCCTTTCCTTCTCCTAATGTTCTCCATGTTCTTGCTCATGCTCTACAAGTAAGTGAAACCATATGACAATTGACTTTTTCTGCTTGACTTATTTCACTTAGCATAATCTCCTCCAGTCCTGTCCATGTTGATACAAAAGTTGGGTATTCATCCTTTCTGATGGCTGAGTAATATTCCATTACATATATGGACCACATCTTTATCCATTCGTCTGTTGAAAGGCATCTCGACTCTTTCCACAGTTTGGTTTTGTGGACATTGCTGCTATGAACATTGGGGTACACATAGCCCTTGTTTTCACTACATCTGTATCTTTGGGGTAAATACCCAGTAGTGCAATTGCAGGGTCATAGGGTAGCTCTATTTTTAATTTTTTGGGGAATCTCCACACTGTTTTCCAAAGTGGCTGCACCAACTTGCATTCCCACCAACAGTGTAAGAGGGTTCCCTTTTCTCCACATCCTCTCCAACACTTGTTGTTTTCTGTCCTGTTGATTTTTTCCATTCTAATTGGTGTAAGGTGGTATCTCAATGTGGTTTTGATTTGAATTTTCCCTGATGGCTAGTGATGATGAACTTGCTTGATAAGCATTTTAAATGAGTTTATCCAACATGTGTTTATTTGTTTTCTGGATATTTAATTGAATAATATAAATATAATATGACATTGGTTCCAGTCAAGTCCATTCTGACACCAGGATCTAAGTTCTTTTTTTTTTTTAAGATTTATTTAATTTATTGGCTGGGTGGGGTGGGGGGAGAGTGCTTGAATGTGCACAAGCAGGGGGAGCAGCAGGCAGAGGGAGAGGCAGATTCCCCACTGAGCAGGACCCGGAGATTATGACCTGAGCTGAAGGCAGATGCTTAACTGACTGAGCCACCCAGGCACTCCAGATGACAGTAAAGTTTAACCATACATTGCTTGAATTGGAATAAAGATAATACTGGAATGAAATGTTTTTTTTTTAACTGATAATGAGCTGCTCACATAGTTTTTCTAGCTGGAAAACAAAAACAAAAACACGTGATGTAGTCTTCTCTCAGAATGGTAACACATTTGGAGATAATAAAGGGGAGGAGCTTTTAATGCCTTAAAACTGGCTACCAAAATCTTCAGTCCCTTTTTGGCACTCGGTGTCATAGTAACTTGTTTTATTCTATTATCCAGCTCTCTTGTGGTAGTTAACCCATTAAATTATGATCATTTGTGAATGTATTTGTTTCTCCTACTGGATTTTGAGGTCCTTGTCCTATGTATTTTTGTATAGTTAGTGCCTAATATAGTGCCTGATATGTAGCTAGAGCTTAACAGTGTGTTTCTTGAACCAAAAGGTGCTCAATAGAGTTCATCATTCACATGTTCTTTTAATCAGTGTCTTAAATAAGAAGATACTGTCCTCTCTTCTGAGAATTTTATTTGCTTCACACAGCCTCTAGTATGATAGTGCTATACTGAGAGGCACTTTAGTTCTATCTGAACATAATTTAATGTGGTGACTTATGTAGGGGAATTTCAAATAGGTTCCAAGTGTTGGCCTATGTATTTGTGGTCTGCTGTAGGAAGAGAGACTAGTCTCTGAGCACTTACCAGGAGAAGACACTAAGGGTCACTTTTAGGAGAAAAGAGCTTTGTGGGCCATTAGTCTCAAACTCTCCAACCAAAGTGAGAGAGACAAAGTTGCCCCTGTTTTCTGGAAGAAGCACTGCTAGGAAACAGGGAATTCACTTTATTGTTAACAAAAACGGAGCTGCTCAAAATCTGTATGTGGATGCTTGTTAATTGTTGTTGGGGTAGGTTGCTTATGGATATAGTTCTGGGGGAGTCCCTCAGATGTCCTCCAACCCTGTGTGAGGGAAACAAGCCCCTGAGAAGGGAGAGTAAGGGAAAAAATGGGCAAGACTGTCCTTTGAGGAGATCAATATGAACAACAAAACTTGTAAAAAGAGAGTATTTCTGGGGCGCCTGGGTGGTTGAGTGGGTTAAAGCCTCTGCCTTCGGCTCAGGTCATGATCTCAGAGTCTTGGGATCGAGCCCCGTATCAGGGTCTCTGCTCCGCGGGGAGCCTGCTTCCCCCCCTTCTCTCTGCCTACTTGTGATCTCTCTCTCTCTGTCAAATAAATAAAATCTTAAAAAAAAAAAAGTATTTCTCTACATCGGTAAAAGCAATATTAGTGTCAACATAAAGTGAATACAGGAAAAGCACGAACAATATCAGGGAGGCCAACTCAGTCATCCTGACAATGCCATAGGATGTTAAGCAAAATTTTAAGCAAAGATAACATCTACTTAGCAGAACTTTCAGTGTATCTTCACCAACTTTGCTTTTTTCCTTGGGGAAAGAAGGTAATCCAGCTTGTTCAGTAAATACTATTTTTATATATTTTTATATTATTTTAATGGTAAATGGTTATTAGAACACTTATAAGTTCTATAAAAATTACATCAGACATGCAGGGCATATGATTATCTTTTTGTTCATGAGATAGCTTAGTGGATTAAGAAAAGAAAGTTGAAGCCAAATTCTTTTTTACAAGGGGTGGGGGGTGGGAATTAATGGAAAATGTTTTAGAGTAGAAGGTATCTGACTATCTGTTTAAAGAGCATAATGCTACTGATGCAGCTAAAATATAATAGTTGTTTATAGAAATTATAGAAATCCTTGATAAGATCACATTGACAGATGAGGATAAGTACTTTAAAAGGTTAGTTTTGTATGCAGCTCAGCTGTTTTTTCTGTTAGGAGCCTAAGTATTCTATCAGTCTATGATTAGATTGGGATGCCAGACAAGGAGAACCTGTATAATCTTGCATAAAACTCAATTATTGCTCCTAAATAGTTGTTGTCAGATCTTAATAAAGCCCTCTCACTACAGAGAGATAAGACATAATTATTCTCTCCCTTGTCCTACTGGGAGGTGTAAGTATATAATTAAGTTTGGCTGTCATTAATCACTTTCAAGTTGTTTGTCTCAGGCTTTCAAAGATAAACCATTCCAAATCCGGATTTGATTGAAAATCGTGGGTAACTCAAGGGGCACCTGGGTGGCTCAGTGGGTTAAAGCCTCTGCCTTCGGCTCAGGTCATGATCTGAGGGTCCTGGGATCGAGCCCCGCATCGGACTCTCTGCTCAGCAGGGAGCCTGCTTCCCCCCCTCTCCCTCTGCCTGCCTCTCTGCCTACTTGTGATTTCTCTCTCTGTCAAATAAAGAAATAAATAAAATCTTAAAAGAAAATCATGGGTAACTTAAGTTCATTAGAATGTTGGGGGATGGTAAGTTTTTGATTTGTAAATTCACAACATATGCATTTTTAAGGACATATTTAACATAGTTATGTAAAAGCCTTATCTATCAGTTCTTAACATCTGGGGTGTCTTTGGGTATGTTTGTATCAACAGCTCTTTCTGTTGACTCTGGGTACAGTTTCCCTTTACTTCTCATTTATGGTAGTTTTTGTTATTTACTGGACATTGCGAGTGATGCATTTTACTGTTTACCTTCCATTAAAGAATGGTGAGTTTTGTTCTAACAGGCAGTTACATCACTGGAAGATCACCTTGATCCTATGAGGGCTTGATTTTAGGCTTTGCACTGGCAGGTCTGTTTTGCCTTTAGTCTGACAGTGTAAGTCTTAGTCCTGAGATGTGGTCCTTACTCTCAAGGTATGACCCCTCAAGGGGATCAGTGGGAAGTGTGAGGTGCTTGTCAAGCCTGGTGTTCCCCAAGCCCCTCTAATTTAGTAGGACTTGAATTCAAACTTCTCACTCCCCAGAACCATGCTCAGTCTTTCAGCCTTCTAGTTCCAGCTCTTGCTTTCCTTTGGGTTCCTAAATACCTTGTTCATTCACAGCCAGGAATCATTTAAGGATTTGAGTGGAGTCATATACATATTTTAGGGCTACCTACTCTGTGGTTCTGTCTTTTCCAGGATTTCTCCTCCTCCAAATTCTAGCTGCTTTGACAGTTCCAGATACCTTTGACTCCTCAGCTCAGTAAGACTTCCATTTTCTGCTTGTATTCTGTTCCTCATGTGCTGCATGGACCGAGGAATAGCTTCAGGGAAAAAATTATATAAATGTAGGTTTCATATGGTTTGGTTTTCTTTTTTTGAGGCTCATATCCCAGTTCCTGCCTGCTTTTGATTACTCTTTGGTACCTTTAAATTTTGTCCATATAATTAAATTTTGTCCATAATATTGTAAGCAAGAGAGTTGATCTAATTACTCTGCCATTATTTTTAATAATAAAAATTATCATTATAAAGGACTCTTTCAAAAAATTCTACATGCCACTTAGGAGGTAACTAGCACAGTGTTTATTAAACACTGGAAAGTCACCATGAGTTACTTAGGTACCTGTGGATGGGTGATTGCATTTGAGAATCTCTACTTTTTGCCAAAGTATCTAAATAGAAACTACATTTTAGGGTGCCTGGGTGGCTCAGTGAGTTAAGGCCTCTGTCTTCGGTTCAGGTCATGATCTCAGGGTCCTGGGATTGAGCCCCGCATCAGGCTCTCTGCTCTGCGGGGAGCCTGCTTCCCCCCTCTCTCTGCCTGCCTCTCTGCCTACTTGTGGTGTCTCTTTGTCAAATAAATAAATAAAATCTTAAAAAAAAAAAAAAGAAACTACATTTTAAAGTAATCATTATCAAAGTAAATTATTTTTACTTTACATTATCAAAGCAAAGTAAATCATTTTAAATATAGAATGTTATAAAATATAACTTTGTTTCACAATTTACCCAAAATTTGTCTACTAGCTATAAGAAATAGTAAACACTAACAACTAACAACTTTCCTTGCCAAGATTAGGAGTAATATTGGTGGTCCAGGCCTCCTAAAGCCATTCAAGAAAACTAGAACCATTGCCTTCTTCGTCCTCTTGATATGTTTCTATATAGTCAGGAGAGAAGAGAGACACTTGGAATCTTCCAGAGCCTGACTTAGAGTAGAGGATGCACTATCAATATTTGTGTTGTAGTGGTGCTCTCCTAGAAAGGTATTTTCAAAAGTCAAGGCTGATTCAGCATCTTCCCCTTTCACTCAGTGCTGTTCAGGGCAGTATCAGATCAAAGAGCTACACTGGGAAAAATGTCAACTGTTAAATCACATTCTCTTTCTTTGCTGAAACTGGTTCTGCCAAGAAGATTCCTTCAAGTAGAGTGCCCTACTTGAAAGTGATGTTAGCAGAACATCATATATACAGTTTTTCTGGGAGATGCTAGCAGAAACCTGGCCACTTTTCCGTAGTTCTTTTATCTTTACTATAAAATGAAGACTACTGTCTTTTGCTCCCTAAATACCTTTCACAGAGTAGTCTTTTTTTTTAATAATGTGATACTTAAGAAGCTATTAATTCAGGAATTACTTATTTTATGCTCTTTATATATACCACATAGATAACTGAAGTCTGTGGTAGTAGTTGCAAATAATTGATAGTGTTATCATATTATTTCACACTCTTTGGGAAGTCATAAAATAATTATCGATTCATTAACCCGGACTTTTTAAAGAGGTTCAGAATGAGTCTTACTAGACTAATGCAAAGTGAATTGTGAAATGACTATAATGTCAGAGTACAAACTGTTAGTGACAGGTAGGGCTGGGACCAGGGTGAGGTGAGTGAGGCTTTTCATCTCAGGTGTAAAGTTTTAGAGGGTGTCAGAAAACCCAGTTACCAAAGAAAATAATATCTTAAGAGTCTCATGCTCTATCGACTGAGCTAGCTGGGCAGTTATAGTTTAATGCAATCGTTCAGAAAATCAAAATTAATGCAAAAAAACTATGATAAAAATATCCAAATTTTAAATAAAGAGATCAGTATTACTGACTTTTCCTTTGCCTCAGACTTCAGTATGGTTCATTGTAGTACTGGTGTGTTGATTAAGACATCTGAAAGAGCTCTGCCTGGTAACATGGAGAGGACATGGGTTTTTATGCCAGATGGACTAGAGTTTGAACCCTAATTCTCCTTAGCAATCAGACCTTTGGCAACTTACAGAATATTATGCTAGCCAGTGTTTATTGAGCACTTATTATATGCCAGGCTCTGTGCTTAATTAACCTTTTTATATATTCCTGTTTTACTGATGAGTATATATACAAACTCAAAGAAGTTAAATAATTTTCCCAAGATCACATACTTTTATTTTTTTGAAGGTTTTTTTTTTCAAGTTAACATACAATGTTATATCTGCCTCAGGTGTACATTATAGTGATTCATCACTTCCATATGTCACCCTGTACTCATCATGACAGGTACACTTCTTAATCCCCATCATCTACTGAACCAATCTCCCACTCCCCTCCGGTAACTCTCAGACTGTTCTCTACAATTAAGAGTCTGTTTCTTGGGATGCCTAGGTGGCTCAGTTGGTTAAGCAGCTGCCTTTGGCTCAGGTCTCCTGGGATCGAGTCCTGCATTGGGCTTCTTGCTCGGCGGGGAGCCTCTTTCTCCCTCTGCCTCTGCCTGCCACTCTGCCTGTTTGTGCTCTCTCTCTCTCTGACAAATAAATAAATAAAATCTTTAAAAAAAAAAAAAGTCTGTTTCTTAAAAAAAAAGTCTATTTCTTGATTTCTCTCTCTTCCTTCCTTTGCTCATTTGTTGTTTCTTAAATTCCACATATGAGTAAAATCATATGGTATTTGTCTTTCTCTGACTGACTTATTTCACTTAGCATTATACTCTCTAGCTTCATCCAAGTCATTGCAAGTGGCAAAATTTCCTTCTTTCTTATAGCTGAATAATATTCCATTGTATATAATACCACATCTTTATCCATTCATCAGTTGATTGGACACTTGGGCTGCTTCCATATCTTGGGTATTGTAATTAATGCTGTTATAAACATAGAGGTGCATGTAGCCCTTTGAATTAGTGTTTTTGTATTCTTTGAGTAAATACCCAAGAATGCGATTGCTGGATCATAAAGTAGTTCTATTTTTAACTTTTTGAGGAACCTCCTTATTGTTTTCCACGGTGGCTGCAGCGGTTTGCGTTCCCACCAATAGCGCAAGAGGATTCCCTTTTCTCCACATTCTTGCCAACATCTGTTGTTTCTTGTGTTGATTTTAGCCATTCTGATAGGTGTGAGATAATATCTCATTGTAGCTTTGATTTGCATTTTCCTGATAGTAGTGATAGTGAGCATCTTTTCATGTGTCTGTTGGCCATCTGTATGTCTTCTTTGGAGAAATGTCTTTTCATTTCTCCATTTTTTTTTTTTTTAATTTTTTTTAAATTTATTTGAGAGAGAGAGAAAGTGAGAGCATGAGAGGAGAGAAGGTCAGAGGGAGAAGCAGATTCCTCGCAGAGCCGGGAGCCCGATGCGGGACTCAATCCTGGGACTCCAGGATCATGACCTGAGCCGAAGGCAGTCACTCAACCAACTGAGCCACCCAGGCGCCCCTCATTTCTCCATTTTTTAATGGATTATTTGTTTTTTGGGTGTTGAGTTTTATAAGTTCTTTATGTATTTTAGATACTAAGCCTTTTGAATATGTCATTTGCAAACATCTTCTACCATTTTATAGCTTGCTTTTTAGCTTTGTTGATTTTTTCCTTCCCTGTGCAGAAGGTTTTTATTTTGATGTAGTCCCAGTAGCTTATTTTGGCTTTTGTCTCTCTTGTCTTGGGAGCCATATTTAGAAAAAATTTGCATATGTCTGATGTCCAGTGGTTACTACCTGTGTTCTCTTCTAGGATTTTTATGGTTTCAAGTCTCACATTTAAATGTTTAGTCCATTTTATTTTATTTTTTTTTTAAAGATTTTATTTATTTATTTGAGAGTGAGAGAAAGCACGAGAAGGGGGAGGATCAGAGAAAGAAGCAGACTCCCGGCTGAGCAAGGAGCCCAATGTGGGACTCCAACTCCGGGACTCCAGGATCATGACCTGAGCCGAAGGCAGTTGCTTAACCAACTGAGTCATCCAGGAGCCCTTTTAATCCATTTTAAATTTACTTTTGTGTATAGTAAAAGAAAGAGGTCTAGTTTCTTTTGCATGTTGCTGTCCAGTTTTCCCAGCACCATTTGTTGAAGAGACTGTCTTTTTCCCACTGGATGTTCTTTTCTTTGTCAAAGACTAATTGGCCATATAGTTGTGGGTTCATTTCTGGGCTTTCTGTTCTGTTCCATTGATCTATGTGTCTATTTTTGTGCCAGTACCATACTGTTTTGATTACTACAGCTTTGTAATATAACTTGAAGTCTGAAATTGAGATGCCTCCGGTTTTGCTTTTCTTTTTCTATTTTATTTTATTTGTGAGAGAGAGCATGAGCAGGGGGAGGGGCAAAGAGAGGGGGAAAAGCGATTCCCTGCTGAGCAGGGAGCCTGACATGGGCTCAATTCCAGGACCCCGAGATCATGAACTGAGCTGAAGGCAGATGCTTAATTCACTGAGCCACCCAGGCAACCCTTTGTTTTTCTTTTTCAAGATTGCTTTGGCTATACAGAGTCTTTTGCAGTTCTATAAAAATTTTAGAATTGTTCTAGTTCTGTAAAAAACACTGTTGGCGTTTTGATAGGGATTGCATTAAATGTATAGCTTGCTTTGGGTAGTATAGACATTTTAACAATATTTATTTTTCCAATCTATGAGCATGGAATGGCTTTCCATTCTTTGTGTCGTCTTCAATTTCTTTCATTAGTGTTTTATAGTTTTTAGAGTATAGGTCTTTCATTTCTCTGGTAAGATTTATTTTATTATATTTGGTGCAATTGTAAATGGGATTGTTTTCTTAATTTCTCTTTCTGCTCATTGTTGGTGTTTGAAATTCAACAGATTTCTATACATTGACTTAATATCCTGTGACTTTACTGAATTTGTTTATCAGTTCTAGCAGTTTTTTGGTGGAGTCTTTCGGGTTTTCTATATATATAGTATCATGTCATCTGCAAATAGTGAAAGTTTTACTTCTTCCTTATTGATTTGGATGCCTTTTATTTCCTTGTGTTGTCTGATAACTGTGGCTAGGACTTCCAGTACTATGTCTAATAAAAGTGGTAAGAGTGGACAACCTTGTCTTGTTCCTGACCTTAGGGGAGATGTTCTCAGTTCTTCCCCTTTAAGGATGATGTCAGCTGTGGGTTTTTCATAGATGGCCTTTATTATATTATATTGAGGTATGTTCCGGCTAAACCTACTTTGTTGAGGGTTTTTATCATGAATGGATGTTGTACTTTGTCAAATGCTTTTTCTGCATCTATTGAAATGATCATATGGTTCTTATCCTTTCTCTTATTGATATGATGTATCACATTGATTTGCAGATACTGACCCACCCTTGCAACCAAGGAATAAATCCCAGTTGATTGTGGTGAATGATTTTTTTAATGTATTGTTAGATTCGGTTTACAAGTATTTTGTTGAGAATTTTTGCATCTGTGCTCATCAGGAATATTGGTTTATATGATCACATATCTTTTAAGTAGCTGACCTGATAAACGCTCTTGGAAAATGTACTGTCACTCTGAGTCTCAGTTTGCCTAGCAGTAAAATGGGACAAAATTACCTATTTCATTTTATTTTACTTTATTTTATTATTTTTTAAAAAAATTTATTTATTTGTCAGAGAGAGTGAGCGAGCGCGCAAGTAGGAGGAGCGGCAGGCAGAGGGAGAAACAGGCCTCCCCACCGAGCAGGCAGCCTGATGTGGAACTTGATCCCAGGACTCTGGGATCATGACCCGAGCCGAAGGCAGATGCTTAACTGACTGAACCACCCAGGCTTCCCCAAAACTACCTATTTTAAAGTGGATAGTTCAAACAGGACTTTCTGAAAAGGAAATACGAGACATTTGAAAGACTAAAAGTGACTCTTTAGATCAGGAATGTGATTATAACTCTACATATTTTCTGATACTAAACAGAGACAGTATCATTAGGTAGACCTGGGCAGCTGACATAATATTTGAGTATTAAACCTGCCTGTAGCTCTGTGAGTGTACCTGGGCCAGGCTTGGGTAATGCTGCATTTCTGAGAAATGGCCTTTGATGTGAAAGCTCAGTGCAATTACTGCAGATGAAATATAAGAAGGCAGTGAAGGTGGGGAGAGAGGATACTATCTATTAAAATGCTCTTTGGTAGAGAAAACCAAATGGAAAAACTTGAAACTTCTCTCTTCTTTTTCCCAGTGGAAAATGAACAAGTCCAGACAGATTTTATGCAGCTGCGAAATTGAGACCGGTCAAATTCAACAACTTCTGATAAATTTTGCTGCCAGCTCAAAAGTCACACGTTGTTAAACATAGTGCCTTACATTTGCATAGTGAGTTACAGACGTACAGATGTATGTCCTGTGAGGCTTTCCTTATTTAGGACATGAGATCTGGACACTTTAACAGTACCATTCCTAAGTGATTCTTATTAACACTATGTGTTCGAAAAATCCTTTAACAAATATATTAGGTGTCCCTGAGGAATTTTTTATAAAGTAAGTCTTGATTATCAGCTTCTTATAATATAGAACAATGGGATTCCCATACTCTTTTCAACTAATCTTTATTCTTCAGGTTGGAACTTTATAAACTCCAGTGTTAGGTAAAGAAGTAGGAGAAGGTGATTCTTAGACTCTACCTGTATCCTTTTGCCTGTCTTGGGTAATTGCCAATAAGTTAAATCAACTAATTTTGGCCTGCAAACCTGGCATGAATAGATGTGAGTTTAGCTAGGCTCCTTTTAACACAGTCTCCAAGTTAACCATAATCCTCTGTAAAGTTTCTTTCTTATTGTTCCATCGTGGCATGTCAGCACCATTAATTTCATGTGGGAATTCTTTTCTCCCTTTTTTTCTTGTGACTAAGCAGAATGAGAAATATTTTTCTTCCAGGATCTGGAGTAGCTTAATTAAGTACTTCATTTTAAATTTTGACTGTCTATCTTTCATCAAGGCTAGCAAGATTGAATACAGAGGAGTGGGGATATCAGAATGTGATAAAAATGTAATTATCTAAAAATTTCCAAATACTTTCTTTATTGTTAAGCTAACATAAATGTGTGGACATGAAGGAGATTTTCTTTAAGCTAACATAAATGTGTGGACATGAAGGAGACGTTTAGCTCTTCTAAACGTCCTGTAGCTAGGAATTTTGTAGCTAGGAATAAAGTTTGGTGTCTCCTCCTTCCCTACAATCTCTTCTCTTTCTCTCTCTCTGTGTATGTGTGTGTGTGTGTGAGTTTTTTGTTTTTGTATTTGTCTTAGTTGTTTTGCTTTACATTTTACAATTAATTTACATTTTACAATTAATTTACAATTAAATTACAGTTTCTCTGGGGCTTCCCAAAGTTTTCTATATTCTGTTTATCTGTTGTCAGTAATCTTTGCTAGCACTTTATGCTCTATGTTCAAAAATGTCTTACTGATTTTTATATGATGCCTTCAGGCTTCCCTTATTAATGCAATTACCTTCTGTTTAAAATGGCCCTCTCCTAAACAAACTATTGCTTGAGTCTTTATCAAAAGGCTTTTATGAAAGAAAAGTCAAAGCAAAGGCTTTATTAAAGGCATTATTTCAGTGACAGGTGGTATTACTCAGTGAACCCATCCAACTGGAACATCATATCCAATTTTTTTCTTCACATAAGTATGAGGAAAGCATAGGCGTTAATGAGAAAATAACCTGATTAGGACTTATGTAGAGTAGTGGCATTTACGGTAATGAATCTCTATAGATTCAGGCCACTTTCCTGTACTTGCTCTGTCTATAATCCTGTATCCTGAACACTGAAAGTCAGATAGACTGAAGCACTGTAGGATTCTTACTCTTTGTCTTAGTCAGCTCAAGCTGCTCTAATAAACTACCACAGACTGGGTGGCTTAAACAGCAGATAGTTATTTCTCACAGTTCTGGAGGCTGAGAAGTCTAAGATCAAGGCACTGGCAGATTCAGTTCCCTGTGAGGACCTTCTTCCTGGTGAGATGGCCACCTTCTCACCATATATATTTTCACATAGTAGGGAGAGAAAGCTCTGGTCCCTTCATCTCCTTATATGGGCACTAATCCCATCACGAGGACCCACCATTTTACCTACCTAATTACCTCCCAAAGGCACCACCTCCAAATATCCTCATATTGGGGATTATCGTTTCACTATATGAATTTGGGGGTGGGATGCAAACATTCAGTCCATTGCACTCTCCAAAGAAAAGTTTAATTTTCATCAACCTAGTATTTATTGAGCTGGCTACACTGACTGAGCGCTGTGCTAGGTATTGTGAATAGACACAAAGGCCCAAGAGGCTTGTGCTCTCTGACTTACTTATTTGTGAGTCTAAAATACCTTGGGAGTGTCTGCTAATGAATGTCATGTTTCTCTCACGTAAAACATGGTAGCAGTCCTCTGACATCTTGCCATCTTGTTAGGGAGAT
The DNA here is from genome assembly GCA_028534135.1 of Potos flavus. Classification (NCBI taxonomy): domain Eukaryota; kingdom Metazoa; phylum Chordata; class Mammalia; order Carnivora; family Procyonidae; genus Potos; species Potos flavus. The sequence goes on along the minus strand of CM052900.1, from coordinate 75,026,483 downwards.
GAGGCATACATATATGTATAAAATACAGTGGTCTGTAACTACCCGATGTGTCAGCACAGATGATAAGAACTATGGAGAATCAGACAAGGGAGCAACTACTACAGGACAGAAGATTAAAATCAGAGGGTTTTTAGTGGATCACTTAGCTTATAAATCTGAGAATATTGATGGAGATGAGTAGTAGAAGGATGGAAGTAGAGAGACAGAGGGAACCAGAAGGCCTGTTGTTTCCTGGAATAATCATTACCAGTATCTTCATCATTTTGTTCTAAATGACATCGTTTTAGAACTTTTCTACATCTTGTTGCCCTCTTCTGTCTATACTTTAATATATGTGAGGTTTTACTAAACCAGTATGTGGATTCATCTGGTTTCATAGTGATAGATAACTGATTTAAAAAAATCATTCCTTTAATACATGTTGGCTTGAATGCTTAAAGATAAAATGTCTAGTGTGAGGGGTAGAGGGCAGCTGGGAGCAATCACCTCTCCTACTCCTAGAACTTTTTGGTTTTGACTTGATTTTTATGCTGCTTTCAGAAGCAGCCAGGTAAGCTTGTGGACACCATTTACAAGGGAATTCAGAATCCAAGAATCTCTGAGGAAAGAAAAAGAATGGGTTAAGATAGGAGAATGATGGAAAAACAAACACTAAGAATAGGATCGTTTGTCATATATGGCATAGATAATTCTCCTAGCTGAGAATTCAGGTATTCTATCCTCTGACCTCTTCTGTTCAGCATATCATTGGCCTGATCTAGTTCATTGCAGGGATCTAGAGTAAGCAAGCATCTGTTAGCCAAATCTTTGGTTAGCCTAAATTAGCTCATGTCCTTTACTACTTGTTTCCTCTGATTATATAGTACATATCCAAACCCTCAATTATCCAGAATAAACCAGGGCTGCCTATTCTGTGTGGAAAACATTTGACAATGGTTATGAGTCTATTGGCCAGACCGTGGTAGGGCCTTAGCCATTTAATTGCCTGTCCCTTTAAGATTTTGAAGTGCCCTTTCTTGTGTAAGCCAGACACATTTCCTTGATGAAATATTTTACTGGGCCCCTTCTGAAACTTCAGTCATCCTGAAATATACCTCAGGAACCTCTTTGACTTTAATTTTCTGTCTTAGTCCTGTTTGTATATAATGTTTGTGGTATCTGATTCTCTGCCTCATATTGCTAAAACTCATGGTCTTGCATTTCTGGGTCACTCTTAAAAAATGGAGAGAACTTGATTACTAATGAAAAGTTGACTCATTTCCTTCCAGGCACAGGCTGACACTGAGTATCAGGAGTTCATAGTTAATCTCCACAGAAGCAATCTCTTTAATTATAGGACATCACTTATTCTTTCTTAAATTTTGTAAGAATTAATGAGAGCATCAAGAGTGAAAAAATGATAGGCATTTATGCTGTGTTGAGAGGATATATAAAAATGGTATCTGGAAAAAGGTCCTACATGAATTTAAGTGATTTATTCCCTGCAAGTTTAAATTTGGAACAGATCTTCCCAGACCGTTGTTTTATACACGCATCAGTCATTTTTAGCTTTGTGAGATTTATCAGCAGGTCCAATTCCATAAAGAGACTTGTGGTGTCTACCACCATTCTGGTCTGACGAAAACAGGCTCTTATGTTTTGGCCACTTGTTTTGGAGAAGATGGTAAGGTCTTTCTTTCCCTTTAAGTTCAGGATTTTTGTTTATTCTCTGTATCTTGTTTAAATATATTGTTCTTTGCCTTTTTATGCTTCCTGTGAGGGGTTAGCTGGAAGTGTGAGTTGTGCAGCTGTTCATTTACACTGATGAGCACTGAATGTTTCTGTGCACTTAGAACGGTGACTGGTAGTCAGCGTGGAGGATGTAAGAGATGCAAGGCACAGATTTTGTGCCAAGAGTCCTGTCTTGCAGTGGGTCAGTGGTCAAGACACACACAAGCACTGACTCCAAGCATTAACATCAGCAAGCACTGTTATCCTTGGGCAGCATTGCTGAGGTAATTCAGAGCCAAAATTGTAAAGTTATCAGACTTAGAAGGTTAAAAGGACTTTGACAAGCACTTTGCCTACTCACTTTCTCTTATATGTGAGGAGCCAGGGCTTAATATGGCCAAGTGACCTCCCCTGGGTTATATAACTGATTAGAATATAGACTGGGACTAAAAATTTTTCCTTAGACCCCTCTAGGTGATCTAAAGATTCGGCACTATTTCCTTTCATTCTTGGTACGAACCCTCAAGGAACTAATGCGGGTGAACATGTATATATATATGTGTGTATAGATGTGTCTATATCTCTAAATAGAGCTATATATATCTATATATATAGATATATATAGATATCTATATCTATATCTATATATCTAACTATATATAGAGAGATAAAAGGAGAATTAAAAAAAAAACCTTAGTGCTTTTGTGAGGCAGTTTTAAAGACCAAGAATTTTAACTCTAGCTATATATTTTATTTTTTAACATTCCATGAGACGAAACAGTGTGGAAATTCTTTTTGAGTTCTTCATGAGGGAGGTCTAGCCTATATTAATATCCAAGGGGCCATGGAACATACAAAATGGAATCATCCAATTTTAGACCTAAAGGGAATATTAGAGTTTTTTGGCCTAGCATGTTTTAATGCATGAGGAGGCTGAAGCTCAGAGAAGTAAAGTGGGCTGGTACAAAGTTAATATCTAGTGGCAGAGCTAGAGCTGGTATAGAGGTCTGTGGGGAGCCACTCTATCAAAAAGATCCAGGAACATGCTAAAGTCTTAGATAAGAGATTTGTAAAACAATATACTAGTTACATTTTTATTCTTATTGAGATAAAAAATAAACTCATGACTTTATATGTATATATGTAATACATATATTAAAAGATATATATTTGTTGAGTATGCCCTAAATACATTTCACCTGCCACCAGGCAAGGTTTTTTTTTTTTTTTTTTTTTTTAAGCAGAATGATTCAGGAGAATGTAGCTACATCACGTATGGCTTTGCCTTGACCCAGTTTAGTAAGTAAAGTGCCTCCCCAGAGTTAGTGTGAAAACATGGGTTGGGCTGTGATTTTATATTATGGTGTCTACCATAATGCTGTTTTTTGTTTAGATTTGGGAGATTTTATTTAGCTTCAACTTGGTTCCTAAGTACAGGTCCAGCCTGGGCCATTTCAGGTTTCATAGTGTCTGTTTTGCTTATTACTCCATCTTTTGGAGTATGCATTTATGTTCACTTTGAGTAAACTTGAATGTGCGCTTTTAGGATGCTTGTTTGATGGTTTCTCTGGTTCGGAAGGCTATAAATCATTGTAATATTTAAAATTTTTTTTTTTGATCCCTTGGGCCATGCTCCTCTTAAGGTAAATAGTGGTTTTTATCGTGAGTCACCATATCAGGGTTATACACCATAATTTTTTTCCATGATGTCCATTATTTTTATTATCTTTGGTTCTAATTATGCAGAGACGTGGCAGTTGACAATGATAATCTTTTGACCATTCGATTAACTTTCTCAAATTAAACATACTTCATTACAAGTGTTTCTAAAGTGGCCTGACTTCTAGTAAACAAAAAGTTACCTAAATTTCAAGCACGTGTTTTGAAAGTGTTTTTGCCTACATATACTTTAATGCCTGTCATGGCCTTAGAGCAGGGATCAGTAAATTTTTTCTTAAAGTTCTGGATAGTAAATGTTTTAGGCTTTTGCTGGCCAAGAGGCAAATTGAGGATATTATACAGGTACCAGTTTACCCCTTTATCATGTAACCATTTAAAAAATGTAAAAGTCAGCTCCTGGGGTGGAGATCGAGAAACAGCCGATCTTCACCCGGGGCAATATTTGCCAACCTTTACCTTGGAGCCTAATAGCCACTTGAAACATCTTTCAAGCTTGTGTGGTATAAACTGGATGAGCCTTTCTTTGTGGTCAGTTGGTTTTTTGTTTTTTAAGCATACAGAAGAAGTTCTTGAACCAGGTGTTGCTGAAGTTAGAACAAAGAATTATATCTGAATCCTCCTGTGTCGGTTTTTGGTTGATGCTGCTTTTCTAGTTGAGATGATCTATACTGGAGGTCTACACAAAAATAAGATCCTGTTAAATTAATGAGTGGTATTAATAAAATAAATGAAAACAATAACTGTTCTGTTACTGCCATAAAAGTAATAAATGCTGATGTCATTAACTTCATGAAAGTTATCCTTTGTGTGGAAAGAGTTTGTAGTGATTATGGTGATGGTGATAGTTTTAATAATTGTTCTCAAAAGCTTATAATCTAGAAGAAAACATAAATAAACCAAATCCAATCCCAGCAGTATAGTTAATGTTGAATATGCTTCCAAGTATAGGCACCAGTAGGCTAAGACGCACCTGTGCGGCTAGTGTCTTCCATATGATGTAGGTTTGTAGGCTTTGCTGTTGTTTTTATTGTTAAAAGACTTCAAGAATGTGTAAAATAATGATAGTGTTGTATTTTTAAAAGAAATAATCTGTATGGTATCTAGATGTCAGATAAACTTTTTTTTTAAGTTTTTTTTATTGTGTTATGTTAGTCACCGTACAGTAAATCATTAGTTTTTCATATAGCGTTCCATGACTCATTGTTTGCGTGTAACACCCAGTGCTCCATGCAATCCGTGCCCTCCTTAATAACCATTATCAGGCTCACCTATCCACCCATTCCCCTCCCTCTTAAAACTCTCCGTTTGTTTCCCGGAGTCCATAGTCTCTCATGGTTCATCTCCCATTCCGATTTCTCCTCCTTCATTTTCCCTTCTCCTAATGTCCTTCATGTTATTCCTTATGTTCCACAAATAAGTGAAACCATATGATAATTGACTTTCTCTATTTGACTTATTTCACTTAGTGTAATCTCCAGTCCTATCCAAATTGATGCAAAAATTGGGTATCCATCCTTTCTGATGGGTGAATAATATCCCATTGTGTATATGGACCACATCTTCTTTATCCATTCATCTGTTGAAGGGCATCTTGGCTCTTTCCACATTTTCTCTATAGTGGCCATTGCTGCTATGAACATTGGGGAGCATATGGCCCTTCTTTTCACTATATCTGAATCTTTGGGGTAAACACCCAGTAGTGCAATTGCAGGGTCATAGGGTAGCTCTATTTTTAATTTTTTGAGGAACCTCCACATTGTTTTCCAAAGTGGCTGCATCAATTTGCATTCCCAACAGCGTAAGAGGGTTCCCCTTTCTCTACAACTTCTTCAACATTTGTTGTTTCTTGCCTTGTCGATTTTTTCCATTCTAATTGGTGTAAGGTGGTATCTCAATGTGGCTTTGATTTGAATTTCCCTGATGGCTAATGATGATGAACACTTTTTCATGTGTCTGTTAGCCATGTGTATGTCTTCTTTGGAGAAGTGTCTGCTCATGTCTTCTGCCCATTTTTTTGACTTGATTGTCTGTTTTTTAGATGTTGAGTTTGAGAAGTTCTTTATAGATCTTGGATATCAGCCCTTTGTCTGTAGTGTCATTTGCGAATATCTTCTCCCATTCCGTGGGTTGCCTCTTTGATTCGTTGACTGTATCCTTCACTGTGTAGAAGCTTTTTATCTTGATGAAGTCCCAAAAGTTCGTTTTCGCTTTTGTTTCCCTTGCCTTTGGAGATGTGTCTTGAAAGAAGTTGCTATGGCTGATGTCGAAGAGGTTATTGCCTATGTTCTCCTCTAGGATTTTGATGGATTCCTGTCTCACATCGAGGTCATTCATCCATTTAGAGTTTATCTTTGCGTATGGTGTATGAGAATAGTCCAGTTTCATTCTTCTGTGTATAGCCGTCCAATTTTCCCAGCACCATTTATTGAAGAGACTGTCTTTTTTCCATTGGATATTTTTTCCTGCTTTGTTGAAGATTGTTTGACCATAGAGTTAAGAGTCCATATCTGGGCTCTCTACTCTGTTCCATTGGTCTATGTGTCTGTTTTTGTGCCAGTACCATGCTGTGTTGGTAATCACAGCTTTGTAATATAGCTTGAAATCAGGCAATGTGATGCCTCTAGCTTTGTTTTTCTTTTTCAACATTTCCCTGGCGATTCGGGATCTTTCCTGGTTCCATACAAATTTTAGGATCGTTTGTTCCAGCGTTTTGAAAAATGCCATTGGTATTTTGATTGGGATGGCATTGAAAGTATAGATTGCTCTGGGCAGCATAGTCATTTTAATGATGTTTATTCTTCCCATCCATGAGCATGGAATGTTTTTCCATCTTTGTGTCTTCTTCAATTTCTTTTTTTTTTAAGATTTTATTTATTTATTTGTCAGAGAGAGAGAGAGAGAGCACAAGCAGAGAGAGTGGCAGGCAGAGGCAGAGGGAGAAGCAGGCTCCCTGCTGAGCAAGGAGCCCGATTCGGGACTCGATCCCAGGACCCTGGGATTATGACCTGAGCCGAAGGCAGCCGCTTAACCAACTGAGCCACCCAGGCATCCCTCTTCTTCAGTTTCTTTCATAAGTGTTTTGTAGTTCCTAGAGTATAGATCCTTAACCTCTTTGGTTAGATTCAAAACCTATGGGATACGGCAAAGGCGGTTCTAAGGGGGAAATACACAGCCATCCAAGCCTCACTCAAAAAAATAGAAAAATCCCGAATACACAATCTATCTTTACACCTTAAAAATCTGGAGAATCAACAACAAATTAAACCTAACCCATGCACAAGAAGGGAAATAATTAAGATTAGAGCAGAGATCAATGAATTAGAAACCAGAAATACAATAGGACACATTAATGAAACTAGAAGTTGGTTCTTTGAAAGAATTAGTAAGATCGATAAACTACACATAAACTTTCTCATTAGACCACTGTTTAGTTTTGCAGGATTTTCACTTTGTTCCTATGGAGCTATAGACTTTGATTTTATATAGCAGATCAGATACAGATGAAGGAATTTCCAAAGCCGAGGAACACTTTATTTTCAAGACACTTGAATTTGAATATATAGTTGACCTTTGAACAACACAGGGCTTTGGGGTACTGAGTCCTGCACAGTTGAAAATCCACGTAACTTTTGACTCCCCAAAAAACTGTGATTGCCTATTATTAACGAGAAGCCTTACTGATAACATAAAGTCAATTAACGCTGTATGATATGATTTGTATATGTATTATGTACTGTATTCTTAGAGCAAAGTAAGTTGGAGAAGAGAATATGTTATTAAGAAAATCATAAGAGAAAATACATTAATGGTACTACTGTACTGTATCAAAAGAAATCTGCTTATATGTAAATGGACCCGCCAAGTTCAAGCTCATGTTGTTCAGGGATCAATTGTGTACTAATACAGGCATCATTTGTGGGAAACTTTTCTATTCTGTTCAACATTTATGAGAATTAGGAAGTGCCAGATAATAGGCTAAGAATTACTTTATTTGTATATGCTATCTTGGTGTTTTTCAGTCTTTTTATCATAATCACTCTTTGCCCCAAAGAAACCTTTTTAGGCTTTTTGGTCCTAATTCCCCCATACCCCCAATGCAATTTTAATACCACAGATATACTGCATATTTGTTTATCTACTGTGGCTCTTTGGAAGGCCATAAACCATTGTAATATCTAAGAATGACCTCTAAGAACCAATTTTTTACCCCTTGGGCCATGATCTTATCTTAAGGGAAGTTTTTGTCTTAAAGTAGGGTTAGACACTGTTAATTTCTTATCTTATGATGTCCATTATTTTTATTATCTGTGGTTCTAATTAAGGAAATTAAAGTGGGGTTTTGTAGTGTTTCAGGGCATTCTGAAATTATATTTAATTTCCAGTTATCCATGGAACAATTTTGCATACCTGCACTGTGAGTCTCCCCTCCCCTCTTTTTTGGGGAGAATGATTTATTTAGAACCTACAAAGGAATATTTTTTATCCTCTTCAAGTTTAAAGAAATGCAGATTTTTCTTCAGCCTTCTCTTACATTCAGGTTTGGTTTGATAGGATTTGAGTACAATTATTCTTATTATTATTATCATTTATTTTTTTTAGAGGAGGGAAGGAGAGAGAATCTCAAGCAGATTCCACACCCATTGTGGAGCCCAGTGGGGGGCCCAAACCCACAACCCTGAGATCATGACCTGAGATGAAATCAAGAGTTGGATGCTCAACCAACTGAGCCACCCAGGCACCCCTGGGTACAATTATTTTTGAACTAGGAATCTTTTCAGACCAAACCATAAGCTTTTGGAACTGTTTCACTTTCAGACATTTTTTTTTTGAGCTTTAGAACTTCGAAGGCAGTCATCCGTTCATGCTGGGGAATAGAAAGCAGGCACCTATACTCATTTTTCTTCTCTGATATCTTGTTTAATTTTTACTGCTCATTCTCTTAAGACTCTAGCAGTTCATGCTACTGAGGCTACTTGGTAGGATGTTCTTTTCCTCAGGCTCAGGCTTCTGGTGGTTCATATAACCAATATTTTATCAAAGATTAATAAAAGTACAAGAGAAAAGACTGTGTGTGTGTGTGTGCACATGTGCGTGCGTGTACACATACATGTGTGTTTTAGTTAACTTCATATTTTGGGGGAAAATGTGATTTAAAAAATCTCCATATGGGGTTGGCTAGTCCATTTTGAATGATTTAGGGGTGAATAGGGATTAAGAAGTCCTCTCCTATCAAGAATCTTAATTAGGTTTGATAATCCTTTGGATAAATAGTTCAACCTGATGGTTCCCAAACTTTGAGTATAATTAAAGAGCCTTTTTAGGATTCCATGGGCCCTTGCATTTTCCTTTTCACTTCCATTAATAATGTGAGCACTGCATAGTTGAAAGCCTTCTATACACCAGTTACTGTGTTAGTGTGGTGAGGAACAATTCTTAGTCTGTTGGGAATACAAATAATCAAAATAAAGGTTAATGAGTGATATGATCTATTAGAGTGATGGGAGTATGCAGTGGGGGAATCAAGCCTGCTTCTCAGAGGAAGAACATTGAAGCAGAAGTTTGAAGGAATGTTAGGGCTTAGTTCTGAGAAGAGGGTCAGGAAAAGTGTTTTGGGCTGAGTGACCAGCATGTACAAAGGTCTGGAGGTGACAAGTGGTAGCATGTTCTGGGAGCTCAAAGAGTGTAATGCCTAAAAGAAAGATGATCTTGGGTTGAAACCATTTTTCCATCTCTTGTTTGAAATGCAATGCATAATACCAAAATCCACTAAAAAAATCAGTAGCCACTATATAATACCTTTATATTTTAATAATCGTAATAATATCTGCAGTCCATTTAAATATGGACACAGGACATTCTTTAGTAGTCTAGAGAGTCTGCTTTGTGTTTGCAGATTCCTTGCAATGACTATACAGTGCATAGCTTGGAAACAACTGGCTTAACTCATTCATTTTTGCCTATTACTGTGGAGGGTGCTTTTTGTAAACTCAAATGTTTAGAGTATGTTTGCCATGTTGTAATCAGAAGTAGACATTTTCTCAGGGTGCAGTACAGTAGAATATGGCAAGGCACTGAAATTAAGTGCTAGAAGACAGAGGGAAGACCATCTTCTGTTATAGCAGCAACGCAAGTCTTTCAACACTGTTTGTGTGCCCTTGCCCAATCTTTCAAGTGATGATTGAAGAGCCTGGGTGCTTGGTTCAGCTTTTGAGTTCTGATAAATGAGCCCGGACTGTAAACTGGAAGATAAGGGTGTTTGCAAATTCTTGTGTAAATAAAGCATGGTTTCCCATTGCAGTGGTTACTGATTTCATAGTCTCTGATGAAGATGAATGATGCCATGAATTAACAGCTTTAAAACTAGTACCACTGCAGCTTCTTTTTAGGTTTGGATTTATTAAAATACATGTGTGTTTATTGCTTTATTTGAATGGGGAAGGGGTTGAAAAACTTGAACACACAGAAACCAAGTGAGGTGGAGTTTCAGGAGATAATTCCCAGCCTCACAATTCCCCGTAAAATTCTTTTCCTGTGGGAAACTTTTAATTTGGAAGCATTCAGCCTAATGTGGGAACCAAGATTAACATTTTCCTGAAATACTTCTACAAGAAAAGCAGAAATGTACTGTTCAGGAAGCTGAATTTACATAGTAGAGAAATGGGCTGTCCTGCAGTATTTGGTAGTCTTTATTAGTTGTGGTAAAAAGTTGTGTGTGTGTGTGTGTGTGTGTGTGTGTGTGTGTGTGTGTGAGAGAGAGAGAGAGAGAGAGAGATTGTATATTTGTCTTTGTTTCCTTTACATCAAACCAGCAAAGCCCTAGAAAGTGTGTTTTACCACAAACCAGCCCGGTACTGGGCCCTAACTATACACAAATACTTTTTTTTTAAGCTCTTTTTGTTTTCTCTTCTTGCTGAGTAAGCTGTAGGGTTTCCTTTTCTTTCTTTCTTTCTTTCTTTCTTTCTTTCGGGGAGTGGGTGTGGGAGTAGGAACAGCAAGAAGTCAACTTCACAGAGCTTCTTCCCTTTTCTTCCCCTCCTTACCAGGAAGTTAACTAGGAGTCTTCATGTGTTGTTTTTTAATACCAAGTCAGTAATTAGCATAACCCAGTTATCTTTACACAGAGTTACAGAATTAAGAAGTTGGCAGTCTGATGAGATATCAAACTGAAGGCATGGGAAGAGGGGGACAGTGAGGTTAGACTAGTGGGATGGTCCTCTTGAATGCCACCCTCAGAGTGTATGTAGACTTGATTCTGTAGGCTCTGGGGTATCTAGAAGTTTGTAGCTGGAACCTTGGGAATTAAATGCTATGGAGGAACTTTCACTGGTTACAGTTAGCCTTGGCTGTTAGCAATTATTTTTATCTACTTTAACATGAGGAACAAGGGAGGGGGCAGGAAACTAAGCTGGCATTATGGTAACAGGAAAGAACAGACTGATTTGGGGCCTTTTCAAACTGCAGACCTTTGTTACTGACCAATGCTTAATTTGGTTTCTGGGTTTTGTTATTTTTTTCTCTTGCCTTTACCTCATTTACCTTAACGACAGCTCCCCCTCTAGCGCTCAGCTAGGGCAGGCTGCCACTGCGGATTGGGGGGCCGAGAGGTCCAGAGCAAGAAGAAAGTGGGTTGAAAGCAGAGTTCTGTTTAAAGAATTTTCTGCTGGAAAGTAGCCCAGAGGGAGTAAAGAGGCGCTTTAATGAGGAGCAGCTGCGGGGCCGACGCAACCCACATGAGACATTTTTTTCCCCTCCGTTCCACATTCTGTATAGTTTTTTAAAAAATCATGATTTTGAAATAGCTGTTTTGTGAAGCACGCCTCTCTTTTTCTTCTTTTTGTATGCGGTGGGGTTTTGCTTTGTTGTTTTATTTTCTTAATGACCAAATCCTCACTAAAAAAAGCTGAAGGCAGAGCTACAGCAAAGCCCTGGATGCAATTTGGGCTCACCCTGCTGATACAGAACATTCGGTGGAGAAAACAAGGAGAGAGAACACTGGCTTTTATTTGGAAAAGGGGGCTTATTTCCTGCTCAGACTTCAGTCATCTTGGAGCTGACACAAGCTGCTACAGTGTTTTAAGCTTTTCTCTAGACGAGTGGCTATTCACTTAGGAAACTTGAAAGAACAAAATTTTCTGTCCTGTATTACTAGGGAGACTGATGCTGAACTGCAGCCATTGCCAGATAGATTGGAATTGCTATTCAAATCCCAGCTTCGTTGAAATCTGTAAAGTGGCTACATGTAAACGCGTCCAGGCTGCTGGTGACATGTGAGAGTTGGGGTCTGTTTCTCATCTGTTTTATTGAGGGGGGACGGTATGGGCGTCCATCCAGTTGGAATGCTTTCTAGTTTCACGAGGAGGAATCCCTTGTTTTTCTCCCTCTTTTCTTCCCTCCTTCCCTACCCCCCTTCATTCCCCATGTGTGTTTGAGCAGTAACAATGAAAGAGTGGACTTCTTCATGTCAGAAATGGCAGACTTTTTCAGAAGAAAGGCGTTTATATATCTTTATGGGCCTGATAAATATTCAGATTAATTCATGGAATTATTTTACAGGGAAAAGCCCCCAAAACTTTTCCTATATTCACAGCCTCCTCTGTTAACTGTATTCTTTCAGAGTTCCAAAGCTAGAGAAGGGGGATAGAACAGGAGTAAGTCACTGAGAGAACTGCTAAAATAAGTAATAAATTCCTTTCAGAAGGGAGGCCTTCAGACAATTTTGGGAACAAAAGGCAGTTGTTAGATTTGTTTATTTATTTATTTTAAGAAATTTTTTAACACACCTCTAGTTCCTCTAGTTCAAGATACAGGCTAGTGGCTGGGTTATGGACACTGGGGAGGGTATGTGCTATGGTGAGTGCTATGAAATGTGTAAGCCTGATGATTCATAGACCTGTACCCCTGGGGCAAATAATACATTATGTGTTAAAAAAAAAAAGATATAGACTATTTTCCAAAAATTATACTGAGGTAATAACTTAATAGAACTACAGATTTCTGAGAGAATTTGGATGATTAGCCCATGTTTCCGGCCTCTGACCAAACCCAACTTGAGCCATCTCAAGGGAGCTATTGAAGTTCTTATTTTCAGGCAGAGTCTTAATTTCCACTCACACTAACAGGGTATATGGTATACTTGTATTACAGTTGAATAGGATTTGCAAATTCAAAAGGTCTCCTGCCTTAGGAAATAGGAGTCCTTTATTTCTGTCTGTCTCATTTACCCATTTACCCCCTTTCTTCTCATGTCCATAATTCCCCTTAGCCTCCTGGAGCATGAGGGATAATCTTGTGCCTCAGGATAATTCTTAGGGTTGATTTAGCCCACGTTCTACCGGACAGAACACAGTGTGGGTTCGGTAGGGGATTTGGGAACATATTTGGACCGAGAGACTGATTTTATCCATCACATGAAATTTAGCCTTTTTTGGAACCAATTGCTTAGTGGTATATAGGTGCTTATGGTATTCAAGGTACCTATACCAAATGTCTCAAGATATGCCCTCCTCTACAAGAAGAGATCAAATGGGAGTTCGAGAGACGCTCAAGAAAGACAAAACATAACAATGGCTCAAACAAAGTAGTACCATACTGATAGAAATAACGTGGTGCATAACATGGCACTGCATCTGCTGTTGGGGGATCAGAGATGGGGAGATGGTTTGGAGGGAGCTTAATGGAAGACATAGATTTTGAGCAGACCTTTGAAGAAGGGATGGAAGAAAGCATAAATTAGAGACATAGCAGATGGGAAATTTTAGAAGATTTTTATATAGGGAACAGTAGACAAGAGTATGGAAGTAATCCGGAGTGTTTTACTGAGGAGTAAGGGATTTGATGATAGGAACAGGGCAGACAAATAGGCCATAGACTCTAAGAAACTTGGATTTGAAGGGCTGGATGCTAATGCTGGCTTCTGAGCAGAGAAGTGACATCATCAAAATTATGCTTGAAAAGGATTATTCTGTAAGTAGTATGCTTAGGTTTAGTGAGGGATTTCCTGGGTATCTTTATGGAGAGATGTGAATAGGATGCTGGTGCAGCTAAGATGATAGAGCTGACTGAATAGATGCCAGTGTTGGGGCAAGACCTAGTAGAATACATTCAGTTAAGTGCTGTTTGATGTTTCAATAAAAGATTTAGTAAAGATAGAGATATAGTTGTACGTGGTGCAAAACTGCGGGAAATGGCTAGATTCACAGACAGCAAATTTGGGGCAGGTCAGTTAGCTTTGGTGTTCTTATTAGTAAAATAGGGGTTCATACCAGTTGATATCTGAGGTATGGTGCAGTGCTGAAATTCTGTGATTATAGAAATAAAGTGTAAAAGTTATCTCAGTCAAAGAAACTTGGGGTAAAGATTTGGCATGGTGACAGGTCCAGTTATTGCCTTCAACACCGTGTTATACAAGTATAGGATGCAAGAAATATAGCATGAATAGTTCGTGTGAAAAAAAAAGATCTGGGATTTTAACTGTATGTTCAGTAGCTCATAATAGTACTTTGTATCTTCTAAAAAAGTAAACACAGCTTTATGCTGCAATAGTAAAAACACAGTGTCCAGATTGTCCAAACTCTGTGCTGTGCTGGTAAGATCACATGTGTTATTTTTTTTTCTCATTTGGGGCACTGTGTTTGTTTTAAGATTTTTTATTTATTTATTTGACAGAGAGAGATCACAAGTAGACAGAGAGGCAGGCAGAGAGAGAGAGGGGGAAGCAGGGTCCCTGCTGAGCAGAGAGCCCGATACGAGGCTTGATCCCAGTACCCTGAGATCATGACCTGAGCCAAAGGCAGAGGCTTTAACCCACTGAGCCACCCAGGCGCCCCTGTTTGTTTGTTTTTAAGATTTTATTTATTTATGAGAGAGAGAGAGAGAGAGAAAGAGAGAGCATGAGCAGGGGGGAGGAGCAGAGGGAGAGGCAGAAACAGGGTCCCTGCTGCGCAGGGGTCCCTGAGATCATGACCTGAGCCTAAGGCAGACGCTTAACCAACTGAGCCACCTAGGTGCCCCTGGGGCCCTGTGTGTTAAAGAGGTTTTTGATGAACTGGAATCATCTAATAGGAGGAGACAGGATGGCCCAGTGTTTGGGGTACATGGGCTTTGGAGTCATATGTGGGTTTGAACCCTGCCTCTGCCATCTCCTAGCTGTTAAATCTTAATCCTTCTAAGCTTCAAGGTCCTCATATGCAGAACGTGGATCATAATTTATCAATACTGTTACAGGGAATAATAAAAGATAATAAATAAATAAATAAAACTGCATAATAATATGCAGTAAGTGCTTTAAAAATGTTGGTCACTATTATTACTATTTTAAGCATAGAAGAGCCACTGAAATGGTGAGGAGGTCTGGAAATAATTTTATACTAAGGAATAGTCCGAAGTACTGAATCTGTAAAAGAGAAACCAAAGAGTCAACATAACTATCTTTACGTTCTTGAAGGGCTACATGTTAGAGAAGCAGAAGGCTCATTTTTTTATTCTAGAGAATGATGGTAGCCACTAAGTGAAAATTTTAGGGAGGCAAAAAAATTTTTAAATGAGATATAATTCACATAGTATTAAACTTACCCTTTTAAAGTGTACAATTCATTGGTTTTAGTATATTCACAGATATGTATAACCATCAACAGTATCTAGTTTCAAAACATTTTTATTATCCCCACCCTCAAGCTCTCTATTCCTTAGTGATTTCTCTATTTCCCCCTCCTCCCAGCCCCTGGCAACAATAATCTCTTTTATGTCTCTATGGATTTGCCTATTCTGGGTGTTTCATAAAAATGAAATAAATTTAAAAAAATGAAATAAATCATATGCTATGTGGCCTTTTGTGTCTAGCTTCTTTCAGTTAGAGTGATGTTTTCAAGGTTCATCCATGTCATAGCATGTGTCAGATCTTCATTCCTTTTCATGGCCAAATAATATTTTATCGTATGGATATATCACATTTTATTTATCCATTTATCCATTTTATTTATCCATTTTTTAAAAAAATCTATCCATTTATCAGCTTATGGATATTTGGGTTATTTCTACTTTTTGCTATTATGAATAATACTACTATGAATATTCTTTACAAATTTTTGTGTGGACTGAACATTTTTAGCTATCTTGGGTATATACCAAGGAGGGGAGGCAGGCATTAAGACATCAGAAGAAAGAGCTTTTTTTCTTTTCTTTTTCATTTACTTATTTTTTAAATTTAAATTCAATTAATTAACATATAGTATATTATTGATTTCAGAGGTAGAGTTCAGTGATTCATCAGTCTTATATAATACCCAGTGCTCATTACATCACATGCCGTCCTTAATGTCCATCACCCTGTTACCCCATCCCCCCAACCCCTCTACCCTCCAGCAACCCCCAGTTTGTTTCCTATGATTCAGAGTCAAGAAAGAGGTTTCTATCAGAAATCCACCCACACTGAAGACTGTTCTGTTGTTGAAGTAGTGAGCCATTAATTTTATTTTACTTAACAAATGCATAGTGTTTACTATGTGCCGGATACCATTCTAAGTACTTTAAAATTATTTAAAAACCCTATGAGGTAAACACTATTATTAAATCCATTTTACAACAAGGAAGTTTAATAACTTGCTCAAGGTCACCCATCAAGTAAATGTGGAGCTGTAATTGAAATCCATGTGGTCTGGTTCTAGAATCTGTACTCTTAATAGCAAGAACAATAATAACTTCAAGCATTTATTAAATTCTTACTGCTCCTCAGGCACTGTGCTTAACTATTTATATTCAAGTAGAGACTGGCAATCATCTTTTAAGGATATCTTAGAAAGAATTATCTCATTGGGTAGAGATTACCTTAGGGTGTGTTGAATCCCAAGATTCTGTTATTCCAAGGATAATTATCTGGCCAGAGGCTTTTAAGATGATCAGAATTTATATCAAAAAGGAAACTGTGAATATGAATGGTGAGTATTGTAGGAATTCACTTAATAAGACTTGTCAGAATATGATAATATTATATATAACTTAAAAGCAGTAACCAAAAGTGACTTTTGAGATTGTGAATGGGAACCTTAGAAAAATGGAAGAATTAAAGTTTCATGGGAAAATGATCCCACTTTTCAAATGTTCAGTTTCAAGTACTGCAGAGTATATTAGGGTAAGTAGATGACTTTTAGTAAACTGAACATATGGAACTGGAGCTGTTTATGTGGGTACATGAAGGTAGTTGCTTAAAACCAAATGAACAACAACAACAACAGTAACATACATATGAGAAGAAAGAGCAGTGCATCCCAAACTTAAAGTTTCCCCATAATTGATGGGGAAGAAGGAGAAGAGGAATCAGCAATCTAGACTAAGAATTTACCAAGCTTTGGATAGAGGGAGTCCTAGAAACCAAATGTAAAGAGATTAAAATGATAGAAGGCATGATCAGAGACACCTCCTACAGGAAAGAGAATTTCTTTAATATTTTTAGGTTTATTCTTAATTAATTTATTTATTTAGAGAAGGAGGGAGGTGAGGAGTAGAGGCACAGAGAGAGAGAGAAGGAGAGAGAGAAAATCTCAAGCAGCCTTCACGCCCAGGGCAGAGCCCAACATAGGGCTCTATCTCACAGCCCTGAGATCATGACCTGAGCCGAAATCAAGAGTCAGCGGATGCTTAACTGGCTGAGCTACCCAGGCATTCCAGGAAATAGAATTTCTTTATGATGAACTTTCAGACTGAACTTGACAAGGGGGAAAGTCATTGCTCTTAGAGCATAATTTCTGGGTGATAATTGGAATGAAAGTTTTGTTGTAAAGGGA
This sequence comes from Potos flavus, assembly GCA_028534135.1. Lineage (NCBI taxonomy): Eukaryota > Metazoa > Chordata > Mammalia > Carnivora > Procyonidae > Potos > Potos flavus. The sequence continues at coordinate 75,009,315 of CM052900.1, read as the reverse complement.
CAGGTAAGAATTAGATGGAAGAGAAAGGGAAACTATCTGTGAAATTAGGCCACAGTTACAGAAGTTTGGTTGTGATTGGAAGAAGAATTTGGAAAGAGAAATAGGGCTTAGTGAAAAATGTTCACTAAAATATTTTAAAAGAGATTTGTTAATTTAAAAGAGATTTGTTAGGTTAAAAGAGATCTGTACATGTTTTAAGGTAAAGAAATAGGCTGATCGATGTCTAGCCCTCCAGAACATTTTAAATAAGAAATTAAGTATTATTATATTAACAGTAGGTCTAGTTTCACATAAAAATAAGATGTTCTATGTATGGACTTCAGGAGAGTAAGTCAGTCGTACGTTATATTATCTTCATGGTGGTCTACAGACCCCTCATGAACTGCCTAACAGAATGGCTTTCATCCATTTATCTGGTACTTTTTTCCTTAATCCCTTTGGGAGAGCCACAGAGGTCTCTTTGCTATTCCTCAAACATGCCAGGACTCTTTCCTGTTTTAGGTCCATTGTATTTGCTGTTCCCTCTGCCTTGAACACACTTCCTTCCCCTCGATACCTGCATGGCTAGTCCCTCACCTCATTTAGGTGTTGACTGAAATGTGCCTTCTCAGTGAGGCCTTCTCTAATTTTCTATTTAAAACCAAAATATTTCATTTTATCTGTACCCTATTATTCCCAATTCCATCCCTTCCCACCCCCCTTTCATGTTTTATTTTTTCATAGCACTTAATTCTACCAAACAAATTATATATTTTACTTACTAATCTTGTTTTTTGTCTTCCCTTACTAGAATTTAAAGTCCACGAGTTCAAGGACTTTCCTAACACTAGAACAATATCTGGCACATAATAGGCACTTACTAAATGTTTGTTGCATGAATGAATGAGTGCAATATTCTTTGCAGAAACTGATGTGAGACCATTCTTCATCATCATTAACATTATTAATAAGTATGTTGGATGCTATATATGGAATTGGGCTTCATATATTTTCTTACTCAAGAGTTGCCAAACTTTTTCTTTTTTCTTTTATTTATTTGAGAGAGAGAAAGAGAGCACAAGCAGAGGGGAGGGGTAGAGGGAGAGGGAGAAGCAGACTCCCCGCTGAGCAGGGAGCCCAATGTGGGACTTGATCCCAGGACCTTGGGATCATGACCTGAGCCGAAGGCAGACGCTTAGCCAACTGAACCACCCAGGCACTCGGCAAACTTTTTCTATGAAGCACCAGATAGTAAATATTTTTGCAGGCTAAATGGTCTCATCACAACTACTTAACCCAGTTATTGTAGTGCATGAGTAGCCATAGACAATCCATAAATGAACGAGCATGGCTGTGTTCCAATATGACCATTTATGGACACTGAAATTTGAATTTTACATAATTTTCAAATGTCACAAAATATTATGTTTTTTTTGGACATTTTTCTAACCATTCAAAAATGTAAAAACTATTCTTAGCTCATGGGCCATACAAAAATAGGCAGTACGCCGTAGTAGGTCTACAAGCTGTATTTGCCCACTGCTGCTTTTACTGGTTTCTTAAACATATCTTAGTTGAAACTTATTTTCCCATACTTGGTAGGGAGCAACAATGTAGATTAAACCCTAGTGACACATAATTCAGGAATATTCTTCTTTGGCTCCAGACATTTTCATATTGTTTCATTTTTGTTTTCCTGGGAACCTTATGTTTTCTTCATATGTTTATGATACTAATATTTAAATAAATTTGCATTCTCTGAGCAGATGCCACATGATAGTGTTGGGGAGGTGGTGGTGGTGTAATAGTCCAGGAACAAAGCTGGGAAAAGCCCACCCAGGTTTAAAAGTTTGCCCTTATTTATAGGTGAATAATTTCTGTATGGGTGAGTTAGGCGTTGTCAGCCAGGCTTAACGCCCATAGGACTGCCACTGTGAATGAGAATTGTGTTGCATTTTTTAAACATCATCCATAACAGACTTCTTAAATAAGTTACAAATGCTTTTAATAATGTAGCTCAGGGATAATTTTAGCTATGCTACATTGGCAGTTCTTCTACTTCAAAAAAATCAGAAAATAACCTATTATCAAATCAAGCTGTGATTTGAATAAAGCATCATATTTTTCTCAATAAGTGCAAAGAGAAAAAATGTTTTTCATTTGCAAAACTTTTTAACATAGTCTCTTCACATACTTGATTTTGTTCCATTCTTACAACAACGTATGTAGCTTTATTAACTATTTAAAATGTGAGAGAACTAACAGTGAAGTTAAGCAACATGTCTAAGGTCACAGCACCAGGACTTACTCCAAACAGGCCTTCTGACCATTTGAGGCGCAGACTCCTCACAGAAACTTCAGCCAGGCTTTGGTTTTCGTGCTGTGCCCTCTCCTCACTGCCTTTCCATTCCTAGCTTCACGTGCTCATGAAGATGCTCAGAACTCTAGCTGCTCCTGGCTCTGCTTACTGTATTCGGATCTAGGAAGCGAGGAGTAGGCTGTCACCAGTTGTATCACTACCTCTAGAGCTACCTTCCAGCTCTGTTTCCTCCTCCGGCCATGTTAACTACTACACAGTTCTTCTGGGCATGTTCTGTCTTAGTTCCTTAATGTCCAGTCCTCCTCCTTTTCTCAATGACTGGGACCTCTGAAGACCTCACCTTGCCAACCAACGCCTAATGAAACATCTTGGACATGATTGGGCAAAGATAGGAAGGAGGAATACACAACCCTGGTGCTTCAAGTCTGGGCGATAGGGAGAATCAGGACATAGAATTTGCACATAGGGAGCTGTGATGGGAGCTGGTTTTGAGGGAGGTAGTTTTATTGGTTTAAGTGTGTCATCTTTGAGGTAATGATGGAGCAGCCTTGTAGACCTAGTTTTCAATCCTCCAAAAAGCAAAATGGAGAAATAAGTTTAACCAAATATCTGCGGTGACAGCCAGATGGTAAAATTTATAGTTAGAATCAAAGTCTTTGTGTTACTTTTGAATGCTTCTTAGAGGTCTCATTTAAATAACCTCTATATTAGGAAAATGGGGGCTATCCATGCCTTTTTAATGTTGTTTAGAGAATGTAGGATTGTCATAAATACTACACACAATTTGGTATGGTTGCATATCTTATGAATCAATGGGTGGCATATAAAAAGATTCCTCAACACACCATGTGGAGAATGTTATAGAATGTTATTCTTGAATTGTTTTCTCTCCTTTACTTTGGCATTTGTATGGTACCTTAGATATTTTTGTGTTATTATCATTATATTTTATGCTTTTTTATTTGGTTAAAAAAGCTGCCTGCTACTTATCTCTTAACAGATACAAGTTTTAAAAAAGCGCCTTTCAACCCTTCCCCTTTCCTGTACCTCCTTTTTTCTTTCTCCATCACGGAGAAATGTAACTCCTGAACATAACCCAGAAATCTAGATATAGGCCAGTTGATGTCTCAATAGAAACAAGAAAAGAACTTACTATTTCTCAGTGCCTCATTGAGAGAAAGCACATGATATTTTATCTGTTCTAAATTGGAGAGGATAAAGGGGTCTGTCCATGCATTATCATGTGAATGTCTTAATCCTGTCAAATGGCTCAGTCAAAATGAGAACAGTAATGAATTTAAACAGACAAGTACCAACAATGCTGCACAAACAAGTGCTATTACACCATACCGGCCTGTACCTACAGGAGAAAAGCTGTGGTTGCATTTTGCCTTTGATAAGGATTGTGCTGACTGGCCATGGCAGACTATGCTGGGTCACCCCCCTGGTATTCTGTCACCTACCAAGACTCGAAAGGACACATGAGTGTGTGTTAAGTTCTCTAAGCACTTCTGGACCAAGGCAGTTTTACAGGGTGTACCTTTAGGTCTCTCAATTCACAATCTAGCGTTTTCTTGAATACACTGCATTATCTTGTAAGTTTTTGGACTTCCAAGAAGTCATATGTCTTCATGGACTCCTCTCTTTCCCATACAGATGTCTGGAGGGTTTCTTGGGAGAATATTGTCAACATCGAGACCCCTGTGAGAAGAATCGCTGCCAGAATGGTGGGACATGTGTGGCCCAGGCCATGTTGGGGAAAGCCACGTGCCGATGTGCCCTTGGGTTCACAGGCGATGATTGCCAGTACTCGACCACACACCCCTGCTTTGTTTCTCACCCTTGCCTGAATGGAGGCACCTGCCACGTGCGTAGCCGGGATGACTATGAGTGCACCTGCCAAATTGGTTTTACAGGTAACAAATGCGACTCAGGGCCATATTTTCCTACTCTCAGCAGATACTCTTCTTTAGCATCTCTTAGATCTTGACATGTTGCTCTTAAGGATCCTCTAACTCTGGTGTGCATTTAACATTATGATAAGGAACTATAGTATTCCAGGTAACTATCTTTAACTTCCTTTTGAGAGTTGTAAGAGGAGAGAAAGAGAAAGAGAAAGAAAGGCAGAAGTATTTGACTTCCTAAAATATGTATGTCAAGATTGGGGATCAGAACTTTACTTCACCATCACTAGAAGAAAAGCTGTCTGTGCTATTGATTACTTGCCTCTTGAAATCTCTCCCTAGACATTCAGAGCACTGGTTTTTCTAGTTTTCCTCATCTGTTAAATTTTTGTGTTCCTTGGAACTCTGTTTTGAGCCCTCTTTTGAGCCATATCACAGCTCCCTCAGCTCACTATCTCCAGTGGCTTCAGCTGTCATTATCTTCATCAGTTGCTGATGATTCTTATAGTCATCCTTTTCACTCCACCCCTACCCTGACATTCATGCTCATATTTCTAACTATCTGCTCCATATTATCCTTAGAAACTCGACAAGTGCCTCACACTCAGCATGTTGATATAAATGGGTGGTGGTGATGTATAGTCCAAGTATTTCAAACTAGAATCCCCTTCTACCTTAACCCCACTTAGACTTAGGCCCCTAACCTAGCCCCTGAAACACCTCTCACCTGTCTACTCTTCTCCATTTCCTCTCCAGCTCTGCAGCTGAGGTCCATCTTGTCTATGTTGGTGACAGCTCAGCCCTCACCTGGGCTCCTGCAGTTGTTTCCTAACTGGTTTTCTTGCTTTACTTTCTCTCCATCTTGCTCACCTGTCCCATTGCCACATCTTTGATCATAAATGCCAATCTTCTCACAAACTCACCTACTTAAATGCCTAATGACTTTTTATCATGTGCAGAGTCAACTGCAAACTCTTTTACATGGCTTTCATAGCCCTTCATGGTCTCAGCCTTACATCTTTTTATAGCCTCACTTCCCACAAGCATCTAGCTCTAGTCATACCAACAACATTCTCATCATTTCCTGAAAATGTCATACTTCCTGTTGCCTCCATGCTGTTGCATACCGCTTTGCCTGGAATGTCCTTTTCTATAATTGGTGATTGCCCAATGTTATTTAAAATTCTGTTTTATATGAGAGACATATAAAAAAAGTATTACAATAAAATGTGACACATAAGATAATAGCACATAGAGACTACCTGCCTAAAGGAATCACAAAAATCTGTTTACCTAGACAGCCAATTGGAATACTAACAAGTTCAGGGGGTTCTCATAATCTTTAGCTAAAAACAAAAAGCTTAAGCTGATGAAAACAAAAATCCATATGAATACCAGATTTACTAATAGCATGGGAATTTTTTTTTCTCTTTCTACCTCAAAGACATGCTGTAGGATACAGCACATCAGAGTCTTCTGACTTCCTCTTTTATTTTCCTGCCTGAGAGTCCACAAGTGACTTTTTTGTGATTCCTTTAGGCAGGTAGTCTCTATGTGCGATTATCTTATGTGTCACATTTTATTGTAATACTTTTTTTATATGTCTCTCATCTGACTAGATTATGAGTTCTTTAGAGGTGGGTTTGAGCTTTATTCAAAATGAACTATAGATGCTTATTAAGTTAGATGAGGAAAACAGAACCATTCACTATTTTGTCCCCTGCTACACCAGCAATTCTGCAAATCTGATAAGCAAAAATTAAAAACATACTCAGTAAACTAGACTGGATCGGTTAGTTTGGAATACTTGTTTTACTGATTTTTCATTAAAAGGTGTTGGTAGGGGTAGACGATAGTTAGGATGGTCCATCATCTTCATCATGACCATGACAGAATTGTTGTTGTGATTCATTGAAGAGATTTGGTGGTTAAAAGAATAATTTTTTCCTCAAAGTCAGTTTTGAATTGTTTTGCTCCCCAACCGAAGGGAAGGCCTAGCCATTTAAATAAGGCACTTTAATCCTGACTAGTGGAAATGGCAGTAATGTTTTCTTAATAATTAAAATGTTACTCTGAAATGATCCCCATATTAACACTTATTCCTTTGCCATTAAGCAGAATCTCTTCTTGGTGTTCTGCAGGGCTCTGATTATTTTCACACATCTGTCACTTTTGTCTGTCTTTAGGAATTACAACAGTTAAGTTCACCCTTTTGGTTTTGTGGTAGCCCTTAGACTCCACCTAGTCAGACCTTCTTAGCTTATCTCTACTCATAGCTGAAGAAACAGAATTGGGAAGTTAGTGCCTATACGTAGCGTAGGTTCAGGGACCTCTCTGTTTCAGTTGTAGGCAAATATTCTGTACACACGGTTTTCAGAAGGAACCATTTTTATCTCTTCTCCACTGTAGGTAAGTTCCTCTCAGAGGTATGAAGAAAAAATAGGAAGAAGAATTTTAGTTCCTTCTTTTTCCCTCTGCTTAGCATCCTGAGATACATATGCTGTGCCCAGTTTTTTTTTTTTTTTTTTTAAGATTTTACTTATTTATTTGAGAGAGAGAGTGTACACACAAGTGGGGGGCGGGACAGTGGGAGAAGCAGACTCCCCACTGAGCAGGGAGTCTGATGTGAGGCTCCATCCCACGACCCTGGGATCATAACCTGAGCCAAAGGCAGATGCTTAACTGACTGAGCCACCCAGGTGCCCCTGCTATGCCCAAATTTTTATTGTACCTTTCCCCTTTGACGTGACATTCCTTGATAGAGAGCATGTCTGTGTGCCCATGTGTTACCTCCTTCTTCCTTTTAGAAAAGCTGTCATGGCTTTCATTTGTTTTTCTAGGGGGTCAGATATTTGGATGTTTACCTAGACAACCAATTGGAATATAACAAGTTCAGGGGGTTCTCATAATCTTTAGCTAAAAACAAAAAGCTTAAGCTGATAAAAACAAAAATCCATATGAATACCAGATTTACTAATAGCATGGGAATTTTTTTTCTCTTTCTACCTCAAAGACATGCCGTAGGATACAGCACATTAGAGTCTTCTGACTTCCTCTTTTATTTTCCTGCCTGAGAGTCCACAAGACTTACCTTTCTAGACCTTTATTCTCATGACAGCTTCTAGTTTTTTTTCATAGGTAAGTAGCCAGAGATTCTTCATCCTCTTCAAACACATTAAGCAATATGTATAGCAAGACCACAATTAATAAAATGTTTCCCAGAATATGTGTGTGGGTTGTGTTTAAAGGAAATAGAAGTAGCATTGACTTGTTTCTATCATGTAAGAGATCTGTTTAGTAACCGTATATTGTGGAAAAGATCAATGCATTTTATTCACTCAAAAGACGGGCTTTGAGAGCCTACTACAGGGATCCAGCTCCTGCCCGTGCGGTGGGTGATATAATAAACGGAAACAGAAAATATGGGGTCTGTGTACACATGTGCAGATGTGTGTGTGAGACAGAGAGTGATTTAGGGAGCTGAGAAGGGGGCAATAAGGTATGAGTAGAGGTGTTGAGTGAGAGTTCACTAGGTAAACAAAAAGGAAGATGGCATTCCAAACAGAGGAGCAGCTTATGCAAAGACAAGATGTGAGACAGTAGGTAGATCCAGACCCTTCTTTGTCCCCAAAAGGATGGATGGAATCCTCCAAGGATGGGCTTCAGATGACTAGCCTACAGTCCCCTCCATGTGCGCCATGTGCGTATTTGGCTGAGGGCCCTAGGGAGTGCCTATATCAGATGATCTTGAGGAGGCTCTGATTTGGGCTTCCTATGAAGTTCAAAGAGTTCAAAGTTTAAAGTTACTCCACACAGTAACTGATGTTGGTTGGGTGGGAGATGTGGGATGTTGAGGATGGGGCTGGCTCCCACTTCAGTGGGCAGCACTAAGTTCTTTTCTCCTTCCTTAGGTAAGCTGTGCCAGTGGACTGATGCCTGCCTGTCTCATCCCTGTGCAAATGGAAGTACCTGTACCACTGTGGCCAGCCAGTTCTCGTGCAAATGCTTCACAGGCTTCACAGGACACAAGTGTGAGACTGATGTCAATGAGTGTGACATTCCAGGACAGTGCCAGCATGGCGGCACCTGCCTCAACCTACCGGGGTCTTATCAGTGCCAATGCCCCCAGGGCTTCACAGGCCAGAACTGTGACAGCCCCTACGTGCCCTGTGCACCCTCCCCCTGTGTCAATGGTGGCACCTGCCGGCAGACGGGTGACTTCACGTTTGAATGCAACTGCCTTCCAGGTAAGGAGAGCCCCTAGTGTCCTGGGGTTGGAGGATACACCTTCAGCACGGAAGGAAGGTGGGGGGTGTGGCTCAGTTGCTCCTTTAGGAAATATCCTTCCCAGCACGGAAAAGGGGAAATAAGAATTTTCTGTGGGGTGGGTTGCTTGTGAGGGAAGAGTTTTATGGGCTAATAGGGTCCATAAACTGAGTAGGGGGTAATTTAACATGTTAGAGTTTATGATGATGAATGGCTAGGAAATTGTTTATTGTCCTTTTCGGAGGAACAGCAAGAAATAAGAGAAACAGCCCTGAGAAAGAGATAGATATGTCTATGGAATGGAAGGGAACACAATGAGAATTAGATGTTGAAAAATATGTGTGATTAGTAAAGTGCTTTAAACTGAATTGACAGTAATACTGGGTGATCAACTTTCCTATATGCTTTCACCTCCGAAGGAATAATAGATTATTTTCCTACCTACCTAAGTGCACCCGGCTACCTTTTGTAATGTTCCCTGGGCTCCTGGCCCTCTCCATGTACCCTCTGTGACTTCGGGTAACCCCGCTCTGACTTGAAGCTAGAGAATTTTGGAACTGGGGTAGTGCTGTGTTATTCAATGGGTACTTTTTGATGCGTGCTGATAGATAAGGTATGGCACAACCAGACATAACTACAAAACAGAAGCCAAGAAGAGAGCAACGTATGGGAGCTTGGGGCCCAGCGTTCCGTTGAGATGGAGAAAGGAGGAAGCCTGGCCAATTCTCTAACCCCTTGTAAAAAATGAGGAGGAGGCTGAAAACCGAGAATTTTGATTGGGAACAGAACACAAGCAGCTGGAGCAGATGAATTACTAAGCAACAAAGATTCTGCTTTTATACAAATATCCTTAGTACAAAAACAAAAGAAAGGAAACTGTAGGGGGGAATAAAGTGCTAAGTAAGCAGAATTGCCTCAAAAAGAAGTTGTTCTAGCTACTCTTTCAAAATGGGAATCTTAGATTTTGGTGTTGTGGATGTGGTTCACATATAATGGGATTGTGTGTTTTATCTTTTGGGGATTAAAGGTCATATGTTGGTCCTTGGTATAAAACCAAATGGTAATTAATTCATTTCATTGAGTAAAAATTTATTGACTGCCACTTGTTTTCTGGGCACTGTGCTATGTGCTTGGAAAGGAGTGATACAAGATGCTGCCACATAATAAAAAACTATACCATTTAACTGTAAGCCACAAAAACAAGCTATTAATTGTATTGCTTTCAGTTTCTCTTTCAATGAAGAATAGGTAATAAATCATTCTAGACACTAAATAAATTTTATTGACAGAGTATTACTGTCATCCACATTATCTTGTAGAAGAAACAACTAAAAGATATCTTTCTTCACTCCCATATTTGTTGGCCATATCTAAAGGTTAAAGAAGGAGCCAGAAATATAAACAATTTAATTTTACACATATTCTGATACTCTAATAATCTAATAGTTTAAGTGGCTAATAATTGAGGTTAGCATAATTTATTGTTGAAAGCTAAATGTGTTTTTTCAGTTTCAAGAAAATTTTTTTAATAGTTGCCTAGAACAAGAGGTTGATTTGGCAGAGAAATACTGATGGGAAGTCAGAGAAGTCAATAAAGGAAGTTTTTAGCTAAGAGAGAGTGATTGTTCACTCCCATAGTCTCTGCATTGTTATCCATTAGCCATGATAAGAACCTTAGGGAATTCTGAGAGTGTGTCCAGGAAAGGATCTGTCAAACCAGAATAGTATCTCCTCCTTGAGAAAGGAAATAACCAGGGATTCCACAGCTGAGAGGCTGCCAGGGCTTGTGGATTGGAATAAGGAGATCTTGGCTGTCTCTTACGCTCTGCTTGTAATTGAAAGCAAGACATTTGTTTATGCACTGATGAAGTGTGTGTGTGTGTGTGTGTGTGTGTGTGTGTGTGTGTGTGTGTTGGGGTTCGGGATGGTGATGCAGGGGGTGGAGAGAAGATTTGGCAAAGAGAAAACTAACATTTATTCAATGCCTTTTATGAGTTAGGCACTGTGCCAGGTACTTCTGCATCCTTTAGCTCAATTATACGAAAACCTTGGGGATAGGTATGATTTTTCTAGTTTTCCCAGGTGAAATAGCTCAAGTTTGGAGATGTTAAGTGATTTACCCAAAGTTGCACAGCTAACCTGTGGTTAGGCTGAGGTCTGAAAACCAGACAGGTTATTTCTAAAGCCTCTACATCTTACTGCACTGCTCGTCTATCCCTGAAGGTACTTTAAAAACGTGTGACACTTTTTGTTAAGTGCTTTGAGATGTTTGGATTAAAAAAAAAAAAGTAGGAGATACTTCTAATTATGATCAAATACTCTTTGTAACATATCAACCTATGTATGGCACCATGCAGACATTTCAGATAGTTAAGTAGACTAGTTCTTGCCTTTTGGGATTGCATGATCTCAAACAGATGACATCAGCCTAGACAATGTATAAAAAGAAATTTAAAAAGAATTCAAAACAATAGATGATGCAGTATGTATTTACACAATTTGTAAGATTTTATGCTCATTGTTTTTATGTCCCAGGTGGAGTTTGGAAAGTATTAACTTAATTTCCATATAGGGCAGTGTAGTGCCTGGAGATTATTTTTTTGAGAAAGTCCTTTTCATAATGCAATACCATTCTCCTTGCCCCTCCTTCCATTGTGCTCTGCACTATTCAAGAGACTAAAATGTTACTTAAAATAATAATCACTATCTCAATGTAAATAGCACCCTTATTTGAAGAGAATCATTGTTTCAGTTCTAAAAATGGGGAAACCAAGTCAGCAGGAGGGAAAAAGGCTTGTTAGGTTATTAAGCAACTCCCATGTGTGCTTCCTGCCACATTTCAACTTGTTGCACTTTTAATTGAGGCCTACCCTAATCACCCTATTTCAAATAGTAACCAGCTCCCTCCCTCCTTAATTATTGGCCCTGGTCGACTTTTTCTTTTCTTTTTCTGTAACACTTATCATCTGCTTAGTATATAATTTGCACTATGTAATTTACTTCAGTATGTCTATTGTTTATTGTCTGTCTTTTCCAAATTCTGCTGTCTCTTCCCCTCTTCAGAGTGAAAGCCAGAATCTTTGTTTTTGTTTAGTGATGTATCGCAAGCACCCCAAAACAGTGCCAAGTTCATAATAGGCACAGAAATATTTATCGACCAACTGAGTTTAGTATATATATCATAGTATTGAGAATGTAATTTTGGTCTTTTCATTTTCTTCCTGGTATCATACATCCTAGACTTAGTGTAGTTTCTCCTTTAGTTCTTGTGTACTCTCGTACTGGATAAGAATTTCAGAGTCCTTTTCAACTCTGAAAGTCCATGAACTGCACATAAGTTAGTGACTATATTCAAATGGTCAAGTTATAGTTCTTTTCCTGCAGAGGACACTATAGTTACTGTGAGTTGATTTTTAAATTTTTATTATTGAAGTATAGTTGACATACAGTGTTACATTAGTTTCAGGTGTACAACATAGTGATTCGACAATTTTATACATTACACAGTGCTCACCACACTAAGTGTAGTCACTGTCCCCATACAACACTGTTACAACATTACATACTATATTCTCTCTGCTGTACTTTTCACCTCCGTGACGTATTTATTTTATTATTGGAAGTTTGTCCCTTTTTATGCCTTTCACCTCTTTTGCCCACCCTCCTACCTCCACCTCCTTTCTGGCAACCACCAGTTTGTTCTCTATATTTAAGAGTCTGTTTTGTTTTTTAGATTCCACATATAAGTGAAATGATATGGTATTTGTCTTTCTCTGTCTGACTTATTTCATTTAGCATGTAATACCCTCTAGGTCCATCCATGTTGTCACAAATGGCAAGATTTCATTCCTTTTTATGGTTGAGTAATATGAGTCTAGTTTTTGAATATTACTGTAAGACTCATGGAGAGGGAATTAAAACTGTAAAAATGACTCATCTTGTGTAACAGAGAAACTAAGTGTTTCTCCACAGAGGGAAGACAAAAGGAATATATTCAAGAGGGAACGAATAGAGTCAGACCAAGGAACCATATTTCGTCTTCTCCTTGGATGATCAGCTGTTAATAATCTGGATCCTTTGTGGGCTACCATTAAATAAGTCTTCAGCAGAAGCACTGAAGAGGGACACTCAGCCAGAATAACTTTAACATAAGAGCAACATAGAAAATAAATTATTGGATCATTGATCCCCAATATTTTTGGGTTAGGGCCAATTAATAGGAAGAGAATGAGGCTGGTTTTGTATTTGTGCATATTTTATTTTATTTATTAATTTTTTTTCCCCACTAGCTGTATTTGTGCATATTTTAAAAAGTAGCACAGATAATCAGAGAACAGTGGATTATTTGAATCTATTGGCTGTGCCTTGTGAGTTCACAGTTTGTCCAATCCTTGATGTACTTTACGTTTCTCTCTTCCCTATACATCTCTATTCCTCTCTTATTTTTAAAAAAAGTCATAAAAAGTTGGCTGATCTGTCTTCTCCAAACAAGAGGTTTATTCTTTGTGAACCACCCCTGTACTTTACAGGCTGAGTATATGTGATATCCCTATATCATTAAAATAAAGCTTAAGCCCATTTTGTGGCTTTCGTGTTTGAGCTTAAAAACTGTTAGAAATAATTCCCTCTTGCATTCTCATATGCAAGGGCATGTAGCTTTCTCTTGGGCATTATACTAATCATACTTTTGCAGGTTTCTCTGGAGTAGATGCAGAAATGATCATACCACTTTCCAGGGTACATTATTTTATTTTATTTTATTTTTTATTTTTTACTTTTATTTTTTTAAAGATTTTATTTATTTATTTGACAGAGAAAGAGAGATCACAAGTTGGCAGAGAGACAGGCAGAGAGGGGGAAGCAGGCTCCCTGCTGAGCAGAGAGCCCGATGCGGGGCTCGATCACAGGACTCTGAGATCATGACCTGAGCCGAAGGCAGAGGCTTTAACCCACTGAGCCACCCAGGCGCCCCCCAGGGTACATTATTTTAGTTCCAGTTTTAGTCGATGTTCCTGGAAGACTTTCCTATTCCCCTATGCTCAGTAGTTTCAACCATGCTACCTCCTTAGCTTTCTATCACCTTCCCCTGCCCACCTTGCCTTTTTATATAGAAATTATTCTTTTTAAAAAAAAAAGATTTCATTTATTTAGAGAGAGAGTGTGTGTGTGTGTGTGAGTGGGGGAGGGGCAAAGGGAGAGAGAGAAAGAGTCTCCAGCAGACTCCATGCTGAATGCAGAGCCTGACACGGAGCTCCATCCCACGACCCTGAGATCATGACCTGAGCCAAAAATCAAGAGCTGGACACTCAAGTAAATTGAGCCACCCAGGTGCCCTAGAACTTATTCTTTATGATGTGTCAAAGGTACCTATTTCACTGAAATGCCTTCAGTGTTTCCAATCCCAAATGGGGATTGGAGACCTCCGTAAGGTCTTTTGGTAACTTATATACCTCTAATACAGTACTTATCAAGTTGATTGCTTATTTGTTCATCTTTCCCAGTAGACACTCTCGTTTTAACTCTTCCTGCCAGTATCTAACTTAGGGCATGGCACAAAATTGAGACCCAGTGAATATTTGACAAATGAATGAATTGAATGTGATAGAAAAGAGTATTATTGTATTCTATAATTATATATAATTATATATATATATATATACATATATATATATATATACCAAATTTCTTTCTTTTGATTCACCTTATTCATTTTTTTTACTTTTTCGGTGATGACTTTAGAAGAGTGGAGATCATTAGGGAGATACCAAGAGAAGTGTGCAGGAGCAGCAGCCTGGGTGGGTGGGGACTTGGGGATACATGGGCCAGTCATGAGGGTCAGTGGGCTTGTCTGGGCCCATTTGGAGAATGGAAGATGTGTGTCAAGAAAACCAACTGGACAGATACGGGACCAGTTTGCTTTTGTGACAGATTTCTTCTTGGGGGGTTGGGGGAGAAAATAGACTTGTAACTCTTTTTTGCCTTTGTCCAGTTTCAGATAGTCCTGGTTTTTTCCTCACTCTTTCATCCCTGCGGACTAAAGCTCTTCCAGAGGACTTTTAGCGTGGTATGAGAGAATCCTAGTTGTGTCTTCTCATCCTCCTCTTTCTGCTCTCTTCTCTGTGTCTCTCCAGAAGCCCTTCCACCCTCACACATCCCAGCATCTGAAAATGGAAAGATATGGATGCTTTCTTGAGAGATGCTGTTCTCTGTGTGGGATGACAAGTTCAAAAAATTCTTTTCTGCTCCCCACCCTCACTGTCATCATTTATCAGTTACGTGGGCCATGGTTTTATAACAGCACAGTCTTAAAATGTTCCTTCTAAGTTTAATTTCTCTCCTTTTGGCCTTTTAAGGATGTGAATTGGCTTTAAGCAATAGACTCCTTTTAGTATGGTCACGTGAGCCTCTTTGTAAATCTGCTACACCCATCCCACCCACAGGTCTGGAGACTTGTCTGTTTCCCTTTCCCCTAGAACCTTAAAATACATTTTTTTTAAATTAAAATACATTTTTAAGAAGTGATTGCACTGTAGCTTATTCATATAAGCCTTACCACCACCTCCCCTCCTTGGGTGGACTTTCTTACAAGAATTTGCTAGCTATTTCCAAAAAGAGGTCTGTATCTCCATTTTTAAAGCATAAATCCTGTTTTGTTTTGTTTTTTTTAAGCATAAATCCTGTCTTAACTCTGGAGGAGAACTGATTTGGCTTGAGTTTTCTTACTTAGACATGGGAACTTTTAACCTTAGGTTAGTTTTTCAGATTTTTACAAGGGAACTCTGGGGTCCCAGACAGCATACTGATTGGAACTGGTTCAGTACTAACTTCTGCCTACTAGCCGTGTAAACTTGGATAAGTCAGCCATATGGCCTTCAGCTTCATTTGTAACATTAAAGGATTAGAGTAGATAATTTCTAAGGGCTGTTTTGATTCTATTCATATATAATAGTATTAGCTAATATGTATAGATCACTTATGCACTAGGCACTGTTTTAAGTGCATTCCTCCCTAATATAATAGCTTTATTGAGATATAATTTGCATACCATATAATTTGCTCTTTAAAGTATACAATTCAGTGGTTTTCAGTGTATTCACAGGTATGTGTAACCGTCACCACAATCAATTTTAGAACATTTTTATCACTCCAGAAGGAACCCTGTACCATCAGCAGTCACATTGCCTTGGTCCCTAATTCTCCCCCAGCACCATGCAGCTACTAATCTCTACTTACTGTCTCTATAGATTTGCTTGCTCTGCACATTTCATATAAATAGAAACATTTCTTTCACCTAATATTTTCAAAGTTCATTCATGTTATAGGAGGTATCAGTGCTTCATTCCTTTCGTGGCTCTTGAAATATTCCATTGTAGATTTACCACATTTTCCCCCTACTTTTTAAAAATTGAAGTATAATTAACATAGAATGTTATATTAGTTTCAGGTATAAAACATTGATTGAACAGTCCTATACATTACTCAGTGCTCACCACATTTTATTTATCCATTCATCAGTTAATTGACATTTGGGCTGCTTCTGCTTTTTTGGCGATTATGAATAATGCCACTGTGAACATTCTTATAAAGTTTTTGAGTGGACATATATTTTCATTTCTCTGGGTCTGTATTTAAGGGAGGAATTTCTGGGTGATATGGTAATGCTGATTAACCTTTTCAGGAACTGCCAGACTGTTCCAAAGTGGCTGCACTACTTTACATTTCAGCCAGCAGTATATGAAGGTTCCAGTTTCTCCACATCCTAACCAGCACTTGTTATTGTCTGTTTTTTTGATTATGGCCATCTGACTTGGTGTGAGATGACATCTCATTGTGATTTTGATGGGCATTTCCGTGATGGCTAATGATGTTGAGCATCTTTTCATGTGCTTATGGCTATTTGTATATCATCTTTGGAGAAATGTCTATTCAGGTCCTTTACCCATTCTATAATGGTTTATTTGCCTTTTTATTATTATATTATTTATACTGTATTTTTATTATTGCTGTAAGAGTTTTTTATCCTGGATACAAGTCTCTTATCAGATAAATGATTCATAATTATTTTCTCTCATACTGTGGGCTGTCTTTTCACTTTCTTGATGGTATCTTTTGAAGCTCTAATGTTTTCAATTTTGATGAAGTCCAAACTTCCTAATTTTTATTTGTTGCTTGTGCTTTTTGTTCATATTTATGAAAGCTTTGCCTAGCCCAAGTCACAGAGAGTCACTCCTATGTTTTCTTATGAAAGTCTTATAATTTTAACTCTTAGATTTTAAGTTAATTTTTGTGTTAGGATATGGGAAAGTGGTCCAATTTATTTTTTGCCTGTAGATGTTCAGTTGTCCCGGCACCATTTACTGAATTAATTGAGCTATATATCTAACTAGTTTATTCTTTATAGTAGCCTTTGTGGTAGACCTTGTTAATTCCTCCAGAGAGGTAAGAAATTTCCAGTATCTTGCCCCTGTTCACTCACCTATTGCATAGGAAGGTTGAAAGTTGAACCTAGCTCCCTGAGGCCATGCTTTAATCGTGAATTAACTCTTAGCAACCTGCCTTCTTACCTACTTACCTTTAACAGGGAAGAACTACCTTGAAAATCATCAGTCATAAAAAGAAAACATTTTATTTCTTATAGTTGTGGTTATGCTGAAATGCTTCTGCTTTCTTAATCTGTCTGTTGGTGAATTCAGTTAGTTGTAGCATTGGCTAATAAAAATTTAGGAACACAGTTTTAATTACTAATAGTTTGGCTATCAAAGCTTTATCACCTCCCTGACACTGTAGTCAACCATATTCGTCTTAGTCACCAGAGAGATCAAGTTACCAGTTCCAGAATACCACTAGACCACACAGGTTCCAGCAGTGGTGGGCCAGGAGCCCTGTTTCCCTCCCACACTCTAAAACTTTATCTTTAACTTTCCTATGGAATGTTTCCATTAAGAGCACTAGAGTAGGAGCAAAGACCTCAATTCTTGTTCAGATACTGCTACTTAGTGGATCTGTAGATTTGCCCTTACTTTATCTTAATTATGGGTGGGCTTAAACCCGAATTTTCTGAGTCAGTTCACTTGTAAGACTTTCATACAATTAAACAGATATATGAGTAATATGATAAATTTTTAAAAATCTGAGTCTATTTAAATTTTCACAGTCTTTCTCAAGCTTACTTAGTGATTCATCTGCTTGAATGGACTGAATACTGAATGCCTAGAGAAATCAAATTCTCCTTAGTCAAGCTTTCAATTATCCCCATCTTCTGTGAAGTGATTTCCTTTGGTGTTGGTAATTTTTCTTTTTTCTTTTCTTTTCTTTTTCTTTTTTTTTTTTTTTTGCCATTTGGTTTATATGCATTTACACGACCTCCACTTTATTCAGAGAAACCAGCCATGTTGCAGTGTAACAAAGCAGATGTAGAATATCATCACAGTGGCTTGTGGTAGGAATGAATAAAGCAAGGTGTGATTGCTGTCTGTCCCACTCACCAGGCTGTAATTACCCCAAAAGCAGGGACATTCTGTCTTTTTTACTCACAGTTACATCCCCAGTACGTAGTATAAGACCCAATAAATGTTTTGAGTGAGAGAAGAAGAACCTTAGGGACATTTTGAAGAGGCCATACTATATTTCAAATAGGAGAATGATTTGTTGAACATTCAGTTTTAAAGCTGGTAGTCTTCTATTTTAATAGCTAAGGGATTTGGTAGCCAAGGAGAAAGAAAGGAAAAAGCTCTATATATAAATTACAGAGAAACACACTGTGGGGAGTTAGGGTGAAGTTTGGTGTGTTGGTTTCATTTTTCATAAAAGGGAAGAATCAAGAGGAAGGAAGTAATGCCATAAATGTGGAGAGGAAGATGAAGAATTTGAAGGGTTGGTAAGTTTAATAAGAATGCCACCCCATTTTCAGATAGCTTTGTATGTATATGATGTACTTTACTCATGATATGGCACTTGTAACAACCTAGAAGGGCAGGTTGGGCAGGTGGATTCAGCTTCATTTTACAGATGAGGAAGCTAATTCAGAGTTTGTAATTTACCATGTGTTAAATAGCTTATAGGTAGTGAGATTGAAACTTGACTCATATCTTTAGACTGTGAGCTCAGTATTTTTCTTATGTTCCCCACCCCACCTAGTTTTCCCAAGCAAACATCCTAAGAAGAAAGTAAACGAATTTAAATTTAATTAGGTCATCTTTTATCTATTCCCATTAATCTAGGATGGAGCTGGGGGAAAATCTAATATCCCCATCCCTTGCTTTTTTAAAGAACCAGTGAATAGTTATCTAAGTAGACATTTCTCTTCACTGGGATTTTATTTCATAAAAACACTTTGAAATACTTGTGAGGTAACTGTGAAGGCATGTCTTTGGCATAATGAGTCACTTTGTCTAGCTTCTCTTGAGGCAAGAGAAGACGGAAGATTGGGCAATTTTTTGTATGTTGCGTCCTGGGTTGACCAGCTGCTGGCTACTAAACTGAAATAATGAAGTGGGTCCGTTCTGATCACCATGTTCTGTAGAAGAGCTGATCACTTACTTCAGCATGAGAATTCATTATTTTTTCTTGTTCTTCTCTATACAGGTTTTGAAGGGATCACCTGTGAGCGGAATATTGACGACTGCCCTAACCACAAGTGTCAGAATGGAGGGGTTTGTGTGGATGGGGTTAATACTTACAACTGCCGCTGCCCCCCTCAGTGGACAGGTATGCACACTGTGGTAAATCAGTTAGAATGGGGCGTGGATTGGTAACCAGAGGCAGGCTCTTATTGAAGTGGACACCTTTTACAAGGGTGTCTGTGCTACATCATTGGGTAGAGTGCTAACCCCATATGTTCTCCTATGCTCATTTAAAGAAAAATATTTTCACAGGTATAACTCAGTACCTCAGCACCACGCTAAGGTGCTATGGCAGATATGAGAGAAGAGCGTTACTGACAGACTCTAAGGTCTGGGAAAAGCAACACATTGCCTAGGATCTAGCAGATACTTAATACGTATTTGAGAGGAAAAGAACACAATTAACTATGAAAATATAAATGTTCTCACCACACTTACAAAAAAATAGGTACTATGCGAAGTAATCGATGTGTTCACTAATCTTATTGTAATCATTTTGCTACACACACTATGAACATCAAATCATCACATTGTATACTTTATTTTTTTCACATTGTATACTTTAAACTTATACAATGCTATATGTCAAAAATATCTCAGTAAAGCTGGAAAAAAAAGAAAACTACAAAGAATAATAATTATATGAAAAGGCTAGTAAAAAACTCTTCTTTCTTCCAACCAAAAAGTGAAAATATAGGTTATACACACTACAAGATTTCAGAGCTTATTCATGGACAAAAATCTATCTCATCTTATTGCCATGTCCTGTAATTATGCAAAAGTTTGGGCAGGCACCCTTGATGACATTATATTTATGACACCCATCTACTACGTTTCTGTTTTTTTCCTTTTTTGTATTCCTTTTTGCACATAGGACAAGAATAGATTTTTCGGCCTCAGACATTAGTCTTGCTTAATTTTACAACCTCTTGAAGTGTCTGATGTTGTCTTAGGCAGATTTTCCACTTATTTTTGAAGGTTAAGTGATTTTATTCAGACATTTGGTTCTAATTTCTGTTTATATCTATTTATCTAACTGAAAGTGGAAACAATTAAGAACTGATTAAGTGACTAAGAACTAAGCCTTTTTGAGAGAACTTGATGATTTAATGTGGAAACCCAAGAATAAGTTAATGTTATAAGGAAGAAACTTCAGGGGCGCCTGGGTGGCTCAGTCAGTTAAGTGGCTGCCTTGGCTCAGGTCATGATCCCAGGGTCCTGGGATTGAGGCCCATATCGGGCTCCCTGCCCGATGGGCAGCCTCCTTCTCCCTCTCTACTGCTTGTGCTCTTTTGCACGCCCACTCTTTCTCTCAAAAAAATAAATAAAATCTTTAAAAAAAGAATAAGGAAGAAACTTCAGCACCAGTGAGGGATTTTGCCCAGCAAAGAAGTCTTGATGTTGGATTGCTGACATTACTACCTGGTATTCTTGAGAATCTCCAAGTTTCTTTCCCTTATCTGTAGGAGCTAATTATTTAGAGTACTCTTTAGAGCTGTACACTATGAATATAAAAAGATTAAAAGGGTTTAAAACTTTGGTAACATGATTTCCTGGAAGGGCACACATTTCTGATTTTAATCTCCAAACTGTCCCTTTAAATACTTTTCCATTGGGTTTCTCTAGAATTGGACTTCCCTAGCATTTCTTCTTGGTCTTGATCCTAGAACTTTACTCCAAACACTTTGCACTTTCTGTCGTTTTCTCTCTTCTCTTTAGCTTTTGCCATTTCTCTGATAGATTGTTTTCAGAGGCCATTTTCTTTTCAACTCAAAAAAATTACTGTGAAGTTCATTATATGACAGTAATAACTGAAAAGATTTAAATTTTTCTCTTTTTAATGATCCTTACAGTGGTATTGGACAGGATGAGATGCTTGTTAGGAGCTTGACCCCAACCTAATCTCTCTTTTGTTGTACATGGTACAACAAATGCCAGTGAAGATTAAATGATATTTTGATTTCATTGCTGAGTTTTCTTTGATGCTATACTCCGTTTTCTGCTTTGCTATTAATTAGGAAGGTGCATTCTTGGGGAAAGCTGTCCCAGTGAAATGATATTTTATCAAAATTTCTTACACCGGGATGTTTAATAAGTACCTCTTTTTATGAAAGTCCTTAAAACACATTTCTTTCTCTGTGTGTTTTTGTATTTTCTAGAAAGGATGACAGATTTCTGGATACGTTCAATGTGGCAATATTTATTTCTTTTGATCTGCTGTCATTTAAAGTGACTCTCAGCCTTTGGTTTCCCACCACAGGTTTCCTTCCTCTTTTTCACTCATGCCGATTCTTTGATTTCCACTGTTTTTTACTGTCCTCATCACTAACAGGATCAAGTCCGAGGTCCTTCCTCTGCTGTACGAATTCCTTCCTGGTCTCAACCCTGTTTGCTTCTCCAGTCTTCTCATGAATCCAACAGCAGTAAGAACTGCTTCCAGTTCTCCTGTATCTACTGCATCCTGTGTCTTCACTCACACCATTCCTTTTCCACAGATTGGCCTTCTCTATTCCTCTCCCTGTTGTAGGCAGCCTCACCGGTTTTGCCTGCCTGGCTCAGGTCAAGTGGCTGCCTCCTTCAGGGAACTTTCCGTGACCTCTCTCCAGGCTGAGCTAGGTATTGTCCTCTGGGTTCCCTTACTACACTGTACATTCCTCAGTGATAATGCTCACCACATTAATATTGGCATTACTATATCCTTGAGGTGAGGGAAATACCAAGTTATAGGATTACTGAACTGTTGTTGGTGATACCAGTTACTAGAGCTCTCTACACACTTTTGTTCTCAGTAGCATACAGCTGAACTGTTCACCATCCCAGCCCTCACCTCATTCTGAGAAGAATAGAGAAAAAATTGGGAGTCATAGGGTTCCTATTTCTACTGATATCAGAGCTATAAATTCAGATTAGTGTTTTCTGTTTTATACAAATTAAAGAAATGAGTTGGCTAGAGGCTGGGCTGGGAGTTAACTAATGTTTGTTAGTAACCAAATACTGCACTAATTACAATGTTTTATTTTGTGTAATCTTTGTGATAATTGTATTAGGGGTAGAGTTTATTAAATATCCTTTTTACAGATGATGATGGATATGCAGAAGGGTTAAATAGTTCACTCTAGGCACAAAGTGGTTGGGTTAGGGTTTGAATCTAGCTTTGTTGAACCCCAAGTCTGTGCTCAAATCTGTGGTCTTTTTCTATACAAATTGACTCTGTGGATTGTCCTTTTTTATTTTTCATTTTTTAACAATTTTGAATCTTTTTAATAGACAACATTCAATTTATAATTTTATTATTCTAGGATGTGGTGATTTATTCTTTATTTTTTTCCATTTTAGATATTTTCCTGGTTACTTTGAAATTAGAAGTCAGTATTGAATGAATATTTTATATTCAGTCTGGAGATTTTTTCAAGAGCCTTATTGCAACTTTGTTCAGACTTCCCCATACAATTCCCAGCTATAGAGTTGAAGCATGAACTGTTTGGTCTGGCTTTTGACGCAATAGAAAAAGAAGGGTTGGAGTTAGTCTACTAGGGGAAGAAGCGAAGTTGCCAGGTTATCTGAAAAAGAATGAATGGGATTATATAGCTGAAGAAACTAGGTATCAGTTTGAAATAAAGGAGATTTATGAATTTGCCATGGTTTTTTTAAATTAATTTTTTTATTTTAATTCCAGTATAGTTAACATATAGCATTATTTTTTTAAGTTTTTAATGAGAGGAGCCTGATAGGCACTATGTTGTTTTATAAATACATATACAGAGAAGGTTTGGTCTTTAGTAGCAAGTTCTGGGCTTCAGGATGACCAGAAATGTTTTCCGAGTCTTTCATGGTTTGATTTGGGATAAATGAGTCAGCTTCCTTTTCTTTAGAAGGCTTTATTTGCTATCCATGGAACTAATATCTCTTAGTTACTTTATTGGGGTATTGGGAGAATAATTGGTGCAATAAAAAACCTTTTGAGTCTTCATTTAGCATGTAAATTAAATTGTATTTAATTGTAATTATAAATTACACTTACAACTGTAAATTGCACTTATCATGTAAAACATTTCCAGATCTACTCTGTTTGATATGGTAGTCATTAGCCATATTTTGCAACTGAGTATCTGAAGTGTGACAGGTCGAATTGAGATGTGCCACAGCTGTAAAATACCTGATTTTGAAGACTCAGTATGAAAAACAAAAGTAAAATGTCTCAGTAACAATGTTTTAAATATTGGTTTAGATACTAAAATGATAGTGTTTTGGATATATTGAGTTAAATAAAATATGATCTTAAAGTTGATTCCATCAGTTTCTTTTTCTTTTGTTTAAGTGCTACCAGAAAATTTTAAATCTGTATATCTCATATTTTTATTGGACAGCACTACTTTAGGTCTGAAGATGTTCTATAGATATTAGCACTGCTGCTAATGTAGGGGTGTCCTCTCTGATCTGGAGTAGAGGGATAGATTTGCAGTTGTTTGTACAGGGGGGCCTTGGGTTTGTCTCACTAGAAGAAAGCGTGTTGCCCTTGTTCTTATGTGGTTTCCACATCAGTTATGGACAGAACTGTATTCTGATCTAGTCTCTTCACCTGACATGGCCACCTAGAACAGTATTCAAAAGATACCACTATTCTAGATGAGCTAAAGCCCAGGTGGAAGGAAGAAATTGGTATTGGGAGTTGGGTAAAAATGAAAACTTTTTTTATAGGAATTTTGTTATAGAGATGTCTGAGTAGTTGGATGTTCCTTTAGGAAATGGAAATAAACCTAAGGATTTGATGAAGCCTGAGCACAAAGGTCTTTATTATTACTGTATTAGGCCCCAAGCCATCTTATGAGAGAAGTTCTGCTCTGGCAGATATCCACTTAAGAGAAAAAAAAAAAAGTTATAAAAGGCTCCCAAATTAATTAAAGCAGTGCAGATTACTGTTTTGTCTACATAGATTATTATTTGAATTTTCTTTTTAAAGGTTCGTTTCCTTCAGAATTAAAATTGCCTCTAAACTCAACTCACAAATTCCTCTCTGGCAGCTTTTGGTTTGGGTTCACTCCTAGGGCAGACGTGATTTATTTTCCTGTGCTTGTTATTAACCCAGAAATGTAATTTTAGCTTGGGCTTGGAGCAGTGCTTTGGGACGCTAAGCAGAAGTGAACAATGGAAGTTAGGTGGACATGAGTCAAATAAAACCAACCACATTTTCTCTCAGCTCTCCTTTTGTAACTGATGAGCCCAAAGAGTTGGTTAAGATTCCCTTGACTGTCAGTTGCTCCAATTTCAGTAAAAATTTTTTGGCATGAATCAGCAAGTACATACTGCCAGAGGTGGTGCATTAGCTCCTGTGTCTGGGAAAGGAGTCTTTTCGTGGCAGTATTTTGATTTTGAACCAGATGCCTCATTTCAATCTAGCCTCTAGTTGGTGACAAATTGTTCCCTAGGATGAGGCTTTTGTTACAACCACTTTTCTGTTTTTTAAATACTATAGTAATGGAGGCTTCTGGTTGAGAGTGGAAACTATTTATATCTGGGGCTGCAAAAGTATTCTCATTTGTATTCTGCATGGGGGAATGGGAAAATGCATCTCCCATTTCAGTTTCTCTGCTGTGAATTTGATTGTGAGGACTTAATAAAAGACTGTTTTCTGGAATTCTGCTTCACCCAATTTCAGTTTCCTATCAGTTGGGCAGACTGCCAGAGTGCTAACCTGAAGCACCCTCATCCTAAAGGTCTCAGTGGTCATGTTGGTGTGAACAGGGGTGAGTGGTTAGGATAGCCCTCCACAAAATATAGGAGGCGAGTCTGAGGGATCTTTTGTGCTCTTGTGGTCCATGACTCAATGTCTGACTTTGACTACATTCCAGGCAAGATCTAGTTTCATTCCATGGCTTTTCAAGTCCCCGCAGAATTGTTGTAACGTAGCTTCGATAACATATTTATTGAATAACTCACTGTTATATCCAATATATTATGCTGGATGCTATAAGAGACACAAAGAAGAAATCAATTCTTATCTTTTAAGGATGATCAAATTCACTAGGAGGAAAGAGGAACGTCTACACATAACCACATAGGAGGTAGAAACTATAAATGAACTTGAGTTTGGGTAGAAATTGGGGGCCATCTAAGTACTTGGTTGGATGAAGGGGGAAATAGAGCAGAGTTAACTTCTGTTTTGAATCTGTGTAATGAGAGAATGTGGGTTCTATTGAAAGAGATAGAAAATGGGCTAAAGATGCTGGTGAGTTTTCCAAGAGAAAAGCACTTAACAGTAAGACCCAGGAGGTCAGATTAGAGGTAAGGGCTCTAGACTCAGATTTTGAGTCTTGTTTTTGGTTGCCCTAGGAATGTATCAGGTCTGTAAGGGAAAGTGCATGGTGTGAGAGGAACAGAGAGTTTGGACCTAACTTGTGAGTAATGTCCACACTTCAGAAAATGGAGGAGGAAAGGGTTCCAAAGAAGGAAGTTGAGAGAAAGGGATGTGTGTGAGTTGGAAAGCTCTGCCATGACAGCATCCCTGAGGCAGGGGCTGCATTTTAAGACTGTGTCCTTGCCTCAACTCTGCATGCCTCTCTGGTACCATCTGTGGTATTTTACCGCTCTTCCTGGTTTTATATGCTTACCTCACCTGAGAGGCTTTCAGCCTCTAGAGGATGGGGGTGGTGTTACTTATTTTGGCATTCTTGGGACCAATTTTAACAAATAGTAGTTATTGAGTGAATGACAAACAAGAGACTGAAATAAGAATGATAACTGTAAAGAGTTAATAAAAATTTTTGAGGTCATGGGAATCTTCTAAAATGTCGTTTCAATATTAAGGAGGGAAGAATGCAAATTGCAAAGAGTTAAATTAGGAAAAAAGTGGGTGTTGAGGACGGAGGAAGGGGAGGAATGGGTATAGATCATTTATGCAAGATTTTGTACAGCTAAAAGAGGGAGAAATGCAAGGCAGTAGCTACAGGGGATAGAAACTTCATTCATGTGACTGACCATAGACCCTTGGCTAGACTGAGTTAAGACAGCTAGAAGAGGGTTGGTTAATGAACTGGGTTATTTAGGAGGGCTTAACTCTTACAAGTGTTAGTGGATGATAATTAGGTTAAATCGTTGTTGGGAATGGGGAAAGAGGGAGACAGGAAGTTACAGTCAGAGCTGAATACCAAATTTGAGATCTTGCAGTTGGAACAATGAGTGTCCAAATGTGATCTAAAATGTGAGTGTGCTTGTGATATGGAGCAGATGTGGAAGCTGTTGAGTTGAGGAAAGTAAAGAACTCTTGGCTTGGATGACCTAATTAGTCCTCAACCTAGATATTAATTTCATGGGAAATGGGAAAGCAAAGAGTGAGAAGATCATAAGTCATGTGTTTGTCTTTCAAGGAGGTGGAAATTGGTTCATGAGGACAACAGATAGAGGTGAGATGATTTAAATTACAGTATTTAGTGTTAAAAAGTATACATGTTTAGAAAAATGTGAATTTGAATCCACCTCTGTTTTTTAGTGTCAGAAGTAAAGCTGCATATACTCATTGCTTCTTCTGAAAGATGAGGAATAGGCATGCTTTTGGTTCTCTTATATCTTCTTTTCACTCTCTAGATTTTGTTTATATGATCTGGGATTTAAAAATTCATACCATAGTATTGCTATTGAATTTTAAAATTTTATGCATTTTCTTTCAAAAATATTCTTGATATTTACATTGCTTTATAATCCAGTTTATAATATATTGGACTTAATTCTGTATGTAACTTGTTTCGTGTTAACTACCAGTACATTTATATAACAATCTTTTCATTCCCGGATTCTTTATTTTGATTTACTTTTTCAGTCAAATGAATACATCTTAGAGTAATTTATTTTCCCCCAGAAAAGTTGCATGTTGGCATATCTTCAGAGCTCTTAGATATTTGAAAAATATCTTTTGATTTAGTTGCCTTCATACACAAGTGGCATCTTGTCTGGATATTGAGTTCTTGAGTCACAAGTCAATCTTACCAAGTTCCTAGACATTGTTACTTTGCATCTTGTAAACGTTATAAGGAAGTCTAATATCAGACAAGTCAGGCTCTCTCCCCTTTCCCTCATTTCCTCTCTCTTTAAAGTAAAATCTTTAAGCAGTATTGGTATAGGTATATCCCTATTATTTTTTCTCCTAGTACTTTTGAACCCTTTGGATCTGCAGGCTTCGGTTCTTTCTCACCTCAGAAAAGATTATTCTTTTCTTTTTTTTTTCATTTGTTTTTGTGTCTTCAGGAACCTCTCTTATCTTAGGTCTTCATTCTTTCCCATAGCTAAGATCTTATTTCTTGATATTTTAATTCCCTTTGCATTTTATGAGAGCTTAAGCTTTTCCTTTATAACACTGATTTATTTTTCTTCATTGTCAGTTCTGTCCTTTTTGGCTTCTGATTATGATTTTTATTTGAATTGCATTTTTTTATATTCTTATAATATTTACTCATGGCATCTAGGGCCTCTGTGATTCTGCTTTGTTCTCAGCCTGTCCTTCTTCATCAGAGTCTGATGTCTTGTTTATTTTTCATTTAAAATAAAACCTACATTTAAAACCTACATTAAAACCTAAAATCTACATCTTAAGGGGTACCTTCTCCATCTTTCATATTGCAGAATGTTTTAATAGGTCTCATGTTTTGTTTTGTTTTGTTTTGTTTTCCATTTTACTCATTCTGCTCATAGTAACCGCTTGCCTGTAAATAGAGTCGATTGATTCTTTTTGGAACCCCTGCTGCAGTGAGGTGAGGGGCTCTTTATGTAAATTGGTTTAACAGCCCAGTAACCCAAGAAGGTGGCGAGAGAACCAGAGTGTGGGCCTCCTCGCAGGGGGACTGAAGCTTGGCACTGTTTTCTTCTTCTTGTGTGGAGAAGCCTTTGTGCCAGGGGTCAGCTTTCTGAACATCCAGCATTGGCACAGCATCCATTGCTCTCCATACAGTGGCTGATCCTGGATGCTCTTTGGTGCTGCTGCATCCGGAATTTGCCCCAGATGCACTGCAGACTCTCTCGTTGCTATAGCGGCCACAGGAACCCCGGGACTCCCCAGGGCTTTAAATTGCTATTGACCTGGAGGGGTGAGGTGGAGTTCAGTCCATTCTCCTCTCAGCAGCAGAGTGGGCTTTCTGAAACACAAATGGGATCGTGTTATTTCTTTGCTTAAAATGCTTCAGTGGGTCCTCCTTGTCTTTGGATAGAGTTCCAAGTCTCTGTGTATAACTCCCTCTCCAGCCATATCTTCCCACATCCATGCCTTATAAGTGAACCACACTGATTTTTTTTCAATGACTTAAATGAGGCATGCTTTCTCTTCTATTCAGACCAATACACATACACTTATTTCTGCCTGAAATACTCCCCACTCTGCCCTCTTACTACACACGTTTCCGCACATATACATACTCTTACACAACCCAGTTAACATATAAAGTCACTTTCTCTCGTTAAAGGTAATTTAAAGTTTATTCAGCTATAGCGCAAGTTATTCTGACTTTAAGGTAATACCACATGGCATATTTCTGAGTTCGAGCTCAAGATATTCTATTGCACTTATCTCTGTCTATTTTATAGATCTATGAAGTCTCTGGCTCTAGGGGGTTATCCGGGTTTGGATCACATAGCAGTGAACAAATGGATAAAAGAACTTTAGAAATAGTTAAAGCAGGAGACCATTGTGATCTTCAAATGCCGAGGCAAATGCTGCCATTACTGTTAATATTTGGATGATAAATTCGTGTTATAAATGCAGCCTTAGGTGGTTTGAAGGGGTAAGTTTGTAGGAAAATAAAATGTAAAAAAAAAGAAGATGCTGCCTTGATATGGGCTCTCATTAGGTCCCATAATTATGGCTTGCCAATGAAACATACCATCCCCAACTGGACCTGCAGAACGTAGTGCTCTGTTCTCCTACTCTATGCTCCCAAGGCAACATGTATCCATTAGAGCACTTATCACTGTTATAATTTTGTGTTTGGTTGTAAAACCCCTATTTACAGGGTAGAAGCCACAGCTGTTTTCTTTACCATTATAATTTCATTGTATATAGATCAGTGCCTGGCACATGGTATATATATATTTGGTGAATGAATGAATGAATGAATGAATGAGAACATGAAAAATTTTCAGTTGTTGCTGGCCCGACATCATCCTTTGAAATTCAGGGCTGATACTGGGTTCTGTCAGCGTCTTTTTTCCCTACTCCCTGAGATACTTTAGTATCTTTCTTCAGTGTGGACCAGGTCTGTACTACATCTGTGAAACTGGACTAATTGTATGAGAAGGTTATATTTGACAATACAAACATTTATCACAGAGTCTGGTACCTAGAAATTGCTTAATAAATAAATTTTTTTACTATTTGAAGTTAGTAGCAGCATTAGAGAATAAAGAAAACATTGATTCTTTGCCTACTTAACCTTCATGCAAGTGGAGGCAATTAGAAGAGGAGGAGAGGACACTACTGAAGAGGGCTAACTAGGGTGTAGTCTTTTGGGAAATTTTAGGTTTTATTCAAAGAGGGAAGGTACCTGCCATAGTGTATAGTTACCCTTGAGACATAGGTAGAGTCAAAAGGCAAGGAGAATTGGGTGTGGTATAAATGGGATGGAGTTCAGCAAGTAAGGAAGGGGATAGAATAAGAAGTTTGGGTATTGACTGGTGGATGTCAATAAAGGGAAAATGGAAACTTTGGGAGTATGGATAGAATAGAGACACCCTAAAGGTGTGAAGGAGATGAGTTGAAAGATGATTATTATTTTATTAGAATAACCTAAATAAGAGAAGACAAGTACAGATAAACTTTTGTTTAGCAAATATTTTTGAATACTTCTCAAGAAATATTATTAGCTGGGCACCATGTTAAGTGCTGGGGATTCACTGATGAAGTAAATAGCTGCCACCCATTTCTTCATGGAATTTACAGTCTAGGGAGGAACACAGACATAAATCATATACTTATCTGTAAAATTTTGAACTGTAATAAATACCTTCAGAAAAAGTAGAGGTTGTTAGGAGAGCATATTAACAGGCAGAATTAATTGAGTTGAGGGTAGCATGTAATATCTCTTTGAGAAGGTGACATTTCAGCTGTGGATAGTAAGTAAGAGTTAGGGAATGGGGGAGATAAGAGTGTTCCAGATACAGGGAATAGCATGTACAAAGACCCTGAGTGGGGGGAAAGGTTATGATTATTTTGAGAAGTGAAAAAAAGCCAGAGTGGCTAGAGCTAGTGGTGTTTCCAAAGGAAAGACTAGAGAGATTGGCAGAAAACATGGATAGCATTTAGAATTTCATCCTAAGTATAATGAAGTCATCAAATCCTTTGTCATTGAAAGGTTTGATCAGGCAAGTGGCACAATCCACTATATATATTGAGATCATTCTGATGATTTTTTAGGAAATATATTGGTCAGGATACAGGGAAACCAGGCTTTTGAAGAGTTATAGAAAAGATGATGGTGTCTAGGATTAGGGGGGACATTCATTGAGATTCTTGCATTTATCCATATGTTTATCCCCTACTCCTGCATTATCCCCTTAGCCACTTGCCTACCTCCCTAGGCCTCTTACACACATTCGTGTGCTTGCACATTAGTGCCCACATTTCCTCATTAGGCAGACCCTGTAGACAACAGTGTTTATACAGAATGTTTCAACCAGTCTAGACCCAGGAGAAGTAGGATAGTCAAGCTTGTGCTCTGTTCTTTCACTTCAGCAGTGGAACAGAACATCTACGTATAGAGAAGGTTCAGTAGGGCAGAGGTTATAACAGTGCTCAGCTGTAATATGGAAGGATGGAACTCCACACTCAGGAGCTTGGGTGATTGCTGGCTGGAAGGAGATATTGGAGCCTGAATTCTCTTAATTTAACCATGGAAGAGGAGGTAGTAGGGTCAGGGCAAGGGCCAGCCAGGCTCATTTTTTATATGTTCCTCATGTGCTGATTGTTGTTGCAATGAGAGTTGACCCTTAACAGGGCCATTGATGTGATAAAAGTTTTTCCCACACACTTCACAGTTGAGAGATGACTAGGAAGGGTAAGGGCTTTATCCTAAAGTGCTAAGGCTCAGTGATCATTTCTTTTCTTTTCTTTTTTCCCCCTCCTCTCACTTCCCAGTTACTTGTAACTCCAAGTCAGATTGATGGTTTGTTTGTGGTACCTTGAGAGAGCCATAATGAGCTGTTTGTATCCCAGTGTGTTTCAACTCATAAATGATGTCTGTTTAGTGGTCCATGGCTCATTGGGCTAGAGCTGGATGCTAATGAAGCCTAGGTCATGGTTTCCATTTCAGTACAGTTCTGTTGGGTTCACTCTGTTATATTTACTGCCAGAGGCTATGCCCACAATCTTACACACTCACCCTTTGGTTTTTAAGACCATAGGATGAGGCAGTAAGAAAAGATCAACATGAAAGTGACCTATTCCTACAAAACTAATACAGCATACTCATTTTTCTGATGGTGGGACGTTAGTGTTACATTAGTAGTACTATTGAAGTGTCTTGCTCTGCCCCTGTGTTTCTCAATCCTGCCCTATCTCTCAACAGCCTGGTCAGAGTCCCCTTCCTTATTAGAAGACTAACTTGATCTGCTATGACCTCACACCTCCAGCATCCTTTTCAGCACTTAATGATTTCCATTTTTAATTTTGTCTTTTTCTAACATTCTTCCAAGCTATGCAAATGTGGACAAGTCACTGCACCTCTCTGGTCCCAGTTTCCTCATCTAAAATGAGCATGTTAGATTAAATCTAAGGTCTACAGTCTATTTCACCACTGATACCAAGTACCTAGTAAAGTGCCAGATATGTAAACTGAGGTCATTGGCAGACACAGCTTCTGTCCTCGAGGAGCTTATAGTCTAACGGGGGCAGGGACTATACATAATAAATAAGTAAATGTAAAAATATAAAAATAAATATAAAAGTACAACTTTTGATGTTGGCAGGATGGATTGAATGGAATAGATGCAATGATGGAGAAAATTGGGGAGATTGTGAATTTGAAGATCTAGTTAAGTTATAAGAGAAGTCAAAGGATGAGAAGTTACTAGCCATATAAATAAGAGGGGGAAGGATATTTGAAGCAGAGAGAATAGGGTATGCAGAGGTTCCTGAGGTAAGTAAGAACTTAATGTTTAAGGAACCAATAGTAAGCCACTGTGTCTGGAGTAAAATATATGAAGGGAAGATATGGATTTGAGGTGTATTTAAGAGGCAAAAGTGATTGGCCAGAAAATTATCAGGAGCTGTGGGTGGCTCTAAGTATTTAAGGTATTAGCCAAGGATTTGGTAGTGTGACACTTCATACCAAGTTAGCCCAGACTCATAGTGGCAATAGAGAAAGTAGTTGCTAAAAACAAGTTATTTCTTTTCTCCTTTGCTGATCGGAAATGGGAAGGGCCTAATAGCCCACTGCCTTAGTCTTAACGTTAAATGGCAGTAGCCTGCAATATCTGGTGGAAATTACTAAGAGGCCCTTAAAAACTTGCCTAACTGAGCTTCGTGCAACATATTTTGGGAGTTCACCAGCAAAGTTTGTGTGTTGACACAGATGGTATTCATGCTAAGACTTGTTTGGGTGCAAGATTTAGTAGCTTTGTAGGGCATGGCTACAACACAGCTCTCCCTTTTTACCAGACATGTTTATATGCTAGGTAGCTCATAACTTAGTTCTTTTTCCTTCTTTCTCTACCAACAGAGAGCCATTTGCTTTTAGTCCCCCTGTATTCTGCTGGCAGACTAATCTTCAAATGCAGTTTTGATCATGTCTTCCCCCATCCATGAGCCTGTGATAACTCCCCTTTACTTGTTGTATCATGTTCAGAATTCATACTAGAATTCAAAGCCTTAAATGATCTCCAACCTCTTCTCCTTTTAAACCCCAGCCAGAGACTATCCTTCAGTCATTTTGATGTCTTCAGGCCCTAGCCCTACCATCCTCAGGGAGCCTTCTCCCTCCCTCCCAGATTTACGCTTTCTTGTCATGGAATAGTGAGAACAGCCCAATGACCTCAGACAATGCACCCAACCCCTCCAGATGATCGCCATAAACTCTATTTCAATATTTAGTGATCTTCTGCCTTTATTAATGTGTACCAAGGATGTTCTTTAATTGTTGCATGCTTCTGTGCTTTCTCAGTGTGCTTTAAGACCCTAGGAGTAGGGACCTAGTCTGCAGATCTTGTTCATCAAAACCAAGGCTTGAAAACTTAACAATGCTGCAATGAGAAGGGCAGTAGATTTGGAGCAGACTGATCTGGGTTTGAATGGCAGTGCTTTCACTAGTTTATGACCTTGGGAAGGCTACTTTACTTTTCCAACCCTTATGTTTCTTATTCTTAGTCTTCTGCATTGATTTCCTCCTGTGCCAAGAAGTGGTGGCATGAAGGAAGTGCAGTAGTGCAGTATCTTAGCAGACATTCCACTGGGAATTTTGGAGCAGACACTTGTAGTGGCCACCCAGGTTACCATTTTCCTCATTCTGGTTGATAGAATTGGAAGGAAGAGAAAAAAAAATCTGGCAGAAATGAGTCTGGGAGGAAGTATTTTTCTGGAGAAATGTGCCTGAATCTTAGAGAAAAAAATGATCCATTTTGTAGACTATAACTTAGGAGCCAGTGTGCTTTTGGCTCTCTAGATTTGATTTCTCTAATAAACAGTATCTAACAAATACACGTTTGTCAGGTGTTCTAATCTTCAACAACAATCTTCATTCAAAAAATAGTGAACTGTACCTACAAGTACATTTGATTTTTGAATAGTAATTTTGAGTCCTAAGTTTTTCTAGTAATCTGATCATGTGAGTAATGATTTTAATCCTTCCCTTCCTTCTTCATCCTCTCTACTTCCTTAGGCCTTCATGCACTTCAGAAACTGAGGCACACAAAGATGGTTTTGATATGGTCAGACGCACACCTCAAGTCTTTGTTAAGGGTTTTTTTTTTTTTAATTTTTTTTAAAGATTTTATTTATTAGAGAGAGAGAGAGCAAGCATATGCACGAGAGCGCACAATCGGGGGAGCTGCGGGCAGAGGGAGAAGCAGGCTCCCTGCTGAGCAAGGAGCCTGATGTGGGGCTCCATCCCAGGATCTTGGGATCATGACCTGAGCCGCAGGCAGACACTTAACTGACTCAGCCACCCAGGTGTCCCTTTGTTAAGAGTTCTAGAGGCAGGCAGCTCTGGTTTAAATCCCACTTCTCCTGCACTTCCTGCCTCACGCTAGACAAGTTATTTTACCTCTCCGAGCCTATATCCTCCACTATAAATGAGATAAGTTGTGTGACAGCTCAAGCACAAAACTGGTTCATAGCAAGCAAGCAATGACTCTTGGTTTCCTTTCCCAGGGGTGACAAATTTCCATTCCACTCATTGTTTTATTTACCTAGTCTGTCTTACTGCAATATTTAAGTGTCTGGATATTATATTGCATAAGAAATATATATGAGATATATTTAAACACACAGTGTCTTATACTCAGAATTATCACAGAGCCAGTCAAAAAGAAAAATAATATCCAAATTACTCACATTCAGCAAGTAAGTTTAGTTTGAGGGTAGCATAGATATTTGAGTTAGCTTAACTGTAAGAGACAAGGCTCTCCGTAATTTCCAGGTTGCACCACTCTTCACCTATGTCTTAGTCATATTTTCATTTCTAAATCCCACGTGTATCCTAATTACACATCTGTCTTTACTCTGAGGTAGCATTTCTGCCAGTATAGTAAAGGAGCAAAGCTTTCTGTAATAAATGACATCATCCACCCTGGGGGAAATGATTGCCAATGTATGTACTCACTCACTCACTCACTGATTCAGTCTGTATTAGTTAATACTGTGGGTTGCAGTTGACAGATTCCTCATCTGAAATTAGGGATACCTGTTGGAAGAGCCATCTCTCATTAGGAGCAGTGGGCTTCAGGAACAGCTGGAACCAATAACTTGAATGCCACTATGACTCTGTTTTTTTCTTCTGTACCCTTCTGATTTCACCCTTATATAACTTTGTCACCAGCCATTTTATCCTTTTGGTCAATGTGTCAAAGAGTCCCCAGTCCAAAAGTTTAGAAAAGGGACACAGTGATACAGCTTGTATCAGATGCCCATCCTGGGTCGTCAGCTAGAGTCCAAGGGCATGATCATGTAAAGACATGGTGGCTCCATCAAGAATTATGTGTAAAAAAATATACGGTTGAAGTGGGCTGAAGAGAAGCACACAGAAGGAGGGTGATGAGCACAGAGTTCCAGAGATGCCCACACACCCATCCTGCCATCCTGGGCAGTGGGATCTTAGGTGAAGAATATAAAAAAATATTCCTGAACTGTGGTCGCTTGTAGCCAAGTGATGGGAGATGGATGTGTAATCAAATAAGTACAGTAGAGTGATCCTAGTTCTGTATAATGGATGTAGATAGGGTTAAAGAATAGATGGTCAGTTAGGTTAGATCAGATACAACTAACCTCTGTTATCCATGATGGCTACACAACTGGGTACACTGAAGCCCTTCGGAAAATGCTTGAGCCCCTTGGGTTATTGTTCAATATTCTGGGGACTAGGGATAGCCTTGGCATTTTCTGAATATAAACGTCACATGCAGGGGCATCTGAGCGGCTCAGTTGGTTAAGCGTCTGCCTTTGGCTCCTGTCAAGATCCCAGAGTCCTGGGATTGGGCCCCGCATCGGGCTCCCTGCTCGGCAGGGAGACTGCTGCTCCCTCTGCTTGCTGCTCCCCGTGCTTGTGCTCTCTCTCTCTCTCACTCTTGCTCACTCTCTCTCACATCATCTTATTTATCTCAAATAAATTAATAAAATTTAAAAAAATAAATGTTTGCCTAAAGTAAAAAAAAAAAAAAATCATGAGCTTTTTCATTGAGAGGCCTCCTCACCGGAATGCCGTTTTGAATTATTGAGTTCTTTAACAAAGGTAATATTAAAGGACACCTTGAGGTTTTATGAGTTTTAGCCATTTGTCCTGTTGTATTTTAGAGAATTCAGATGATCTGAATATGAGTTCTCTTTGGTAGCTCTTTAAACTGGTATTAAGAAGGACGATTCATCAACTTGTTTTGTAACTTGGGTGGTCTAGCACTAAATTGCTTATTAATCACAGATGCCTTACTCATAAGTTGAAGACATACTTTTGTTCCTTGTGACGGGTCCTGAGAGCCTTTGCCATAGCCCCCCATCCTTTGCTATTGTAGTGACCTGCATTATATCTATAAGTGGTCTTGTGTGTCATCCTTCAGTTTGCTCTTTTTCAGGCAGATCAAACTGATCCTTTTTGCATCTTCTATTACGTTGGGTCAGCTTTCTGTATCTTACTTCACAAATCCACATCTTTGAAGGCTGGGTGCCTCAGGCTATGCACAGTTTGCTCCAGTTTCATCATCTTGGTGTTGCCTTTCACCTCTACACTTTACCAAGGCTTTTCATTGTCTTTCATCTCTTCTCTCTACCTGCGCTTGCCCTTACTTTTATTTTTTAATTAAACTTTTTATGTTGAGGGACACCTGGGTGGCTCAGTTGATTAAGCGTCTGCCTTTGGCTTGTGTCATGATCTCGGGGTCCTGAGATCGAGTCGGGCTCCTTGCTCAGGAGGGAGCCTGCTTCTCCCTCTGCCTGCTGCTCCCCCTGTTTGTGCACTCTCTCTCCCTCTCTCTCTCTGACAAATAAATAAATAAAATCTTTAAAGAAATAAATAAACTTTTTATTTTGAGATAATTATGTTTTCACACACAGTTAAAAGAATTAATACAGAGAGATACCCTATACCAAGTCTCCCGTAATGGTAACAGTGTCTTGCAAAACCATTGTACATTACCATAACCAGGATCTTAACATTGATATAGTCAGGATATAGAACAACTGCCCTGACATTTTGACCTTTAGGTTCCTTCTCATCATTCTGTTTTTTACTCATTTCATACACTCTTTTTCCCTCACTCTTCTCACTTACATATTCATTGTCCCAGGGATTTAACTGAGTCAAGGGTGCTACAAGACTAATCTTCTCTTTGGTAGGTTGGCTAAATTCTCATGTCACAATTTCTAGGGATAGCAATTTCCATTCTTCTTTAAGTTATTTGCCTGGAATAAATATCATTTGGATGGTTCATGGTAGCCTTAAGATTCATGTGAAGACCTGGTCTGCTGGGAGATCTACTCGCCTTAATTTCAGGCAGGTCCCATGAGGGTGAAGAATGTGTGGGAGTGGGTATGGTACTAATCCTTTGTGACTTAAGAGCCCTAATCAAACACACTTTCTCCCCCAAAGGACAGTTCTGCACAGAGGATGTGGATGAGTGTCTGCTGCAACCTAATGCTTGTCAGAATGGGGGCACCTGTACCAACCGCAACGGGGGCTATGGCTGTGTATGTGTTAATGGCTGGAGCGGAGATGACTGCAGTGAGAACATTGATGACTGTGCCTTCGCCTCCTGCACTCCAGGCTCCACCTGCATTGACCGTGTGGCCTCCTTCTCTTGCATGTGCCCAGAAGGAAAGGCAGGTAAGGCCAGCAGGACAGAACTGGAGTTCAGGGAAGGGGCGGAGAGCATTCAGGATCTCTTTCATTCCCCACATTGTGTCCTTTTAATTAGCATCTGTAGGAACATGTTACTCAAGACTGTTCTTCTGGAAATATAATTGCTAGCCAAAATGCTATGAAATTAGTCATCGTCTTTAGGACTTTTGGCTCTCATCTCAAGTCTGCGTACCTCAGTTTTTCATCCCCCCAAAATGAAAGTAACTGTTGCCTTGGGAGCATCCTTAAGATCTTAGGCTGAAAAGCACCTCAGAAATTAAGATTAATTTCTCAGAAATTAAGACAAAATTACTAATAAATGGATTTAGAGACTTCATTTTGAGAGGAAACCTTTTACTCAGAATGAGTTGGGAGGAGAGAAGCATTTGAATGCATTCCAGCTCTCAGTGTCTAGGGGAGGAATTTTACTAACTGCAAAGTTAACATTGCTCTAGCCTCTCAAGTTAACAGCTCCCAGTCCTAGGAGAAGAGAGCAGTGAAGGGAGGAATGTGACAGAAGAAGATAGCTTAACTGAGAGAACTTTGTGCCCAGCACTTGAAGTGTTCTTCTATCTATGCCTTTCTAAAAGCCCCATCTCCAGCTTTGTGGAAGAAGCCTTGGCTACCTGTTCTTAAGCTAATTGCAGACTGGAAAATCCAGTTCCCATTTGAACTGCACAGAACATGGGGCCTAGTAATACCTTCAGAGTCCTGAGGGCACTTGAGCCAGGAATGTTGACGCTTTTTAAATAGGTGCCCTAGTATAGGCTGATGATGTTCAGCTGTTTTTTTCCTTCTGAGGCTAGCAAAGTAATGGTGGCCCCTGATCATCAGGTAGCATAATTTGGGGAAAGTGGGTTGCTAAATAAAATAAAAAGTGCATGCAATATTTGGAAAAAATAGTAAAAAATTATTTGAAATTCAAATTGAATTGGGCATCCTCTGTTTTTATTTGCTAAATCTGGCAGAACTATCAGAAGGATATTTTCATCATCTAACCATCCCACTTTATGGCCTATAGATGACTCTGCCCTTGAGGAGAGGTCTAGCGGAGGGCTCAGGATCAGAGCACTGGGGTTGTCTGCAGAAGCTCTTTGCTTGCTGTTAGCGGCAGCATGTCCCTAAGGTAGGGTTAGGTAAAGGGGAAGTTGCCTCTAAATCTCCATATTGGATTTTGGTGAGGTGACCATAAGGTTTTCCCTTCTCCATGAAAGAGAAAACTCTCCTTCAAGTAAGAGACATTTCCTCTTTATTCTCCTTGCCCCACCCTGTGACAGGTCTCTTATGTCATCTGGATGATGCATGCATCAGCAATCCTTGCCACAAGGGGGCACTGTGTGATACCAACCCCTTAAATGGGCAGTATATTTGCACCTGCCCCCAAGGCTACAAAGGGGCTGACTGTACAGAAGATGTGGATGAGTGTGCCATGGGTGAGTACGTGGAACCTTTCCTTTCTGTCGAGCTCAGCAAGCATTCAGAAGCAAAACCTCAAATCTCTCCGGTTACATGCCCACTGTTTACAACCTTTCAATGTAAACATATATTCTGTTCTGAGAATTGAATATATAGAAAGTCTGTACCTGATTCTTAGTAGAAAGCCCTGCTTTAGTGACAGTTTGGGCAAAAGAACAGCGGAGATGCACAAGAGTTGAGATTGCTCTAGTCTGTCTTTCCTTGCCTTTCCCTTGCCCTTTCCATTCCCTTTCCCTTACCGTTTCCTTTCCTTTTTTTCCTTGTTTTTTAAGGAAGAAAATAGGAGGTTGAGAACCAGATTATTAAAGGCCTGGCCCTAATGCTGTAACAATCAGACCTATTTCTGTAACCCATATTTGTGGAAACTCCACTAAAGTACTTTGATCCCAGTAATTGTTGCTTGTATTTTCCAGCCAATAGCAATCCTTGTGAGCATGCAGGAAAATGTGTGAACACAGATGGTGCCTTCCACTGTGAATGTCTGAAGGGCTATGCAGGGCCTCGTTGCGAAATGGATATCAATGAGTGCCATTCTGACCCCTGCCAGAATGATGCGACCTGTCTGGATAAGATTGGAGGCTTCACATGTCTGTGCATGCCAGGTACATGGGCCCATCAGTGTGTGGGGTCTAGGCAACAGGTACTGCCCTGCACTTTTCAGTATAGGATGGCAATTCCATAAACTCTGTCAGCATTTAATTCCCCATAATGACAGAGTTCCCAGCCAAGGGGACCTTTAAGGAGTAATACAGTGCAAGAATTCTTAGAGCTATGGAGACCAAATTTAAAAAGTTCATATGTCAACATCAGTTACATGGAAGAGAAAAATTCAGGAGTGATTGTTTTTATGTAAGTATTATTTGATTTAATAAAGGATTTACCATAAGAATCCTTTAAATAGCAAGCTTTTCTGGTCTCTTGATATATTATAATAAATACCATACTATTCCATTTATAGGAATTATTTTACCCATAATTGTATTGAAACTTGCCATTTGTCCATAGTGATGCACGTATAATTAGTTGTATTCTGAAGTTCTTCCGCAGAAACTATTTCTTGAATCCTGGGAGAGCTCAGGTAAATCTAGTTTAAAATCACATAGGACAGTGGCTGCTGTGCCAGATTAAGGCTGCTGGCTGCTGTAGCACTGGGAGGCCCTCCTGACCTTGACTTGTGCCCTGAGAGCAGCAGCATCTCCAGGTCAGCTGGGGTTTGGGAACATTAACTAGGGACCCTATGGGCCTGATGCTGCTCTGAAAGTGAAGCAGAGACTGGTCAGAGAATGTGAGACAGTCTTTGCTGGCATGCTGTGTTTTGCCAGTGTCTTTGGAGGTAACGTCTTCTCCCTCTTCACTGTGACATGGATATCTTGCAGTATTCTCCTCTCTCACTGATACTTGCAGTGACTATTTCCCATCATGGCAAAGTCCCCTTTGACCTCTGCAGAAATGTTTATGCTCATAGAGGATATAGTCATCTCTGCAAATTTGTGCTTTCTTTAGAGTATGCCTTTCTCTCTTTCTAAGCCACTTGTGTGGTCCAATTTGTTCAGGTTTCAAAGGTGTGCATTGTGAATTGGAGATAAACGAATGTCAGAGCAACCCTTGTGTGAACAATGGTCAGTGTGTGGATAAAGTCAATCGCTTCCAGTGTCTGTGTCCTCCTGGTAAGTGCCCACCACCTGCCCCTGTTTTCTTTGAAAGCACAAAGCTGCCTGGCCACAGGGAAAGGAGGAGGAGAGAATGTGTGTGGGCTGTACATGAGGAAGTCATTAAAGTGAGCACTTCAGGATAGGAGTGTGTGGAGAAATGGGGAGTTTATTTCAGCTAGTGGATCATCCAGATCCTTTGTGGCCAGAAGTCCAAGTCTATTCTGAATGGCCCATGACCTCTCTGTCTGTGTATATATTTCAGAAAGGTCATACCTCACAGAAGCCTTAGTTGTAGGCTATTCAGGACTTTCCCCCCACCCCCATGGGTCATATTCTTGAAGCCCCTCTGTGAGATTTTTATTTTAGATATTTCACCCTGGGTCCAAAAACAGGCAACACAAGTCAGTTTTTTCCAAAGAACGTTCTGTGTCTCCTTTTGCTCCCCAGAGCTATTGTTGAAGACATGCCAGATTTTCTGCCACAGATAGTAGCCTCTCAGGTAGTTTCTACTGAGAGGTTCCAGTTCCTCTGAAGCTGTACTCACTTGTTTGAGGGTTCCTTGTATAATAACCATTTAGTCCCTACTTCAGTTAGAAGGGAAATCTGTACTGGGAAGAAACAGAGGTGGAGACACACCTAGTTGCCTCTGATGCCCTGAGCTTCACACAATTATCTCAGTTTCCTATTGGGAGAATAATTTTATGTTTGCTGAGCCATTGGGTTAAGCCCTACTGGTAACTTAACCCTTCTTGGGCCTCCTTCTCATAGGATATCCTAGGTAGACACTAGAAAGACAAACATAGCATAGTCCTTTGACTGTGTCATCATTCTGTCCTTTTAAGGTTTCACTGGGCCAGTTTGCCAGATTGATATTGATGACTGTTCCAGTACTCCATGTCTGAATGGGGCAAAGTGTATTGATCACCCGAACGGCTATGAATGCCAGTGTGCCACAGGTAAGATTGTCTTCATTTTTTATCCTCCTGGTAGGTCCATTTGAACAAAATAGGAGACTGTCCTCTTCTAGCTGTCCTACCAGGCCAGTCCATTAATGGCCTGCTCTGTGTTTAGAGAGCTGCTTCTAGCATATTTTCTACTGCTCTCACTGTTTCCTTCTACAACACCTGCCTCCTTCTCCACCACAATAGTGGCCTGGCTTGGACATTTCCATTTGGTGTCCATGTCTTTCTGGGACAGATTTTGGCAGTGGTGAGTTTCCAGCTGGCTTGACTTATTCCTTTGGGAAAGGGAAGAATTCCAGCTGAAAGCTATTTTTCACTGGGGCTTCTCAGCAGGAGGCCTGTCTCTGT
The DNA here is from genome assembly GCA_028534135.1 of Potos flavus. Classification (NCBI taxonomy): domain Eukaryota; kingdom Metazoa; phylum Chordata; class Mammalia; order Carnivora; family Procyonidae; genus Potos; species Potos flavus. The sequence goes on along the minus strand of CM052900.1, from coordinate 74,967,271 downwards.
GTTTCTTGGGGCAAGTGATTGAACAAAGGCCCAGAAATCTAAGGGCCATTGTGTGCAAGTGCAGAGGTTTTCTGCATAAAAGACTGCTCAGGCCCTGAGAGTCAGGTGTGTACCAGAACGGGAGAGAGAGCTCTGTCTTGAGAAAGTTTAGGTCCTCTTTCCTGATTTTGGCTACTATGGTGACAAAGAATCTACAAATATTCTTCATTTCTGATCTGTGGCCACATTTCTAATTTGGAGTGGATTTGAATAAGGCAAATGTCCCTTGTTCCACATTTGCTTCTGCACAGACCAGTATATCCAAAGAAAGACTAGAAATTATTAGAAAAAATGATTTCCCAATTTATTTTTTATATTATCACGTAAGGGAGAAAGAAGTTATGGATATACTTAAAGACCTTTTTCTTATTTTAGAAGATGGATTCTTAAAGGATTTTAAACATCATGTGCATGATTTCTTTCTGATGACAGAAAAGAGCACTAAGTCACAAAAATAAACACAGAGAATTAGTGTTTTGGTAGTACTGGAACATTACCATTTACTGGGCCTCCTTAGATTAGGTCCTGTCAAATGAACCACTTAACTGCTTTCTCTTTTCATGAACTGTTGTCCTTGGTTGGAGAAGTTCCAGGTTTTATCCTCCTCTGGCCAGATGATCCTCGTAGAGAATAACCTTCACTGGAGAGAGATTAAAAACATTGAATTCATGTTTAAAAGGGAAGAGAGCCCTTCTTCCTTTAAAATCCTTTAAAAGAATGGATTGAATGAAGGAGGCTTTATTTGCCCCTTTTCCTTTTAAATGCTCATAAATTTGCATTCATTTTATTTAACAGACACTATTAAAAACTTGGTATATAAGCATAGTACTCCGGGAGGGTTTGAGAGGGATAAAGAAAAGTTCCCTGTCCTCCAAGGTCAGAATTGGGGAGATAAGGTACTAACCATTAATACAGTATCCTTTTTTTGGTTTGGGGAAGCAAGGAGTATAGAGGTAAATATGTAACAGAAAAATATTGAGAGCTATTCCCCATTGAAGCCCAGTATGAAATGAAGATGCAGTTAAAGTATCTCTGCAGTGAAACCACTGGTCATTTAAAAAAGGTATTTGAATTCTACAAATTTTATTTGAAAAACCATTTTAAGCACAACTCTGGTCTTGCCTTGTAAGTCAGGCAAATAGTTGGCTTCAGCTGCTCATTTTTTACAGTATGAACTGTTGAGACATGAGGTCTGTAGGATAAGAGGATGTGGCCACACTTACGTTCCGGTGTGGAGTGTCTGACTCTGTTTGAAGCCTCCTTGGTAAAATTCCTTCCCAGGATTCACTGGTGTGTTGTGTGAGGAGAACATCGACAACTGTGACCCTGATCCTTGTCACCATGGCCAGTGTCAGGATGGAATTGATTCCTACACCTGCATCTGCAACCCAGGGTACATGGGCGCCATCTGCAGTGACCAGATAGATGAGTGTTACAGCAGCCCCTGCCTGAATGACGGTCGCTGCATTGACCTGGTGAACGGCTACCAGTGCAATTGCCAGCCCGGCACATCAGGTAAGCCACTCAGCCTGTGTCTCCTCTGGGCTTTCACTGTTCCCCCCACATGGTTTACACATATGTCTCAGGCTGTCATGGCATATGCTCAGATACTTGAAAAATAATCCTGATTCTGAGAGGCACAGCCAAAGCTACAGCCAGAAACATCTCAGAGGCAGATGGCTCTAGCCACTGGAGAAATTAGAGGCAATAGCTTTGCAAAACCAATGACTTGGGGTATGTCTTTTTCGTTAAAAGGAGACACACCACTTGAAAAAATTGAAATTACTATTTAAAATTGGAAACCTTGTTGGGTTTGTGGCTTGATTTGATTATCCTTTTTTCTCTGGCCTCCAGCACACTCAGATAAATGAAGCTGGCCCTTTCCCTTCCCCCTCCTTCCTGTCCTTCCAGTTGTGTTTTCTCTATTTCAGAGTCGGGTGCCTTTAATGTGACACTTTTCTTCCACCATGTGTCTCTGGTGGGCCTTGGCCATTTGGGGGAGTCTCAGGGAGAGGGGAGACTTTGCAGCACCTGCCAGTCATTGTAAATTAGAATGCAGAGCCGCCATTTACCTCCTTGAGTTCATTGCAGTTTCCCTACTCTGGTTGAGTGACTGCTTGTTACTTGGGAGGGCATGCTGCTCCTTGCTGGGGCAATGTTGAATTATTTTCTCAGGCAGCAGCATTTCACAGGTTTCACTGGAGTCTGTTTTACTTATTGGAGGAATAATTATGGTCACAACTGTGGTTAATGGACAGAGAAGTACTATGTCTCAGATCAAAGAAAATGTATTAGTGGAAGATTAACTAGTGTGTGCCTTTGTTAGAAGGGAACCTGCCAATACAAGGGAGTGATTTATTGAGAACTCATTCTTGATTTAAGGAAAATGGCCTATGTAGGGGGCAAAGGTGGGGGAGGTGGTTAACTGCCCTCATTTCATTTTGTTATTTCCAAATCCATTTCTTCAAACTTGTCAAAGGCCCTGGTCCCCATCCAGGACCTCGTACATGCCAAGTTTGAAAACAAAGTCCTTTCTGAGTTGCTCAAGCATACGAAAAACATCCCATGCCTTCACAGTTGAAAATGCCTTCCCCCTCCCCACGTTTAGATAACTCACTAAAAGGGCTGAATAGATCTTTGTGAAACCTTCCAAAAGCAATTTGCTTCCGGGCTGGTCCCCAGACATGAGAAATTGCAGTACGAAAAGAAATTTGAGAGATTTACAAGCAATTGAAAGGATGGCTTTAGAATGTGGAGCTGTTTCAGGCTTTGCTATCATCCCCATTATAACAAATGTACTGGAAACCTGGGTGAGTGGTGGGTTAGCAAGCACTTTGTTTTCTCTGGGAGTATATCATTATGCCAGGATGTATCAGGTGTATTCCCTGGGGAGGACAGAGAAGGCAAGGTGTAAGTGGCTGTCACTGAGAAATGCAAGAAGTAAATATGAGTGGTGTGCAGGCAGCATAGAATAAAGGCCCAGAATCTCTCAGAAAACTGCCAAATCCATTCCTATGGCTGTTGGGAGAATTAAAGCAAAGAGATGCAGGCATCATGAAAAAATCTTGGTCTGTAAGAGGTGGAGAAAGCCCTGACATGTACTAGAGTCCTGGATGAACAGGTCTATTTAGTTAGTCATTATGAATAGACTCTTGAGTTCTAGAGGAAGAATCTATGATCCATTCATAACATGGTCCTGAGTTGTTAGGTTGGGGTTTGTATGAGTGTAGACAGAAGGGATACTTTACAATGTGCTGGTTATAATTGTGGTTTCTCACTTACTCGGTACTTAAAGTGAGATATACCACCCAGAATCACTTCTGAAGCTTCTTTCACCCCTGGTCTTATGATGGGAAAGTGTTCTAAGTAAGTTTCTTTAGGTTTTAAGTCATAGAGACCAACCTGACTAGTTTAAAGACCCTTTAGCAAACAAGCAAACAATAACTACAAAATAGACAAAGAATTTCGTGAAAGCACATAGAAGGATCTTACAGATTCCAAGTGAGAATTGATTGATAAGGCTTTGCAGAAATTAGCAGGAAGCAGAGCAATTTGTAGACCACTGGTCCCACAGTTCATATTCCAATGGTGCAATGAGAAGATCTCATTGTCCCATCTTGGGCAGGGTGTCCGTTCCTGCTCGAATAAAGTAGAGCTTCCTGCTATAAATAGAGCTCGAATAAAGTAGAGCAGTAGAGCCTGACTGCTGTGGTCAATTTTGGGTAAATGGGGGTTATCAGCCAGTGGCTAGACACTTCTCCTAAAAGTATGCCCTTGTATACAAGGAATATGGAAACTCTTGCCTCATTAGGGCTAGTGAGGCAGCCTGACCTCATTAATCACAGAGTGACCAGTATGGTGTGGCAAAGAGTGTAGAATCCCAAGTGCCTGGCTCACATCCTGGCTGTGCAGCCGTTATTGTGCAAGTCCATGATAAAACGGGTGTGTAACGCAATTTCACGTGCCAGTTGAGTGAGAAGACTAAAGAAAAGTTCTGTAAAGTGGGAGGCAAAGTACTTGCACATAATAATGGCTCAGTAATTTTTAAGTGTAATTATCATTAATAAATATTAATACAAACTATGAGTGAGCCAAAATTTTTGCATTTTTCATGGAAATTTTGTTAGTATCCTTTTTTACAAGACTTTATTTTTAGATTTTTTTAAACTTCCAAGGCATTTTTCTGTGAACGGGAAATAAAACGTCACTAAATTCATGTCAAGTAAATGACAAAATATGAGTATTTTTATAAAATGATGGTAAAAATTATGATTGGTATATCCCTACTGTTTAGTTATCTATATCTACAATTAAGCCTTTCTTAATATAGCCAAACTCTACCATTCATCTGGGGAATGGGCCAGAAGGGGCGCAGCACAGACCCAGATGAAAGATACTAGACCCTTTAAGATTTCCTGAACTTATGTCCATAATAGTGACAGTTTCAAGCTTCTGGCAGTGGATACAAGTTCCCAAATTCTAATTTTCTTGCAAAAGCTTCAGTTTTATTTTTGGAACACAATACTGCCAGTTGTTTTCCTTGAAATGACAGATTTACTTCTTTCACGTAATGTTTGCTAAATACTTAGGTCTGAATAGCCCTGGTTCCTCTGTCGGTTGTTCTCCTAATTAAAATGGGATTCCATGAAAAAAGCATGTTCAGTTCAGAACTCAAACAATCAAACAACTGCTTTTCCTGGAAACAACTGTGTACTTGGCATACCACAGAATTGCTTTATTTCCTGTTTCATTACACAGAACAGTGGATGTATATTCAAGGGTCAAGATATAATAAAAATATAAAGTTAATAATTTTGACTTCTTCACCAAAGTCATTCTTAAGTGAGACTGTCTTTTTGTTGGTTTAAATTGTGAGTGCATGGAGGTTAAGACTATAAAGGCCACTAACTAGTACAATTTGGCACCACTCCCTTGATTCCTGCTGATATGCCAGCAATCCCACCCCCATTGCTTTTGCACCAGGAGTGCAGACGCCAACACACTGAAATAGGCAGATAGTGGCTTAGTGTGATTCATAAAAGAGTTTTGGCCTTGTAATCCCCTGATGGGTCTGAAGGATGACACTTTGGAGATCTGCTGCTTTACCCTATCCGGGGTTGGCTGGATTCTCTTTAGATTTCTCAGCCCCTAGTATCACATGCTATTTTTGTGGTAATACTGTTTCTTTTCGCTTTTATCTTTGCAGGTGTTAATTGTGAAATCAATTTTGATGACTGTGCAAGTAACCCTTGTGTCCACGGAGTCTGCATGGATGGCATTAATCGTTATAGTTGTGTCTGCTCACCAG
>CM052900.1:74916339-74961424 GCA_028534135.1 Potos flavus | reverse complement strand
GGGGAGGGGGTGGAGGGATGGGCGAGCCTGGTGGTGGGTATTGAGGAGGGCACGTATTGCATGGAGCACTGGGTGTGATACATAAACAATGAATCTTGTAACACTGAAAAAATAAAATAAAAGTATTTGGGGGAAAAAAAAAGGATTGAGTGAGGAATACACTGAGAATTAAGGAATATTGGTAAAAATTAGTTGTTTATAATAACTATTTATTCAACAAATATTTATTGACTATGTGGTGGGGACTTGTGTAGTAGGGGGACAAGACAGGTCCTACTCACATGAAGATTATCTTCCAACAACCAAACATTATACAGATAGTTACAAAAAACATTATAATTCTGATGAATGTTAATTATTACTCATATGTTCCGTGGTCCAATTTGATCAGCTAAGTATTGAAAGTTGATGAGCATAAAACGTAGATCTATAGAGTCCATGAGAATATATTTTTCCTAGGCAAGAATCTTCTGATTTATTTGTCTTAAAAGTGAAGAAACATTGTTTATTTCACAGGCTTCTGACATTCTAATATGAGGTTGTGTGGCATGATGCCAAGAGCACTGACCTGGGAGTCTTGAAGCTCCTGGATTTATAAAAGTAGCTCTGCCACCAAGAAGCTGTGGGAGATCTAGCAAGTTTGTTAATCTTTGCAAGTGTCAGTTTTTTCATCTATAATATTAGGTTATTCTCCTTAATTTTTCTAGTTTTCCAAGTTTCTTATAGGGGAACAGCCCCACCGTGGTACCCTGGAGACCTTGTGTGTATTCACGTAGCCACACAGGTAAAGGCTTGAATTGCAACTAATTTAAGTCTTGGTAGAATATCTTTTCATCCACTAGAACATGAGAGGATGGGAGGCTTGTGAGAAATTGTCCTGAAGGTTCTATTCACTACCCTATTTCCCCTGACAGGCTATCAATACCTGCTAAGTTTGGTGAGATATGATGCTTTTTGCCTGCCTTCCTCAAGGTACAGCTGAGACTATAAAACCAGTTAGCTGCCATTCAGAACTGGCTCCTTAGCCATGGGTATTCTGCAGCTCACACCGTCGTTATCAAACCCTTTTGTTTTAGTGTTATATGTTTTGGTGTATGGTTGGTATGTTGGTTATATGTTTTGGCCCAGGAAGCTGGCACATTTGGCTATTCTTCCTTTCACTGCCTATGTAAGTAATAAACTGAATCTAAAAGTGGCAGGTTGTATTTTTGCCAGCTGAATCAGTCAGGTCTTGGCCTCATCTTCTGTGCTTGACAGTTCCTTCCTGCTCCAGTGTCCTCTGTGTCTATGATGAACTAAGGTATATGTTAAAAGGATCATTAGGAACTGCAGCCAAGACCAGGCATAGCCCATGGTGTATGTGTTTGCTGAATAAATGCTGTGCTTAGTCTATGCCCTGAGAACACATAGCTGAGAGAGCAGTTAGAAGAAAGAGTATCTATAGGTTTAGAAAATGAGAATAGCACGCAGAAGGATGATGCATCTTGATAGCCAAAGGGGATAGGAATAGGAGGGCAGTCTTCAGGCTAGGTTCAGAAAGCTTGAGGGGAAACTAAGGAATGCCTACAACAACATCCAACACCTTAAGGAGGAGCCTGGGCTGAGCAGTGAGGATGGGAAGAGTAACTCACCCCACATTGAACTTATGTACCTGGCCAAGGAGAACCACAGGTGGACTCAGGGTTCATTTAAACTGTTGGGAATAATCAACTCCAAGGAGAGAAGGATGTAACCATGAGACTCTGCTGCACACCCTAGGACTTGACCTTCGAGCCATCCTCCCGGTGGATGCCTACCAAATAACTGTTGGATTAGCAGGAATGAAATGCTTGAAGAAGTGTTGGAGAATTTTATCTTAGTGGTTCTTTTTGGGATCAGGAGGGGCTAAGAAAAAAGGACCATTGCATGTAAATAAATAGTAATAATTATATTTTTCTGCACTTGCAATTTACAAGGGGTTTTATTTATACACATTATATCATGAATATTTATTGAGTAATTAATTTTCCTGACACCATGCTGGGCCCTGGAGGCAAAGAGGTCAGCCACATTCTCTTTGAGGACTTCCAATTGGTAGGAAGTAAGTACTCAAAAACAGATAGTTTTATCAAAATGTGGCAACTGTCCTAACCTTTGGATATTATAGCAGCATAGAGAAGGGGCATGTAGTTCAGGACAAGGACATCTCTTGCTAATGAAAAGGTGAAACTGAGAATTTTCAAGGATGATCCCATTCTCATCAGAGTTCACCACAGGAGATTGTCCCAAAGAATGGGTGGTATAAGGCAGGGTCTTCTATAAAGAAGGGTCTTTGCTGCATCTTTGGAGAGTGCCGAGAATCCCTTGTAGGATTTTTGGAATGAGAATGCAGGTAGCTAAAACTCATCCAAATTCGAAAGGAAGAATTAAAATTATCTCTGTTCACAGATGTCTTGATCTTAAATGTAGAAAACTCTAAAGATTCCACACAAAAAGTCTTGTAGGCAAGATACAAAATCAATACACAAAAATTATTTGTATTTCTATACCCTAACAATGAACAACTGAAAAAGGAAACAAGGAAAATGATTCCATTTGCCTCGGAAAGAATAAAATACTTGGGAATTAATCAAGGAAGTGAAAGACTTGTACAGTGAAAACCACAAAACGCTGTTGAAAGAAATTAAAGAGGCATAAATAAATAGAAAGACAGCTTGTGTTCATGGATTGGAAGACTTAATATTGCTAAGATGTCCATACTATTCAAAATGATCTACAGATCCAATGCAATCCCTATCAAAATCCCAAGGACATTTTTTGCAAAAATAGAAAAACCCATCCTTAAATTCATATGGAATCTCAAAGGACCCCAAATAGCCAAAACAATCTTGAAAAAGAACAAAGATGGAAGACTTCTCATGTTTTCTGCTTACAAAACTTACTGCAAAGCCACAGTAATCACACACAGTGTAGTAGTGGCATAAAGACAGATATATAGACTAGTGGAATAGAATAGAGAGCCCAGAAATATGTCCTCACGTATATCGTCAAATGATTTTCAGTAAGGGTGCCAAGACCGTTTAGTGGGTGGAAGGACAGTCTTTTCAACAAATGGTTCTAGGAAAAAATGGATATTCACCTGCAATAGAATGAAGTTGGACCCTTATTTAACACCATATACAAAAGATAACTCGAAATGGATGAGAGACCTTAGTGTGAGATGTGAAACTATATAAAATTCCTAGAAAAAAACATGGCAGGGGAAAGCTTCATGGGATATGACACCAAAGGCACAGGCAACAAAGGAATAAATAGATAAATTAGACTTCATCAAAATGAAAAACTTTGTGAATCAAAGGACTATGTCATCAGAGTAAAAAGGTAACCCACAGAAAAGGAGGAAGTATTTGTAAATCATATATCTAATAAGGAATTAATATTCAGAAAATATAGAGAACTAAGACTCTATAACAAAAAACAAACAACTCAGTTAAAAAATGGACCAAGGAGTCGAATAGACATTTCTCCAAAGAAGATATGGCCAATAAGCACATGAAAAGATGCTCAACATGACTACTCTTTAGGGAAATACAAATCAAAACTACAATGAGACACCACTTCACACTCATTAGGCTGGCTATTATAAAAAATGTAAAACCTCCAAAACAAAAAACAAAACAGAAAATTCCCAGAAAATGACAAGTATTGATGAAGATGTGGAAAAATTGGAACCCTTGTGCGCTGTTGGTGGAAATCTAAAACAGTGTAGTCACTATGAAAAATAGTATGGCAGTTCCTCAAAAATTAAAGACAATTACAGTATAGTCCAGCAATTTCACTTCTGGGTACATACCCAAAAGAATTAAAAGGAGGAACACAAACAGATATTTGTGCATTCATGTTTAGAGCAGCAATATTCACAATAGCCAGAAGATGCAAGGAACCCCAGTGTCCATTGATGGTTGAGTAGATAAACAGAATATGATATATACATACAGTGGAAGATTATTCACCTTTAAAAAGTACATGCTATGTAAGATTCTATTTATACAAAGTTCAAATGCAGGAAAAGTAATTTATGATGGCAAAGATAGGATAACAGTTACGCTTGGAGAGGGATAATGTCTGGAAGGTGACACCAGGGGGTCTTCTGAACTGCTATTAATGTTCTACTTGTTGGTGTGGATAGTGTATTCACTTTGTGAAAATTCATCAAGCTGCGCACTGATAATTTGTGTACTTTCTTATACAGGTTATTCTTTATTTAAAAAAAAATTTTTTTTAAGCTAGTCTCCTGGGGTGCCTGGGTGGCTCAGTCAGTTAGGCATCTGCCTTCAGCTTAGGTCATGATCCCAGGGTCCTGGAATTGAGTCCTGCCACAGGCTCCCTGCTCTTTGGGGATCCCGTAGCTCCCTCTCCTGCCCCGCCCCACCGCCAGCTCGTGTGGTCTCTCTCTCACTCTCTCAAATAAATAAATAAAATCTTAAATAAATAAAGCTTAGTCTCCTGAGCAAATAAGTAAATAAATAATATAAAAAGGAAGGAAATTATGATACACACTGAATTATGATACATGTGGGTGAACATTGAAGACATTAGGCTAAGTGAAATAAGCCAGTCACAAAAGACAAATACTGTATGATTCCACTTGTATGATGAACCTAGAGTAGTGAGATTCATAGAGACAGAGAAGAGAATGGTGGTTATGGGGTGGGGAAGGGGATTTGAGGGAGGGGAAAATGAAGAGTAGATTAAGGGGAACGGAATTTCAGTTTTGCAAGGTGAGGAAAGTTCTGGAGATGGCTGGGGTGATGATTGCACAACAGTGTGAACATAATGCCACTGAACTGAACTGTATGCTTAAAAATCATTCAAATGGTCAATTTTATGTTATGTGTAGTTGTTTAAGTGAATAATTAAAAAAGGGGGGGAGAAGCCAGTTCTACCTTTCAAAATAAAACAAAAACAGGCATTATTCCAGCTCTTGAGGCACCCTTTGTCTTGGAGCCATTATTTGCCAAATAGCATGCAAAGTGCTGTTACAGCAACATGAATTAAAAAAAAAAAATGCAGAGTTTTAAAGAAGTGCCCCATGAGGGATGACGTTATTGACTCTCCTAATCTCCGCACTTACTTCTAACAGCTGAATGACTTGTCTCAGGCCAGAGACTGGGTCTCAGGCAGATTTCGACCTCTCCAGACTCCCCCAGCACCTGAGCTCCTGGCTGGCTCAGTGCAGACAGGACTGCCAAGATCTCCAGAAACTGCTGATATCAGAAGCTACTGTATCTGCCTTAGCCCATTAGTCGGAGGAAAAAAAGAGGCATATTTAATGAGTCATGTAATTTGAGCATTCCCACAGTGATGAGTGATCATTAATGTATCTTCTTCCTGAGAAACTAACTGCTTCCCAGATTTCACTCTGATATTCCCAACATCAAAGCAAATGCAGTCTTCATCATTTTCCTAAGATAGACCTCAGTTTTCAGTTTAAAAAAAAAGCCAGGTTTTGCAACAACATGGATGGAGCTAGAGGGTATAATGCTAGACAAAATAAGTCAGTCAGAGAAAGATGAATACCATATGATCTCACTCATATGTGGAATTTAAGAAACAAAACAAATGAGCAAAGGAAAAAAAAAAAGAGAGAGAGAGACAAACCAAGACACAGACTCTAAACTATAGAGAATAAACTAATGGTTACCAGAGGGGAGGGTGGTAGGGAATGGGGTAAATAGGGGATGGGGATTAAAGAATACAATTATCATGATGAAAAATAAAAATAAAATGAAATGAAAAGGAATAACAGTTAAGCAAGTTTTTTTTAGAAAGCCTGAGATACAAAGGAATAAGATACCGTAGGGTAAAACTGGGGTCAAAATCCAAGGTTACTGATTTCTACTACAGACGCTCAGCAACCTCACCTCTCTAAGGAATGTGATAATCACTCTTCTTTCTGTTCTATTTACTGCATCTGATTCTGCAAACATAGAATTTTTGCTGGCCTAGGTATCTTGAGACTCTAACTTAGAACTCAATTCAAGCATTTACTGAGATCCAGTGGGTAAAGTACTGTTCTAGTTACATTGGGGGACACAGAGGTGACCTTACACAATGTGTGACTTAAGGGGCCTTAGAAGTGTTTTTAATTGAGTCTACTTGTATATGAGAACAGCAGTATCAGGCAGAGATGGCCTTATTCTGCTGGAGGGAAAACAAGCTATCTGAAGAAAATTATCTCTTCTCTCACATAAGTCCAGAATCTAATACTCTCTGCATCTGACACTCACCCATTTCCCAAATGGATCAGGGTATGTGCTTCTGAGCTTGAGAATGTTGCTGGGAAAATCAAGTACTCCATAATACCCCTTCTATCTCTTCCTGAGCATCTATGTGAAGTTATTTTCTTAAAGAGGAGCTTTCAAATTAAACAAAAATCTTTATGTTCTCAAGGACATGGTTTTTTCTTACCTAGTCTGCCAATCTTAATATTTTACTTGAAGATTTTAGTTTGTTGGAATTGAATGCAATTACTGTAATAACTGGGTTTATATCTACCACTTTATTACTTGGTTTCTATATAGTCCATTTATTTTATATTCCCATTTCTCTTCTTTCTTTGCTGTCTTTTGGATTTGACAAATATTTTATGTTATTACATTATTTTCCTATTAACTTGCTAACATTTACCATTCTTTGAGAGCTTTAGAAATATCAACATGTATACTTGATTTATTACATATATATTTTTAAAGATTTATTTATTTATTTGAGGGGGGGCATGAGTAGGAGGGGCAGAGGGAGAGAGAATCTCAAGGAGACTCTACACTGAATGTAGAGCCCAATGAGGAGCTTGATCCCACAATGCTGAGATCATGACCTGAGCTGAAATACCAACTGAGCCCCCCAGATGCCCCAATTTATTATATTTTTATACAAATGATTACTTTCACAATACTGCTAGAATCTTAGAAAACTGTAACTCCCTTTACCCACTTCTATCTTTTGCATTATTGTTGACAAACTATTGTTGTCAATTCCTGAAGTCATTAAATTTTTTAGACCCATGTAGCTACCTTTTCCAGTATTCTTCATTCCATTCTACATTGCTGTGTTTCCAACTAGGATTTCATCTTTTCATTCTTCCATAAAAATTACTTTTAATATATTTGTAACATCCTGTGGCTGGTGTTGAATTTCTTCAGTTTCTGTTTGTCTAAAAACATTTATTGCACCATCATTTTTTTACTTTTTAACTTTTTTTCTGCTTTATTGAGATATAATTGACATTTAAAGTACATACTCGACGTTTTGCTGTATATATATTTGTCTGTGAAGCATCACCACTATCAAGATAATGAACATAACTGTCTTCCCCCAAAGTTTCCTCTTTCTCTTTTATAACTTTTCTTTCTCTCTCTCTCTCCTGTCTCTACAATTCACACCTTCTTCCCCAGGTAATCACTGATCTGATTTCTGGATCATACAGTATATGCTCTTTTTCTGTTTGGCTTCTTTTGCTCAGCATAATGATTTTGAGATTTAACCGTGTTATTATGTCGTGGTGGTTAATTTTATGTGTCAACTTGACTGGGCTAAGAGATGCCCGAATAGCTGGTAAAACACTATTTGTGTGTGTGTGTCTGTGAGGGTCTTTATGGAAGAGATTAGCATTTGATTCAGTAGGCTGAGTAAAGACATCCACCCTCACCAATGTGGGTGAGCATCATCCAATCTTTTGATGGCCCAAATGGAACAAAAAGGCAAAAGAAGGGAGAACTTACTCTGTTTTCTTGGGCTAGGACATCGATCTTTTCCTGTCCTCAGGCATCGGAGCTCCTGGTTCTTGGGTATTTGGACTTGGACTGAGTTATATCACTGGCTTTCCTGGCTTGGCTCTCCAACATGCAGAGGGTAGATTGTAGCACTTCTTGGCCTCCAAAACCACATGAGCCAATTCCCATTTTATGTATATGTGTTTATATATATGTGTATACACACACACACACACACACACACACACACACACACACAGACTTACATTTACATTTATACTTCCTCTTAGTTCCGTCTTTCTGGAGAATCCTGATTAATATCTGTGTGTGTCAGAAGTTGTTTCTTTTTATTGCTGAGTAGTATTTAATTGTATGGATATGCCACAATTTTTTTAAAAGATTTTATTTATTTATTAGAGAGAGAGAGAGAGACAGCATGAGAGGGGAGAAGGTCAGAGGGAGAAGCAGACTCCCCATGGAGCTGGGAGCCCGATGTGGGACTCGATCCCGGGACTCCGGGATCATGACCTGAGCCGAAGGCAGTCACTTAACCAACTGAGCCACCCAGGCGCCCTGCCACAATTTTTTAATTCATTTACTTGTTGAGGGACATTTGATTTTTTTCTGTTTGTAGCTGTTACCAAAAAGTTGCTATGTATAAGTTTTTGTGTGAATATATGCTTTCATTTATCTTGAGTAAATAGGAGTGGAATAGCTGGCTCATATAATAGTTGAAATTTTAAAGAAATAACCAAAGTGTTTTCCAAAGTACCTGTACCTATTACATTTTCACATTTCCACCTATTACATTTCCACTTCCAGTATGTAAGAGTTCTAGTTGCTCCACATCCTCATCAGCACTTGATATGGTCAGGTTTTTAAAATTTCAGCCTTTCTAGTGGGCACTTACTGGTATGTCATTATGGTTTTAATTTCCATTTTCTTAATGACTAGTGATATTTAGCATCTTTCCACATGCTTATTTCCCATTAGCATACTTTCTTGGGTGAGGCATTTGTTCAAATATTTTGCCCTTTTTTTGGTGTTATTTATATTCTTTTTTTTTTTAAGATTTATTTATTTACTTGAGAGGGAGAGAGAGAAAGTGTGAGTGAGCAGGGGAAGGGGCAGAGGGAAAGAGAGAATCTTTAACAGACTCCATGCTGAGTGCAGACCCAGACTCGGGGCTTGATCCCACGACCCTGAGATCATAACTTCAACCAAAATGAAGAGTTGGTTGCTCAACTGACTGAGCTACCCTACCGCCCCTCACTTATATTCTTATTATTTAGTTGCAAGAACTCATTATATATGAGAAGTCTTTATACATATAAGAACTTTGTCAAATATATATTTGGCAAATATTTTTCCCAGTCTGTGACTTGTCCTTTATTTTCATAAAAATATCCTCTTAAGAGGAAAAGTTTTTAATTTTGTGAAGTCTAATTTATTGATTTTTTCTTTTATTGTTTGTGTTTTTATGTCATATTTAAGAAATCTTTACCAAACCCAAAGTCATTAAGATTTTCTATGTGTTTTTTTAGAAATTTTATACTTCGGGACGCCTGGGTGGCTCAGTTGGTTAAGCGGCTGCCTTCGGCTTGGGTCATGATCCCAGGGTCCTGGGATCGAGTCCCGCATCCGGCTCCTTGCTCAGCAGGGAGCCTGCTTCTCCCTCTGCCTCTGCCTGCCTCTCTGCCTGCTTGTGATCTCTCTCTCACTCTCTCTCTGACAAATGGATAAATAAATTCTTTAAAAGAAAAAAAAAGAAAGAAATTTTCTACTTCTAGCATAATTAAGTCTACGAAAGCTCTCAAGTTAATTTTTGTAATGTTGTAAGGTTTTTTGGGGGGATTGTTTTCTTTCATTTTGTTTTCCATATGGTGGCTTAATTGTTTCAGTACCATTTGTTGAATAGATCATCCTTTCCCCTAATTAATTACCTTGGCACCTTTGTTGAAAATCAACTGATGTGTGGATCCATTTCTGAACTCTTTTTTATGTTTTATTGATCCATTTGTCTATTTTTAGACCAATACCACACTGTTTTGATCACTGTAGTTTTATAAGTCTTGAAATCAGATAGTGTTAATCCTCTAACTTTGTTCTTTTTCAAAGTTGATTCAACCATTCTAGGTCCTTTGCATTTCCATATAAATTTTAGAATCAGTTTGTTAGTTTCTTAAAAAACCTGCTTTTTTTTTTTTTAATTATTAGAAACTCACTTTAAATATAAAGGCACATATAGATTAAAAGTGTAAGAATCATCAGGGAGGCCTCTATTTCTTCAAATATTTGTTCTGTTCCTCTTCCTATTACCTCTTTTGGATACTCTAATTATTATGTCACTTAGAGTTTTTCCATAATTCACTGATGTGCTATTTATTTTTACAAGTCTTTTTTCATCCTGCTTTATTTCATGTAGTTTCTATTTTTATGTCTTTGGGTTTGATCTTTCTTTTGCAGTGTCTAATCTAGTGCTTACTCCATCCAGCATGTTTTTCCTTTCATGATTTTTAGTTTTCATCTCTAAAGTTCAATGTTCTATCTGATATGTCTCTACTTAAAATGTTCAGGGGCGCCTGGGTGGCTCAGTCGGTTAAGCATCCAACTCTTAATTTCGGCTCAGATCATGATCCCAGCATTGGGCTCCATGCTCAGTGAGAAATCTGCTGGAGATTCTCTCCCTCTGCCTCTCCATACACTCTCACATGCTCTCTTTCTAAAATGAATAAATAAATAAATCTTTTTAAAAAATGTTGTCTTTTCCCTAGATCTTTGAACATATGGGATATGAAGTTATAATTGTTCCACTGTTCATTGTCTGCTATTTCTAACCTCTTGTGTCAATTATGAGTCAATCTGAATTGTTTGTTTATTGTTTGTTTATCTATTTATTTTTATTATATTAAGTTAGCCACCATACAGTACATCATTAGTTTCTGATGTAGTATTTAATGATTCATTAGTTGCGTATAAAACCCAGTGCTCATCATGAGATGTGCCCTCTGTTATTTTTAAGATTTAATTAATTAATTAATTAATTAATTAATTTGACAGAGAGAGAGACAGCACAAGTAAGCAGAGCTGCAGGCAGAGGGAGAGGGAGAAGCAGGCTCCACCACTGAGCAGAAAGCCTGATATGGGGCTCCATCCCAGGACCCTGGGATCATGACCTGAGCTGAAGGCAGTTGCTTAACCGACTGAGCCACCCAGGCGTCCCTGTGAGCATCATTATTTTTTAAAGATTTTATTTATTTTATAGAGAAAGAGTAGTGCAACCTGGGAGAACAGAGGGGGACAGAGAGGGAGAAAGAAACTGAGACATGCCCTCCTTAATACCCATCACTTGGCTACCCCTATCCCCCAACCACCCTCCCCTCTGAAACCAGGATTTTTTTTTCTCATTATGGTTTGATCATCCTGTTTCTCTGAATAGCTTATATTTTTTTAATTGGATGCAAGACATTGTAAATTTTATCTTGATTGGTACAGGATATTTATGGGTTTTTTTGTCCATGTTCTTTAGCTTTGTTATGAGATGCAGTTAAATTACTTGGAAACAGTTTGATCCAGTGGCTCTTGTGTTTGAGATGTTAGGTGAGATGATAGCAGTGTTGTATTAGTTTCCTACTGTTGCTGTGAGAAATTACAACAAAGTTAGTGTCTGAAAACAACACAAATTTGGGCGCGTGGGTGCCTCAGTTGGTTAAGCAGCTGCCTTCAGCTCAGATCATGATTTTGGAGTGCCAGGACTGAGTCCAAGCTCCTGCTCAGCGGGGAGTCTGTTTCTTCCTCTAACCCTCCCCCATCTCATGTTCTCTCTCTCATTCCGTCTCTCGTAAATAAATAAATAAATAAATAAACAAACAAACTAATAAATAAATAAATAAAATCTTAAAAAAAACCAACACAAATTTATTAGTTTACGGTTCTGTAGTTCATGGGCCTCACTGGACTAAAATAAAGATGTCTATGTTTTCTTTTTTCTTTTTTTTTTTTCTGGAGTCTCGATGGGAGAATCCATTTCCTTGTCTTTTCTAGCTCTTAGAGGCTACCCACATTCCTTGGCTTATGGTCTTCTTTTTCCATCTTCAAAACCAGCAAGAACAGGTCAAGTTCTTTTCACATTGTATCACTCTGACCTCCCTCTTGCACTTATTAGATTGGTTCCATCTACCTCAATAATCCAGAGTTAACCCCCCACCTCAGGGTCAACTGATTAGCAACCTTAATTCCATTCGCAGTGTTAGTTCCCCTTTGGCATGTAATCCAACATATTCATAGATTCTGGGAATTAGGACATAGACATCTTTGGAAGGCCATTATTCTGCCTATCACAAGCATTTTGTTTAGGGGTAATTGTTCCCCACAACTAAGGCAAGACTCCTCTGGATACCGTACTCATTATTCCACGAATTATGAGATTTACCAGGCTGGTAGGAACAGAGACTATTCCTGGCCCTGTGTGAGGTCTGGGTATTATTCTCTTTATTCTTTCTGGTGGTTCTTTTTCTAGACTCAGAAAGTGTCTTTTCTCGCGTGCATTTGTCAATACTCTGCTGAATACACAAGGGAACCCTCTGGGGCCGATTAAGCTCTATCTATGTGTAGCTCTCTCCTCCTTAGTACTCCATCATGTGCTTCTAGCAGTGTTGGATTCTGAAGACTCTTAGCTCTGTGTCCTCAACTCAGGCAGTTCACCAGGCTGGAAATTCTCAAGAAAGTCAGCTTAGTCAATTAAAGGGCTCACTTCATTTGTTTCCTGTATTTCAGGACTCACTGTTCTTTACTGCTTGGTTTCCCTGAAAACCATTGTTTCATATATTTTGTCTGGATGGTTAGTTGTTTTAGGTGGGAGGGTAAATCTAATCCCTGTTATTTCATTTTGACCAGAAACAAAAGTCTCCTGGTAATTTTTGATTGGATATCAAATATTGTGACTGTTCACCTTGTTGATTACTGCATATCTTTGTATTCCTATAGGTATTCTTTTTTCTTTCCTAAAGATTTTATTTATTTGAGAGAGAGAGAGAGAGAGCTAGTGTGCACAAGAGCATGTATGAGTGGTGAGGGGGGCAGAGGAAGAGAGAAAAGTAGGCTCCCTGTTGAACAGGTGGCCCACCATGGGGCTTGATCCCAGGACTCTGGGATCATGACCTGAGCTGAAGGCAGATGCTTAACTGACTCAGCCACCCAGGTGCCCCGTATTCCTATAGGTATTCTTGAGTTTTGTTCTCATATGCAGTTATTTGGAAACCATTTGTCCCTTTAAGAATTTTTAATATGCTTCTTTTGTGTCCCACCCCCACATCACTCCAATACTTAAAAAATGTTTTGGGACCATGTGCTTCAGTAAAGCCCCCTTGCTATAATTTGTCTTTATCACCTCAGCACCATCAGACTTTGGGAGATTTCACTCTACCTTTTATAAGCCTTTTGTGCTAGCTCTTCAGCATTGCATGCAAGTTCAGACCTCAGTAAGTATCTTTTGGGGAAAACTAACCATGCATCTGAAGCCCCTCAAGTTTTCAAGTCCTCCCCTTTATTGCCATGTACCACCAAGAGCTTTGTTGGTTTTACTTTACCCCCTCAAGATACCTTCTCCCTGGGCAAAGCTGTCTTCAGTCCATGCCCAGAATCAGCAAATGGCTATAGGGAATAAGATGACTAGTGATCTCAGTTCACTTGGACAGTTCTACCCTATTTCATGAACTTGAGTTCATCTAGACCTGGTTGCTGCTACAGTTCTCTAGTATAGCTAAAAATTCTGAGCTCAGACTGGCTCTTTATCTGGTAGATTCCTGGATTGTCAAATTCCTCTACTCTGCAGATATCCTAACACTACGTCACTCTTCTAGAGGACCTATGAACCAAATCTTCTAATTGGGGAAATAAAAGAATTACCATCTTTAGGTTGGCAGAAATGTTTCTGTTTGTAGAAAAAACAGTATCTCCTGACCCCATAAAATATTGTCTGAGATCCAATTGAATGCAGCACCCATCCCACTATCTCAACATCTGACTTCTAATTGTGACCCACGACTATCGTAATCTATAACAAAGATCCCCGAAAACAAGAACTAAGCTAGGGTATAGGTCATAGTCTTGAGGACTCAGTCAGCCTGGGGTTAAGACTTCCCTCAAGGGGCACCTGGATGGCTCAGCCATTAAGCGTCTGCCTTAGGCTCAGGTCATGACCTCAGAGTCCTGGGATCGAGCCCCACATCAGGCTCCTTGCTCAGCGGAAGCTTGCTTCTCCCTCTCCCACTCTCCCTGCTTGTGTTCTCTCTCTTGCTGTGTCTCTCTCTGTCAAATACATAAATAAAATTTTAAACAAACAAAAAGACTTCCCCCAAGAGCCAGGTACACAGGTTTACAGTAATCTTCGTGGCTCTTTCAAGTGCTCACTATTCTTACCTGATGTTCTTATCATAATCTATCACTTGCAGGTGGGCTTTGGAAGCTGTAGTGAAGGGAATCTAGTTCAGAAGTAGTAAAGAAGTTTGTGAAAACCTACTTTTGGTTTAAATGTATCATATATCATATGGATCTTAGGTCTTCTGACCTCTGACAAAGAACCTTGCCCTCCTCCCTAGGAGGTCAGTGAAAAGAGAAAATTCTCAAGACAGAAGCATCCTTCAGAGCACAACCGAATGCCTGAAGAATTCTAAATGGTAGGAGAGCGTGGAGAAATTCATCTTCAGCCAATGTAACTGCCCTGGAGCCAAAGAATGGGTTTAGGGAGAGGAGGGACTTCAGACTTGCATATGTGCTGCTGGATAAACACTGGCCATATAAGCAGGGGGGAGGGGAAGGGAGAGGAGGGAGAGATTCATGAGGTCTTTGAACAACCTGTGTTATGAGTAACTGTCGGTGCAGAGGAAGAGGGGGCTCTGGAAGGAATACAAGACCCCCAGCCAAGTGGGCCAGAGAGAAATGCTTTAGGAAGCACGCACCAGTGCAAGTTTGGGCCTTGATAGAATTCTGGTGCCATGCTGTTTTAGTGATCATGGTTCATGATGTTTTAGGAGAGCATTCAGTCAGAGGCTGAGTCCGCATCACAACTGACACTGTGCCTTGTCTGCAGTTAGTCTCTTGACCTGCTACTGGGGGTTGAAGTTAACTTTTTTCTGTCTGCAATCACTGGTCTTCATCACCTGCCCAACTTCACCCCTTCACACTTCACTTCTCTCATCACCTCCCCTACTCTTTTCACCCTCTAGTCACTTCTGGTGTCATTCTCTTGTCTCCCTTAAGGAAATTTAACTCACTTTAGATGCTGTAGAGTGGCAAATATAGGGGAGTCTGACTGTTGTTTTAGGAAAAGTCCAGAGGTCAGCTATGTAAGAACCCTGTGAAATAGAGGGATGGAAGACAAAAACTATTGTTACCATCACGAACAAAGCCATTTGAGGAGAGTGATTTGCTGTCAGAATGAAGCACACAATCTGCTTTCATATATAATGAAGTATCTGTCTGACAGTAAGAATAAGTAGGGAGGATCTTCATCCTTGGATGTGCATTAGAATCATCTGGGGACTCTGAATACAGATGCTTGGATCCCATACCAGAGATTTCCATTTAATTAGGGATGGAGGTAATAGATGGGGCATCAGTATTTTTACAGAACCTGCGTAGGTGATGGGAATGTACAGACGGGTGAAAACCCTTAGTCTAGGGCCTCAGCAAATCTAGCACAGGATAATAGCTAAGTATGCAGATTTACAGAATGTGCCAAATTTCAAATCACCAAGTTCACATTCCTCTAGTTAATGATGGCATAGCCTGGAAAAGAGGAAAAATGGCAGATGGTTGGATGACATCACTTTTGTCCCACACCTATGACTTCTCTATTCAAATGTGGGTGGCACTTTGCATTCTTTACATTCTGAGACCACCAAGGCAGAGAGATCTTTATAATATAACCAGTGACCAATGAAGAACTCAAATATTATTGCTGTATAATACTTTTATTCAACAGTTTTATGGGGAAAACCTCACATTTCTGTATGTGTCACATCACATAATTTTCAGACATGTCAAAGCCCACTGACAAATTACATCTGGGGAAAGCTTTAAAATCCATTCTTGTATGCCAATTCTTGTATGCCGAAAAGCAGCCCTGTACCTCGGCACTGAAGGTTACAAAAAGCACCATTTAAAGGAGGACTCATATTTAATTCCCTTCCAAATTATCGTCTTATTCCCCCTTTATGACAGAGCTGCAGTCATTCAAAATGCTACAGTGAAATAACAACCAGCATCCTTCAATTTACCAAAATTCAAACAAGTCTCAAATATGAGGCCTGGTGTTAAGATTAGGACTAATGGACATCAGTGAGCTTTGGCTGTTTAAACCACAACTTAGGTAAGGTAAATGTTCTTTGGATGGGAACAGAAAAGATGATCAAATACATAATATATAATACTTATGGTAGGTAGGTATCCCTTGACCATTTAACTTGACTACAAAATCCAGAGTGGTTTCACAGCAATCTTACTGCAAAAGCACTGTACTACAACGCAATTAATTCAACTCCAACTAACGCTGGAACTAATAAAAAAATTAATTTTTAATGAAACTTAATCACTTCAAAGCACAATAGAGAAAAGCAAATCAAGACAAAGTCTACATTTGAATCCGAGAGGGATTCCATTGCTAAGAATTGGATTTCATAAGTAACAGACTCTTGAGACTTCTTTCTCTGTTCTTGTAGTTTAAAAAATAGATTTTGCCTTTTTACTCCAGAAGTCTGGGTTCACTGCAGAAACGATAGCCCTTTAATCTTCCACTGTGGTAGGTGCTTAAGGAGAAACGAATGCCTAGGATCCAGAGTCTTCCTAACCCCTAGCCCTCCCACATGCTCTATCTGTAACTGGAGCTAACAGTCCCTGGCAGAAGACAGCAAGGACTTGGCTTTAAGGGTGTGTCAGAATAATGTGTGAACAAACTGTATATCTGCTAAACAGCCTATGCCCCAAATCACTAGAACGTGAGGCCTTAGAAATCTCTGAGAATAGAATATTTTTCAAACACACACGACATAGACTATTGCATATCAATTTTAGTTGAGGTCAAAATTTTAAAAGCCCTATTTCCCCAATTAGAAGCAGGGGATTCTATCATTAGTATGTCTCCTTCATTTATACTCAGATTAATATAAGCAGAGTCTGGAGGAAACACTTCTTTCCAAACTTAACTTCATTTTAGCAGCATACACCGAGTACTGACACTTTGCAAAGGTTTTATCTCAGATCCATTAGGTCTACGAGAGACGAGAAATAATTGGAGGCCTAGGTTAGTATGATCCTCTCAGAATCTTCTCTTGGACTGTTCTTTTACAGAGTTTCTCTACCGTATAAGCATTGTTTTAAAAAAAGAAAGCCAACACAATTGAGGCCAGGTATGCTCATAGGGGGTGTTACCTATAGTGACCAAATCCCATTCAACTCTAAGCTTAATGCAAGCTAATAACCATGACCAGACCAGCAGGATGACTAACATTCGTTTTAGGTAATATTTGACCTGAGGCTCTGGTAAAGTCAGCTTGACAAATGAAGGTAAAGCAGAATATAAAAGAAAAGGTACACAAAAGGATTAAGAGACAAAGGGATGTTTTGTACGGTAGGTTTTGTACAATGAGATCCAAAGGATACCAGTATGTTATGTCTCATTTAATTAACCACCACAACAAAAAGGCTATTTTTAGTTCTGAGTTACTTAAACCTTTAATTTCCTAATATCCTCAGCTCAATCATTCTTCCTTTCCCCACAATCCCCAAACCATAATGCAGTTCTTGAAGGATTAGCACTCCTAAAGAGTGATTTTCTAACTTTTCTAACTTTGACTCTGTGAAACTCCTATAAGAAAACAACAACAACAAACAAAAAAAGCCATGTTTTTTAAAAGATAAAAAAGTGTGGTTTTTTTCCTGTCTTTATTCATTTTCAAAATATGCCAAGCTCTCTTCTATAGAAAATAAACTATCCCTTTAACCAACATAAAAGAATGAATGGGTTGTACTCTGGGCTACCTTCCTCCTTCCCTCTCTACCTTCTAGAACAGTTTCTTGGGGACAGACTGTGTGTGATAGGCTTCTCAGGGCTTCTGGGTGTATTAGCAGTGCAGAGAAGAAACAGTGCTAAAGGAGGCATTACCCAGTTCCCCCTGCCTGGCCTCTTCCATACCAGCTGGTAGGCTCTCATTTCACATTTGGCTGGGAGATTACCAAAGAACTTAGGAAACTGACACTTTCTGCACATATCCAGATTGGGAAGATTTGAAAGCCACCAGCACCATAACCTAGTGTCACTGGAGCCAGAGCCAGTTCACAGAAGCTGCTGGCCTGAGAAAGTGAAGGAATCTCTTTTCCTGCCCCACTCTACTGATACATCTGGGTAAAAAATTTAATACACGAACACATAGACAATTACACTTCAATACTGTTGACAAGAAATAGTGTGACAAAATCTTCCAAATAACAACCAAGAATTTGAATCCTCCTACATGGCCCACTTATCTAATGGGTATTGGAAAAAACAACAGTATAACCGAAGACAGTGTAGATCCTGAGAGTTGGTTATAATAGGATTTGGCCTGGATTTTTTAAATGACACACCATTCAAAAAGTGGTTGGGACCATAAAAGGTTTCCCACAAAAGCGTTTTGCTGCAGAAGGGGGCCTTGAGTGGCTAAAGCCACTCAGAAAGTAACCACCAAAGCACTTAGAAATTTGCATTCCCAGCAAAACAACCCCATGCCCTACTGCCTCACTCCCAGGACCTAAGGCCTACACACCAAAGGCAGCTGTGTCATCAGCTTTGAACAGGAAAGACAGGAGGTAGCTAAACTGACCTATGGGTGCCCTTTCAGTGTGGCTGGGCACATCCTAACAGTCAAGGCGTCCCTCAAGCATCACGTTTGGCCTCCTTCTGTTGAATGTTTTGACTTGCATTTATCCTTAATGGAAGAGCCACAGATACTTAGAAAAAAATGTTTTATCTCTGAACCCTAAGAGTGGATTGGATAGCTACTTTTCATTCCACAAATGAGAATCACTGACCCCACTTCTTCATTGAACACTTTTAAAAAAGAGAAAAACAAAACGGTCCTGTTTGTACTTGGTGCAGGGAAGCAATACTATTCATGGTTAGAAACCCCAGGGGTATTTTCTTGCTTCTTGGCCTATAGAGTCTAAGTTGAAGGAACGTTTTAGGTGCACCAAAGGAACCCGAATTTGTTTCTAGAACACTGTTTAGTGTAGTGATGTGCACAGGGTTGGCCACATTAATGTAAGACTGTAGAGGGCTAGACTACTACTTTCTTGTTGAAGAAAACCTTGGGAAACATTTATCAAGAGCCTAAAATTTTCCTATTCGCTCTCTTAAGAACAATGAAAAGGCATTTTTTAATTAAAGAAAAATGTAGGCACATAAAAATCTCCCAAAGATGAAAGACATTAAAGTTTTCCCTGGTTCCACTCCCACCTTCAAAGCTGTCTGCTCTGCAAAAGAAAATAACGGAAGCAGGGCCAGGCCAGGTGGGACTAACCTACGGGAATGTGCCGAGACAGCCTAAGCTGTGGCACCAAACTAAACTAAGGAAGTAGACCTTCTGCCCTCTGCCTTTCTTATAATGCTGAGACATATTTTCTTTAGTAGAAGTGAAAACAAGTGGTAACAAAGTGGCCCGGGCCTGTGCTGGGCTGAAAAGGAGACTTTCTGGCAGCCCTAGTCTGTGTGGTGGGTCAGGTCTCACATAGCCTTTGAAAGGGGTCACTGGCCAGTGACTTTTGTGTTAGGGATGGGTCAGGTATAGGATCTGAAGGAGGTTATCAAAGCAAGAATGTGAAATGAAATGAGAAAGGGTTCCTGTGGGGCATCTGGTATCATAAAAAGCACAGATTGTGCCACATACTCTAGGAATACAGAGAACCCATGCAAGGGAAAGCTGCCCCTGCAAGGAGGCGACTGTAAGTGGGGCAGAAGTCTGGCACAAGCCCATCCCTTGGAGAGCCAAGGCAGCCATGGTAGAATCTCTACCCAGTAAGGATCCTGAGAGTTGGCTCTTCATCCATTTTAGGAAAAAAGCTTCCTGTAATGGTTCTTCCTGCAGCTCCCCCAAACTGGTCTTGGTGAGTCCCCATAGGCAGAGAGAACACATCTAGCTAGGAGGCTTCCATTAACCTTCCTCTCATATATGTATATATATATGTGCATATATATATATATATATTACACACACACACACACATATATATATATAATTTTTTTTCTTAAAATAAATTCCATGAACTCATAAAGCTCCCATCTGCAATTGAATGCAAAAGCAGAGCATCCTAGTCAAAGGCTCTGAAACACACATATCAGCCTCAAAGCAAATCAGCCTTCCAGTCTTAAGTAAGACTGGTCCAGTCCAGAAAGGCAAGGGAGATGCTTCTTTTAAATCCTGGGAGGCAGGAAGGGATCCCTTCAGATGGGCTTATACAGCAGAGTAGTGACATACTTCTTCTTGTAGCGATGGGTTGCACTAAGGACCATCACACTGTCCTGCAAGGGAAAGAAACACGCAGCTGATTCATTAGTTCAGACGATAGGTGGCTCTTCCAGCCACCAGTCCTTCACAGTCGCTCACTTTTAACAGAGATAGTTGATATCATATAAACAGGCTGGTTCAACTTAAATTCCAATCCTGACTCCTACTGTTACTCTATTTGTGGCCTTGAGTAATCTACTTGATGCTTCTAAGCCTTTTTTCTCAAAGGATAACACCTCATGAAAGTGGTTATAGGAGAATATCTGGCACAGTACCTGACACATAGTAGATGCTGAAGAAATATTAGTTTCCTACCTTCTCACTCCCTTTCCTACCTCAAATTTGAATATTGGGCTTAAAATTAGGAAAAAAAAAAAAAACAAAACCTGACGTTCATTTTTAGAAGGAAGTCTAAAATGCAGTGAGAAGAAAGGGGAGTGCTTTTTTTCCCCCCCATTTCCAAGCCCCAAAGCAGGTCTAATTTCCATTTCATGCCAGGGATGAACTTAAAAAGTTCATTCTAATCAAGAGGTGACTCAGGAATCCCTCTCTAACCTTGAACAAAGTAGACCCCAAAAATTTCCTTGGAAAGACACTCAATCCAATGGATCAACTCACACAGCCTAAATAAACACTCTGATAGAACCAGGAGTGGGTCGAGGCCAAGCTGAATCACAGTAATTAAGACCCTGATCTGGGTCAGAACCAATATGCCACGTAAGAGGTACTCTTTCCCTGGCTGTGTTACAGCTCAAGGGTATGCCATAGGAGGAGATGGTAGGCCCGTGAGCATCAGCTGATAGCCAAGGAGCAGTTACAAGAGGCAGAATTCAGTCCGATCCAAAGAACCCAAGAAAATCCAACTGAGAAACCAGTGCATCTTCCCATTTTCCCGTATGCTGAGTTATCTACAATGCATGCTTCTCAGATTAACATTCTGTGACCAGAGTATGCTGATCACAGCCTAAATATGACAGAAGCTAGGAAGGTAAAAAAAATTCGGCTCCAGGAAGAGTCTGGTAGAAATGAGGAGCAGATGAGAGAAAAACCTTGGAAAGACCTGGCATGGTGATCTCTAGGAAAGAACACGGAATGAGGACGGGAGGACCTCAGTCCTCTCTCTGGTACTTACTGGTATTATGACCTTCTCTGAGCCTTAGTTTCTTTATCTATAAAACAGGGGTTAAAAATAATACTTACCTCACAAGGTCATAAAAATTAAATTCAATAATATATATTTTTAAAGTACCACATAATCTGTTAAAGATAGTCGTATTGGTGATTTCCCTATCTGGCTGCACATCTAAGAAATATAAGCAGCTTAAAAAACAAGTACTGGTGGTCCATCCTAGATGCACTTATTCAGAATCTCTGAGGATGTAGACTTTGCAACTGTATTTTTACAAATTTCCCTAGGTGATTCTGATGATGATCAGCCTAGTCTGAAAACTCCAGAGCCATATAAAACTTCACTCCAGTAGCCAAACCACAAAGACATGACAAGACTGAAAGGGTATTTTCAACCTAGACTCTAAAGTGGCAGAGAAGCTAAGGACTCTAGAATTGGAGGGGACAGAGTAAATCTGGTCACGTTTCTCCTTCACCTAGTGTAGGTGAAGCTCACATCCACCTTTAAAAAGTAAAAGCCTTAATCACATTCAAGCATTCTCTGAACTGGAAGATAAACTTGCTTTATCTGCAAATGAAATCCTAGTGCTGTGAACTCCAATTTAATTAAGTAGGTGGTACAAAGGTAATAGCTATCCAAAAAGAAACCAGGAAGTGAAAAAGTTCATTCAATCATAGGACAATTCAGCTAGCCAGAACATAGGGATGGGGGCTAAGATTAAAAACAAACAAAAAACGCACCTACTAGTTAAAAAAGGAAGTTCTTCTCCAATAATTTGACCATTTTGGCCAGCTTTAGCTTCAGTGAGGTGACGGGCCAAGTAAGCATTAGAGAACACATGTTACCCCTGCCCTCCCCTTTTGGGGAAGAGGCAAGCCCACCACTTACCTTAATGGATAATGCATAGAGGTGGTTCAGCATAACATGATTGGGCTCAGGAAGCAAGGCTGGGTCACACTAAGAAAGGAAAAAAAAAATCACTAAATGGAGTTAAGTGCACAGTTTTGAACCAAACAGTTTACTCTTCCTTAGAGCTCTTTGGAACTGTTGGGAAACGCTAAACTAGAATGTGTATTTCTTTTAAATAATACACTCACCCTAGTATGTATCAATTTTTATGTTCTCATTACAGAGAATTAGGAAAATTCTGACTCCAGGACAGAAACTCTAAGCCTTAGCATCTATTTATCTCCTTTATAGAGCTGGGTCAAAAATCTTGCCCACAACACACATAGAAGATTTGTGTTAAGAGGCAAAATAATCTTAGTGGGAATCAAGTGGATTGATTAAAGATATAAATTATATGGGGAAAAAAAAAAAAAAACAACCCAAATCCCTTATACTCCCTTTGTATATCCCCAAATGGTAAGTATGCTTTATCTTGTGTTGGACAGGAAGTCCCAGAAATTGGTTCTAGCAATCCGTGGCTCTGGGTCTAATTTATTAGGACCAGAAGATAACTATGAATTTTGATATCAGTACCTGGAAAAGTAAGAACTCGGCCCTGGAAAAAGGAATATGTAATGCTATCGATATGTATATGATTTATATTCTCAACACAGCTTTGTAATAATCCCGACCTCTAGGATTACTAGCTTTGGCGCAAATGGTCCTAGTAACCCCCATATGCTCCAGCAATTCTCTCAGAATACTCACAGAAATATTAGTGTCCTTGTTAAGAATAACTTGAAGAAGGTGAGGAGGTAGGATGGGTGGGGATTTGAATCTCTCCTCAGATCGAAACACATACATTTCTTGACCATAAGGCCCTGGGGGAGAGCTGGAAAGGTCTGGAAGAGATTTATCCAAATATAAGGGAAAGTTATAGAGCTAGTAAAAATGCATGAAAAAACCATCAATACATGGCAGCTAATATTAAATATGGTCATAGATCATAAATTTGTAACCTGCTGGGTCTACAATTGTAAAGCAAAGAAAAAGTCTGAGTCATCCTGAACGTGAACCCTGAAATTCCTCAACATAGCAACATGATGTGGACGACAGAGGAGAGGATGAGGAGTGAAAGACATAGGTTCAGAGAAGAGCTATTCTATTTATCGGTTGTATGATTAGAACAAATCCTTCCACTATGGTCAGTTTCCTCATTCATAAACTGAAAGATAATAATCTCTACCCTATTTCACAATGTTTTTACAGGAATGAAAGGAGGTAACAGACATGATAATGCCTTGTAAACTGTCAAACGATGTGAAAAAATTAGATTTTTTCTTTTTTTTCCATGCAAGCAACAGATAACAAGGTTATAAACACTAAGACTGCTGATTCTACAATGATTGCAACAATGAGGACAAGATTACTAACAATGTAGTAGTTGTTAGGGAAATGTAAATCAAATACCACTTCACATTCATTAAGATGGCTATAATAAAAACACACACAATAATAATTGTTGGTGGGGCGCCTGGGTGGCTCAGTGGGTTAAAGCTTCTGCCTTCAGCTCAGGTCATGATCTCAGGGTCCTGGGATCGAGCCCCACATCGGGCTCTCTGCTCAGCGGGGAGCCTGCTTCCCCCTCTCTCTCTGCCTGCCTCTCTGCCTACTTGTGATCTCTCTCTCTGTCAAATAAATAAATAAATAAAAATCTTAAAAAAAAAAAAATTGTTGGTGAGCATGTGGAAAAACTGGAACATCTGTATGATCCCCATCACTGCTGGGAATGTAAAATGGTGCAGCAGCTTTGGAAAACAGTTGGGCAATTCCTCCAAAGCTAAACTTGAAGTTGGCATATGACCCAGCAATTGTACTCTTGGGAAATGAAAACAGAAGTCCACACAAAGACTTGAGCACAAATGTTCAGAACAACATTGTTTATAACATACAAAAAGTGGAAACGATCCAAATGTCCATTGGCTAGTGAATTCTTTACAATGGAATTTTATTCAGCCATAAAATGGAGTGAAGTACTGAGACATATTACAACATGGATGAACCCTGAAAACGTGCTAAGTGAAAGAAAAACACCAAAGACCACACATTGCGTGATCCCATTTATATGAAAAGGTCCAAAATAGGCAAATCCATACAGACACAAAGTAGATCAGGAAATTGGGTGAAAGAGGGAAGAGAGAGATATCAAAAGTATGCTAGTCTTCTTTCTATAGAATTATGATTCCCTGTCTATTGCTCATCAGTTGCTTCTCCAGAATCATATAATGCAAAAATGTAGAGTTGCAAGTGGCCTCATCACTTAATTCAGTATAATTAAGCCCTTATTAATCACTGCCCCACCAGTCAAGAAGAATGTTCAGCTTTACTTACTGGGCTTGTTAATGAAAACTATTTTTATGATTTTCATGAACAATTATTATACTATTGATATTATACTTTTAGAAGCTGCATAAGCCACCTCTGTGCCCTGAGATTCTAATACGCTCCACTTTGGGTTGTGTCTCCACAGATGAGAATCAACTGAGATTCTAAGCCTCTTATTTTAGTGATACAGAACTGAGAACCAGAAAGGTTGAAGGACCTGTCCATGACTTCAAAGCTAGTGAGTAGCAGGGGCACGCTTTGAACTCACAAGGGAAAAGTATACTCACTGGGAACAGGGTGCACAATTCTTTAGACAGTTACAGCCTTTAATGTAATGTACTAATATGGTAGCTGTGAGTGTGGTTAGCAAATTACTCTTCTGTTCTGCTGTAGCAAATGTGATGAAAGCCATGGGAGAAAGTAATATTGGGAGAAACAAAAGGATACAGGTCTTTTCCTCTAATAAGAAATTTATTTCTTCATCAAAAACTTATAAAACTTCAGTTAACATACACAAAAAAGAGTTGTGGGGGTCTTGTAACCCTTTCTCCCCAAAGATGGCCATAGTTGGAGGGCCATATAAAAATGTGGAATTGCCAGCCTAGCTATCAAACTGGCAGGATTAAGCTAATACAGAGGCAACTAAACAAGGCAAATCAGACAGAACTAGTCTCAGCTAGGAGATACTGCCAAAAGGTCAATGAAAACTCGAAATATTACTAGAAACAGCTTTTTAAACTACAGGCTATAACCCATTAGTGGCTCATGAAAGAAAGGATAAAACAGAAAATAGAATGTATCACATATAACAAAGACATTCTGCTGAGACTTGTCTTACAGTGTGCATGTGTGTGTTTGTGTGTGAGACAGAAAGAGAGGGAGAGGAGAGGGAGAATGGGTTAAGAAAGAGGAGAGGGAGAGAGATGGGGAGAGAGAGAATGGGTTACAATATAAAACAAGTGTCTTGCTGTAGATCGTGGTTAAAAAGTTTGAAATCAAATATACTAGACTGAGTTTTTCTTCCTCTCAGACAAGATCTAAATGTTTAGAGGACAAACATATATATAGACAAATATATATATATAGATAAATATATATATATATTACTATATATATAGTAATTTGTGTGTATATGCTTATATATATATCTTATATGCTTATACGCTTATATGCTTATATGCTTATATATATCTATATGCTTATATATATCTATAGATATATGAATATGCTTATATTCATATATCTATATCTATAAAACACATATGTGATTCAGAAGATTCCTGAGAAAATGAAAAACAAAACCACTCTTGGGAAGAAACATGCATTATAAGAAAAACACATCAAGAAAGAGCAAATACTACTAAATTACCTCGACAAGATGTCTCCGAGCTTTCCATTGAATCTAGCTTTAAAGCATCAAACACCTCAAAGTCAGACTTCTTGACATGGATCAAATTGTTAATTGTGCCAAGCTGACTGGTAACCACAGGCTGAAACAATGAAAGGAAAATATTCATATACCTTGTTTTAAATTTACCTCTTCCATCTAACTCTCCTATTTTAAAAAATGATCATACTCGGCACCTCCATTTTTTTTTTTCGGCACCTCCATTTTTAATCAAGAGAGAAATCCGCCAGTGTAGGAGCCCATCAATCCTGAGAGCAATGACGTTTGACACCAAGGGGAATAATAGCCAAAAGGACAAAGTTAAGTTAATGGTTACCCTTGGAGATCAAGGCCTTACCTCTGACGGATCATGAACCCACTGTCCATCCACAAAGAACTTGTACTGGTGCTCTCCCTCAGGGAGGTCTAAGATGGCAACAAAGTCATTATGGCTACAGAAGAAAACAGAAGGTTAAACAGGCCAAGTTCCTGTTAGAAGACAGAATGTAAATATAAAAACCATGAGACATTCACAACATCATACCAGTGATCTCCCACATTGCAAAGCGACTGTCCCCACTGGAATAAAAAATTTATAGACCCGTTCTCCTTTTCCGTATCACCTTGAGCACATATTTGCCAGCCCCTCCCAATAACTTTAGTTCTTAATATCTAGAAAAGAATAATAGATGTTAATCCCCCAAAATGATTCAACTTAGTAGAACTAATTTGCTTCAGCAGGAACAGATCCTTCACAAGTATAAAGAAGACAGCAGGTAGCTTCAGAATACAGAAGTGCCTCAAGGTACCCTTTCCATATTTTGGTGAGCACTTTCTGAAAAATAACCTACTTATAAAGGGCCATTCTGATTACGAAATAGTTCATTATTGCTCTGCAAGCAACAACTCACATTACTACCTAGAACATCAGTTGTGTTTTTAGTGCAGAAGTCAGAACAAGTGGACTCAGCCAGTTACAGATGACTTCCCACAGGCATAGACAGGACTTGTGTTAACACAGGCCTAAGGAATGTACCCACAAAGCTGTATGATAAGTTCCTCTGAGGCAACGATATTCTAACTGGTTAAACATTTCTGACTCACTATGAGATTTAAAAGAAAAAAAATGCCACAGATGTAGTCATTGGTCACAGAAAATGTTCTAGAGAGGGTCCCTAGAGGGTGGAGAAGAGCAGTCCAGCCAGGTCTCTCTCCTGAGTAGGGAAATCAGGTCTGTACTCCTGGACCCTGTAGACTCAACCAAGAGACTTGTCTTCACCTCTTAATCAGTGGAATCTTGGTGCTCCAATTGTTGAAGGACCCAGAGATGAAGACCTCCTTGCCTCCTTCAGACCAGCGGATAACAGTGGGCCGGGCCTGCTGTGTGGGCTTTACGGAGTCCTCCAAATCCTGCTGCCATGATACAAACTCTTTGTCCCCAGGGAGCTGTAAAAAGGATTAGGTCATCCCTAAATTGTGACCCAGGAACTCTTAAAAGGTCACTTTCCTCCCTAGGGCAGAGAGGGGTGCTAGATTTCTGGTAAGGATCAGTAAGCCTTGACGTTAGCAACTGAATCAGATTTTGAATATACTATAAAAAATAACCCATCTAGGACCAAAATGGTCAAATGGCTTATGATCAACGGTTGCCCAAAGCACTGCCTAACTTTAAAGTTTGCATATATCACTCAACTTTAAAGTTTGCATATATCACTCACCCTTTCAGAGCTTTAGGATCTCCCTTTCAAAAAAATAGGTGAGAGGGAAGCTGTTCCAGATTAACCCACAGGCTGGCAATTATGATATGCTTCTGAGTCTCTCTTAAGAGAAAAAATATGAAAAAAAGTACGCTTCCATAAAAAGCAATAAAGTTAGCCATGTATTTTTCACATGTAAATTTGAACAGCTCTGAATTATCAGTTGTAATGCAAGTTAGAGACACTGAAATTCATAAATAATTCATAAACTTCATTTTGGCTAATAGGTTACAAAAAGGACCTTAAAAGTATAGAAAAATCATATCATTGATGTCTTAATTTTTGAGAAGTGGTTATGAAATCTTACTTGCTCACTTCTGCCAGGCATATACTAATTATTTCAGGAGTAGGGATGAAAATTCTGGAGCCTCAAGGAGCATCAGATCAAAAACACAACTTCCTTTTACAAAAGTGGTTCCAATATCAAATAAGGGCTGTAGGATTTTTTAAAAAAAATGGTCTTCCTACTTAGTTTCTTTTCATTACCATCTTTTAGAACAAGAGTTGGCAGACTATGGCCAGGGAGCCAAATGCTTTTATAAATAAACTTTTATTGGAAAATAGCCACACTCTTTCGTTTACATATTATCTACAGCTGCTTTCATGCTAAGCAAAACTGAATAGTTGTGACAGAAACTGTATGGTCCACAAGGTCTAAAATATTTACTGTATGGTCCCTTGCAGAAAAAGGTTGCTGATTCCCACTTCAGATTGGTTTAAATGACTTTGATAAATAGGACTGTACAGTATCAAGTAAAAACATCACCAAATAAAATAACGTGGGTTAAAAAAAGGATTAACTTATTCATTGGGCTTTACTTTGAAAATGGCTAAGGTAGTCTACCTTCCATATGGTCTCTCAATATTCCTCAATACTGTACTATGAGACACCAGGAACAGCATAAACTCAAGTAAACAGAGAAACATAATTGAAGGGACTTTCACATTACATAAGGAAGAGTCGTAAGTGAAAACCTTTATCTCCATATTCTTAAAGCAATGCACTCTTGCCTGACTGGCTGCATGAGAATTACAGAAATTTTTACATATGCCTAAGAATAACTCTCAGATTCTGATTTAGATATAGGGCCTAGGAATGTTTTTTTATTTTTTATTTAAAAATTTTTTTTAAAGATTTTATTTATTTATTTGACAGAGAGAGAGAGAGATCACAAGTAGGCAGAGAGGCAGGCAGAGAGAGAGGGGGAAGCAGGCTCCTGGCTGAGCAGAGAGCCTGATGCGGGGCTGGATCCCAGGACCCTGAGATCATGACCTGAGCCAAAGGCAGAGGCTTTAACCCACTGATCCACCCACGCGCCCCAGGAATCTGTTTTTAAAAAGCTTTACAGAGAATAATAATACTGATTGTTAAAGAAAAAAACTCTACAGATACATCCTAAAATACTTACAGATAAAATAATATTTGATAGGATGCTTGGAATTTGTTTCAAAATAATTGGGGGGGAGAGTGGATTGGGGTATAGATGATATAAATCTGTTCACAATTTGATCATTGTTTAAACTGGGTGATGGGTATATAGGAGTTCATTACACTGTTCTACTTTGAAACATGGAAAATGTTTCCAAATTTCCATGTAGTGTTTAAACAAATCTCAAGTGATTCTAACGTGCAAATAGGATTGAGAACCATTGAACTAGTCCACTGAAGAAGACTGGCATTTGAAGCAATGTAGGCCCCACTGCCACTCTTTCTATGAGTTACTTTCATGATTTAGTATTTTCAGTTTAGAATTTGAAAGCTACAAACTATTAATATGCCTAGCTTTGGAAGAAAGCCCTTCCACATATAACATGACATTTCTGTGGCAGGCCTGAGTGCAACTGACTAACAGAAAGACCATTTACTCCAAGTTAAATCGTCAGCAAAATCATCAGGAAAAGACGCAAAACAATGAGAACTACGGTTTGAAAATGTTTAAGTAAAACAATGAAGGAAGATGTAAAGAGACTAGATTGAGAACTATAAAATTTTAGATGTAGAACAGACCTTAGGAATTACCTGAAACAATTTTCTTATTCACAAATGGCAAGACTGAGGTTAGGGAAAGAATGAACCAAAATAGGCTCCATTTCAGATGGACCAACCTGGCTTTTATCCAGCTCACCAGTTATTGCAGTCACAGTTTGACAATACACTGTACTTAAATCCTGAGTCATCGATGTAGGAAAAGGGTAACATTATGAGGTGGATCACCTTGAAAAAGCTTTGAAGAAGTAAATTCAAATGACTGGATAGATGGCCCAAATGTCGAGGAATAAGTTCTGAAATGGGAGAAGGAAGAAAGGAATGGAGAAGAAACCCCAGGAAGTGGTTCTTTTTATCACCTTCACTTCTTTTTCTGTAGTTATGTCCTCAATTGAGATTTAAGAAAATCAACAGAATCCAAATTTTATGTGCTACCTATGGGGCAAAGCATTCTTTACTCTCTAAAACCCCAATTTGGTGAAAGGTTTGAAGTGACAGGAAGCATCAAATGCACCCGAATCTCCTCAATCCCTCCATTTTTCTACTTTATCCCACTGGTACTGCCTGGAGGGATTATTGTATTTCATGCTGACAGCTCTAAATGTGAGTAGAAACATTCGGATGGTAACCACATTGCTGTTAGCTCCATCTAACTCTTCTATGGGTGAACACAAGTTGCCACTTTTCTGAAAGTCCTTGGATTTGAAAGCAAGGTCTTCCGGGCAGCTGTGGGTTGCCCTTTTTCAGCGATGCTAACATCATGAACTACCTTTGGGAAGTGGAGAAATCCTGGAATCATTTGATCTCCCACTACAGGATGTAGCTGGGCGTGAAAGAAGCACCTCAGCCACCACAATATAAAGTATGAGATGAAAATTGAGCAGTCAACCAAAGGAGGTCCTTTCTCGTCCCCCAAGACTAGGAGAAAGTATCAAATAAGCAAGTAGTTGCTGCTCACAATCATGCCAAAGAGGGAAAGGATCAGAAGCGCGGAATTCTTAGAAGGGCAAAAATGATAACTGATGCATAGAAATTGCCAGAAAAAAGAAATTCATTTACCCACCACAGGGTAAATTTGAGAAACTGCCGCCGATGATCAGCAACTCAGGCAACCTACCGTCTTAAGTTTTCTACCAGGGTTTACCATCTATAAACTCATCAGTACTCTAAAAGCGGGCACTTGCCTGTTAGGAATACCAGGGATTGGGTGGGGGTGGGGGTCTACAGTCCCCATAGTAAAAAATATGGCCAACAGATTCATTGAGATACAAAAACTCCGCCTCTATCCTATTTGAGAGAGCACCGCAGGAGTAATTACCCCCAACATCTCCGTCCCCCCCAAATCCCTTTAATTCAGAAAACCGCAACCTGGGTCAGTGTGATAAGAACTAGGAAAGGGAGGAGGAGCTCTGACCCCCAGCCTGCTGCAGCTGCGCCCACTGGGGGCGTGGGACGCTCACCTTGGAGTCCGGCAGGCTGAAGACGCTAGGGTCGTCGGTACTCCCCACCATGATCTTATGCTCCTTGCCCGGCGCATGGCCGCCGGCGCCCTCGGCGCGTGAAGCCTTGGCGCCGTGGCGCTCGCCAGCCACCCGGTCGCTGGTGGTGTTTCCCATGGCTGCAGCTCGAGTCGGGGACCACCTACCGTGGGGGAACAACACGGGACTAGGAACACCCCGGCGGCCGCGTCAGGGGCGCCCCCGGCTCCGCCCCTGCGCCTGGGGACCCGGCAAGGGAATCCCCGCCCCAGGGAAGCCGTGCCCGGGGTCCCCTCCTTCCCTGGCCTCCAGGAGCACCCGAAACCCCCCAAAACCCTCTCGATGCCTGCTGCTCAGGAAACCCACTTTCGGGAACACCCCGCATCCTCGCGCTCACTGCCCGAGGGCGTCCCCCACCCCAATCACCTTCCACGCTGCTCTCCCTCCTCCCCTAGGCACTAGTGCGATGGCTGTTCTGCGGATAAGGCCACCAATAAAGTTATTGAAATTGAAGCTGCGCCCCGGGCTAGCGACCCGGGTTTCCTCCTAAAATGGCTACAAGGCCAGTGGCGCGAGACCCGCCCCTCGCGCGTTCCCTACGGCCGCGCGGCGACGGCTCCCGGAGCTCTCTGGCCCCTCTAGCCGCCGTCGCCTCTATGGTGGGCAGTCTCCTGCGCCAGGCGGGGGCGCCAGCTCTGCTGTTAGCCTCGGGGAAATGCCCACTCTGTGACACTGGACCCGGAATCGCTGGAGCGGTTAGCCCCAAGGCCTGCCTTCCGGAGGAGATGGTCTCCAGATGATAATTAGGGCCACCTTCCTGGACTCAGGTGCTCTGTACCCGGAGAAGCGTCGCTTTCTTCCTGGCCTCCTCACCTGGCTTCAGGTTAGTCAAAACGTTTTCTTGGCAGCGTTTTTGCGGGAGGCAACCTGGGGAGGTGGGTTCCTGTGGGGAATTAAAAACCGGACTTCCTACTGGAATCAGAAGGAAGTAGCGGCAGTTGTTTGAGGTTCAGGCTAACTGCTGTGGGGAGCGGTCAGCCCCAACTGGAGCCCCAGGGAAGTAGGGGTCATTAGGAGATAAACCTTGGCAAATTAGTGAAACGTTAGTCTGAAGACGAGGAGAAAGCTATTCTAAGTCAAGAAACAGCATATGCATGAGCCACCCGAAAAGAAATACAACTTGAGAACCAGAGCAACAACAGAAACATCAGAAGGAACACTGAAAGCAGAGAAGGACAGAGATTGTCCTTGGGCTGGGACAGATCTAGGTTTTTACTGATAACTGATGGAACTTATATGGTATTTACGAATTCTTACTTTGTATTATAATTATGTGCATGTCTAATTCCCTACTAGAAACACTTCCCACTGAATAGGTATTACACAGATCAGCAAGCAGCATTGGCATCACCTGGGAGCTTTTTAGAAGTGTAGAATCTGAGGCTCTATCCTACAGAAATCAGAATCTGCATTTTAACAAGATCCAGGGGGAATATGTATACATTTTTAAGTGTAAGAAGCACTGCTTTGACAGCTGGCAGAGAGCAAATCTAGATTTGATTACTCTTCATATTCTTCATGCATCTTGTACTGAGTAAGTTTTTAATAGACATTTGCCCAATGAAGGGTACATGAATACTGTTTACTGCATTTCTAACAAGATAATACCACTTAAATAGCTAGTGATGGGGAACCCCAAGTCGTACAAGGCCACCCTTTCTGAATGAGCAGCTCTATTTGTTGAAAAGTTTATTTTTAATTGCAAACCCATTCTCTTGAGTTCGGCAGATTCACTTCTCTGCCTTTTGTCTTTCGTCTGCCCCTAGTAAACTCAGTCATTCTCTGGCTCTTAACCAAAGGCAGTTTGCAGAAAAAAGGGTACATTTTTACTGTGGCCTTTCGGTGGTCCGTCCAAAGTCTCCACTGCCTGGTTACCTCCTCCTTGGTCCCTACCGTTCCCCTCCCTGCCAGTTCTTTTCATTCTTTCCATGGGACTCTGAAGCAAGGCCCTTGAAGGAGTAATACATTAAACTTGTGTACTAGTCAGCTTTCTAACCACTGGGTGGTTTCTCTATGCCAAATAATATGTCCCTGGTGTATGCCTTACAATAGTCAGATCAGCATAGGAGAGGCAAACCACGTATTATATTGGCCAATGGAAAACTTATTTTTTTTTTAAAGATTTTATTTATTTATTTGACAGAGAGAGACACAACGAGAGAGGGAACACAAGCAGGGCGGTGGGAGAGGGAGAAGCAGGCTTCCCACGGAGCAGGGAGCCTGATGCGGGGCTCGATCCCAGCACCCTGGGATCATGACCTGAGCCGAAGGCAGGCGCTTAACGACTGAGCCACCCAGGCGCCCCAAGCCAATGGAAAACTTATTAAGAAAAGAAATAAACTTCTTGTAAAACTAAATAGAGGTGCTTTGGGGGTTATCTCCTTTGGGGGATTACCCATGATACCGTTTTGCTCTAATAGCATTTATAAGTCAGTCAATAGTTAATAAAGTCAACCTTGCATATTGCATATTCAGACACAGGAGAAAAGTAATTAACACTGTAGGATGGATCAATTGCTTCTTTCTAGTCCCAAGTTTGTTTGCTGCACCCTAATGTTCTCTCTTTCCTTACCGAAAGAAAGAAAAGGAAGTAATAGGTAATGTAATTGGTGGTGGTTCTCTTGACGTTACTGTGTCTCACATGTCCTTGCCACTGATCTCCTCAGATCAGCCATTCTGCCTGATAAACAGAGGAAAATAACAGAGAGCATGGGAAGTCTGATAGCACAATAAGCTTGTATGTACACTGCTAAAGGTGTCCTTCTTCTGAGAGGTGAAAATGTGGGGATGGGAGAAGAGTCAGTTGATTTTACAGAACTCGACGACAGGTTAGATTGGGCATCTGGAGGCTTACATTCCCATTTTCTCTCCCATTTGTGGTCAGGGATGGGTAGGACATCTCGTCTTGGTGATTTACATTTCAAAAAACAATCTATTTTTTATAAAGTTGAACATTCACTTAACATGTAGTTTAGTAATCCCACTCCTAGGTATTTATTCAAGTGAAATAAAGATGGGTTCACACAAAAACCTGTATACAAATGTTTATTTGTACTAAACATATGTGGCTTTATTCATATTTATCCCCAAATAGAAATGACAGAAATGTCCTTCACGTAGTGAATCAATGAACAAAATGTGGCATAATTGTAAATGGAAAACTACTCAGCAACAAAAAGGATTAAACTCTCCATATACACATGGATGAATTGCAGATGTATTATGGGGAGTGAAAGAAGCCAGATTCTATTTACCTAACATTCTGGGAAAAGTGGAGTGTCAGAAACAGAACCGTGCCTTCTAGGAGTTGAGGATGGGAGAGGAGGGGTTGACTACAAAGGAGCAGGAGGGAATTTGGGAAGGGGGCTATGGAACAGTTCCATAGCTTGATTGTAGTGGCCAAAACTTACAGAACTGTATCTGCCAAAACTCACAGAAGTGTACAATTAAAAGGATGACTTTTATTGTAAGAAAATTATACCTCAAAAAGAACTAAAAATAAATACTATTTTAAAAATCAGCTTTAGCAAGAGGAAAGATACAAGTTTATACACAAAAGAGACCACTCAGTCATTGTAGATACTAATTATTTTTAAAAACAAGTACTATTGATTTTATTTTAAGTTTTTTCCAGTGTTATTGCAGTATTTCAATAAATATAACATAATTATATATTATATAATCTTTTAAATTTATTTATTTTAATGATTTTATATAATTATAATTAATTTTATATAATATAATATATGATATATAAATATATAATTTATATATAAATAATAAACATAACATATATATAATTTTTATAATTTATATAATTATAATTATATAATTTTAATGATTTTATATAATTACATAACGTAAATATATATTATAAATAATATAAGTATAATTGACACAATTATATATATTTAAGGTGTACAACATGACGACTTGATATAAACATTGTGGAATGATTATTATGCTCAAGTTAATTAACACACCTGTCAATCCACATAGTTACCTTGTGTATGTGTGATGACAATGCTTAAAATTTGTCTCTTAGCAAATTTCAAATGTATAATATAGTTATTATTTACTATAGCCACATGCTATGCATTAGACACTCTTATTCTTATAACTGAAAGTTTATACCCTTAAACCAACATCTCCCCATTTTTCCACCACCTAGTCCCTAGCAACTACAATTCTACCCTCTGATTCTCTTGAGTTTGACTTTTTCTTTTTTAAAGATTTTATTTATTTGACAGAGAGAGAGAGATCATAAGTAGGCAGAGAGGCAGGCTGAGAGAGAGAGAGGGAAGCAGGCTCCCCGCCGAGCGGAGAGCCCCGATGCGGGGCTCGATCCCAGGACCCTGAGATCATGACCTGAGCCTAAGGCAGAGGCTTTAACCCACTGAGCCACCCAGCCGCCCCTGTTATTGTTATTTTTAACAAATGTTTATTTGACTTTTATCCCATTTCTGGCACAGAGCTCCTAAAACCCTTGGCATTTCCTGAGTGATGAGGGCACTGAAGTTGTCTCTTGTTATGTTAACGAGGGGACTTTTAGAAGGAGGGACCAACTTAGATGGTTAGAGGGCTGGAACTTTCAGTCCCACCTCACTGACTTCCAGGGAGTGGAGAGGGTCTGCAGTTCGAATCAATTGCCAATGGCCAATGATTTAATCAATTATGCCTATGTAATGAAGCCTTCATAAAAACCAAAAAGGACAAGGTTTGGAGAGCTTCCAGGTTGGTGAACATGTGGAGATTCAGGGAGAGTGGTGAACTAGGAAAGGGCATAGAAGCTTCACACTCTTTTCCCATACCTTGGCTATGCATCTCTTTGCTGTTCCTGAGTTACATCTTTTTATAGTAAATCAGGAATCTCGTGAATAAATGGGTTTCCTGAGTTATGTGGGCCACTCTAGCAAATTAATGGAACCCAAATAGGAGGTCTAGGAACCTCCAATCTATAACCTGTTGGTCAGAAGCCCAGGTG
Organism: Potos flavus; assembly: GCA_028534135.1. Classification (NCBI taxonomy): domain Eukaryota; kingdom Metazoa; phylum Chordata; class Mammalia; order Carnivora; family Procyonidae; genus Potos; species Potos flavus. The sequence goes on along the minus strand of CM052900.1, from coordinate 74,925,076 downwards.
ACAACTTTGACTTGTGATTGGTATTTGAAGTATGTGTGTGTATGGAGGTTGGGGTAACTTCTGTAGGACTGAGCCCTTAAGCTCTGGGATCAGACACCAGGATCAGACACCATCTCCAGATACATGATGTCAGAATTGAGTTGAATTTTAAGACACACAGCTGGCATCCTGAGAATTGCTTGTTGGTATGGGGAGTTATTCCAACTCCCACGTTGGAATTGGTAACCAGAACCCTTTAGGACCTTTGCTTTAGTTGAATTATTTGTTTTCTTGCTATTGAATTGTTTGAATTTCTTATATATTTTGGATATTAGTCCCTTTTTAGCTATATTGGATATACGGTTAAATATCAGATAAATATTTTTTCCTATTCGATAGGTCACCTGTTTACTGTTTCCTCTGCTATGCAGAAGCTTTTTACTTTGATGTAGTTCCACTTGTTCATTTTTGCTTTTATTGCATTTGCTTTTGGTGTCCAATCTAAAAAACCATCACCAAGGCCAATGTCAAGGAGTCTACCCTCTATGTTTTCTTTGAGGAGTTTTATAGTTTCAGGTGTAAATACAAATCTTTAATCCATTTTGAGTTAGTTTTTGTGAGTGGTATAAGATAGGGGTTTAGTTTCATTCTTTAGTATGTGAATATTCAGTTTTCCCAGCACGACTTATTAAAGAGACTTTCCCAGAATTTTTTGGTTTTGGTGCCCTTGTCAAAGATTAGTTGACTATGTACAGGTGGGTTTATTTCTGGGCTCTCTACTCTCTTCCTTTGGTCTGTGCCTGTTTTTATGTAGGTACCATACTGTTTTGATTACAGTAGTTTGAAATGAAGAAATATAATACTTCCAGTTCTGTTCATCTTTCTCAAGATTCCTTTGGCTTTTTGGAGTCTTTTATGGTTTCTTATTTTCTATTTTAAAATCATTTTATTCTGGCCTGGAAGTGGTAGTGAAGTTTTTACATTCTGTCCACCCAAAGGAAGAGGAACCAAATTAAAGGTCCAGAATTTTCCTCACATATTATCATAATTTTGTCTTTCAGATTCCAAAGAATTTGCATGTGAATTATATCGTGTGATCTCAAAACTGCCCTGGGACGGTAGGCAGAACAGATAATCATCTCATTATAAACAAAGCTCAGGTTAAATATATAGCCAGCATTTTCTAAAATGCTATGTATACCTCATTCATTTTTTTTAAAACCTTGACGAGGGCCTAGTACCTGCTGGGCCTATGCTAAGCAGCCCATGCTCTGGAGTTGCTCACAATCTGGAAATCTCCAAGTGAAGAATAACTATGACTCCAACTAGGTATGATCCCAAACCTGACACTTGTAGACACACAAGTATCTATAGTGACACTTATGGCTAAACATTCACTGAAAATTTCCTTTTCCAAAGGTATAAACTTACGTTATTTGAAGAATTAGAATCTCAACATCATCATAATTGATTAAGCACTTAGTATATATATCACCACATGAGTATTGATTTGGTACTAAGAGACTGTTACTGTAAATTGTTTGACTTAGGGCAAGTATCTTTATCTTTCTAATTATAAATTTTCTCATATATAAAATGAGAGGATTGTGCATGTCATCATTAAATCCTGGGTTAGCGTTGAAGACATTAATGTGAATTCATGTTTACCTTAATATAGATACAGATGGATAAATATAAAAATAAATATGTGTGTATTCATGTGGTAGTATATACACTTATATTTCCAAGCTCTGTCCTCTGAAGGGCCTAGAAAAAAATGACAGCCCAGTAGCCACGAGCATGCCTGCACCCAGTTTTTGGTTTCTAATACCATGCTCTAATAAAAGGAACCAGGACTATTGGGAGAAATGGCTGCTTTTAGGAGTGGGACACTGAATATATAAGATGAGTCTGGAGCATCTGATAGTGCCAGAAAGTGAAGAAATGCTTAAACCAAACCAACAAGCAAGCAAACACACACACGAAACAACTGGGGGTATGTCACGGGGCCACAGGAGCCAATGCAATAGCTCCTAATGGCTAAAGATGGAATAATATGAGCAATGAAATAAATAATACAGTATTGGATTATAACCCAAAGTATAGTATAAATATCCATGGGTCTATACCGATAGTAAAGAAATGATTAAATAAGCAACTAAAGGGGAAAGAATTCTTCCCATACAGAAGAATTCCAAAAAATTTATGTATTCTGTCCTCAAAGAAATGGAACATAACTGTCAACTGCTTAAGTGTCAGCTGAGTATAGTAATTCCTTCTAAAGAGTACAGTGTATAAGGGGGAAAAAGAATAACTTAACAGTAGAGAAACATGACAAACACTACATCAGCCAGTTTATCAACATTAACATCATAAGTGATAAGTCATTAGTAGCATGTGACCTTGGTATAATATAATGAGAATAACACTTTACGTCTGTGGTCTTTTTCCTGAAAAGCCACAACCTCAGCCTAATCGTGAGAAAAAATATCCGACACTCAACTAGGTAAGGGATATTCTACAAAATGCTTAACCAGTGGTATTCTTAAAAACTCGGAAGATCATCAAAAACAAGGAAAGTCTGAGAAACTATCACAGTCTAAACGAGCCTAATGTTGAGGGATAATGTATTTTGAGTGGGATCCTGTGATGGAAAAAGAACATTAGAAATAAACTAAATAAATTAGAAAAAAAGTATGGAATTTAGTTCTTTTTAAAATGTCAAGGTCCTGAAAGACAACAAAAGACTGAGGAGCTGACAAAGATTGGGGGAGAATAAGGATACATAACAACAAAATACAATATGGGATCACAGAGTTGATCCTGGAACAGAAAAAGGAAATTAGTTTGAAAATTGGTGAACTTTGAATAAGGTCTGTGGCTTAGTTAACAGTTTTGTATCAATGTTAATTTCCTTGATAATTGTATAGTTATATGAAATCTTATAATTAGAGAGTCTGGGTTAAGGGTATATGAGAACTATCTGTTCTATTTATTTTATTGAAATATTGGGGCACCTGGGTGGCTCAGTTGGTTAAGCATCTGCCTTCGGCTCGGGTCATGATCCCAGGGTCCTGGGATTGAGTCCCATGTCTGGTCCCTGCTCGGTGGGGAGCCTGCTTCTCCCTCTCCTCCCTGCTCATGCTCTCTCTCACTATCTCTCTCTCTCTCTCTCAAATGAAGAAATAAAATCTTAAAAATAAATAAATAAAAATGAAATATAATTGACATACAATGTCCTAATGGTTTCAGGGATATATCATAGTGATGTGATATTTTTAATACATTATGAAATGAGCCCCCTGATAAGTCTAGTTACCACCGTCACCATACAAAGCTATTACAATGTTATTGACTATATTCCCTGTACTGCACATTACATCTGCATCACTTATTTATTTTCTAACTGGAAGTTTATATCTCTTAATCCCCTTCATTTTTTTTGCCCCTCCCAACCCCTCTTCACTCAGGTAACCAACAGTTTGTTTTCTAGATCTGTGAATCTGTTTCTGTTTTGTTTTGTTTGTTCATTTGTTTTGTTTTTTAGATTCCACATATAAGTGAAATCATACAGTATTTGTCTTTGTCTCGCTTATTTCACTTAGCATAATATTCTCTAGGTCCATCAGTTCTGTCACAAATGGCAAGATTTCATCCTTTTTTTATGCCTGATAAATATTTCTTTGGGTATGTATACTACATCTTATTTGTCCATTCATCTGTCCATGGACACGTAGTTTGCTTTCAAATCTTGACTGTTGTAAATAATGCTACAATGAACATAGGAATGCATTTATCTCTTCAAATTGCTGTTTTCATTTTCTTTGGATAAAGACCCAGAAGTGATGGGCCTTAAGGAGGGCATGTGTGCACTGGGTGTTATACATGCGCACTGGGTGTTATACACAACTGATGAATCATTGAACACGACATCTAAAACGAATGACATACTTTGTGTTGGCTAATTGAATTTAAATAAAAAAATACCTAGAAGTGGAATTGCTGGATCATACGGTAGGTCTAGTTTTAATTTTTTGAGGAATCTTCATACTGTTTTCAATAGTGGCTGCACCAATTTACATTCCCACCAACAGTGTATGAAGATTCCCTTTTTTCCACATCCTCCCCAACATTTTTTGTCTTTTGTCTTTTTGACAATAACCAATCAGGTGTAAACCAATCTAATGAGTCAATATCAGTTGTGAGGTGGTATCTCATTTTGGTTTTGGTTTGCATTTTCTTGATGGTGAGTGATTTGGAGCATCTTTTCATGTGCCTGTTGGCCATCTGTATGTCTTCTTTGAAAAAAATGTCCCATTTTTCAATTAGGTTGTTTGTTTTTTTGGATATTAAATTGTATAAGTTCTTTACTTATTTTGAATTTAATATTTAATATTAATCCCTTATCAGATGTATGATTTGCAAGTATCTGCTCGCATTTAGTAGGTTGCCTTTTTGTTTTGTTTATGGTTTCCTTCACTGTGCCAAAGCTTTTAGTTTGATGTAATCTCATTTTTTATTTTAGCTTTTTGTTGCCCTTATCTGAGGAAGCTGGTCCAAAAAAATATTGTTAAAGCTGATGTCAGAGCTTACTGCCAATGTTTTCTTTTATTTCTTTGGTTTTAGGTCCTACATGCAATTCTTTAATACATTTTGAATTTATTTTTTTACATGTGTAAGAAAGTGATCCAGTTACATTCTTTTGAATATAGCTGTTCAGTTTTCCAACACCATTTATTGAAAAGACTGTCTTTTCCCCATTGTGTATTCTTTTATCCTTTGTCATAGATTAATTGGTGATACATTTATGGGTTTATTTCTGGGCTCTCTCTTCTATTCCATTGATCTATGTGTCTGTTTTCATGCAAGTACCATATGGTTTTGATTACTACAGCTTTGTAGTATAGTTTGAAATCAGGGAACATGAGACCTCCAGCTTTGTTCTTCTTTCTCAAAATTACTTTCTCTCTTCAAAATTTTGTACAAATTTTAGGATTATTTGTTCTATTTCTGTAAAATTGCCTTTGGAATTTTAATAGAGATTGCATTGAATCTGTTGATTGTTTTCAGTAGTCTGAACATTTTAACAATATTAATTCTTCCACTCCATGAGCATGAAATATCTTTCCATTTATTTGTGTCATCTTCAGTTTCCTTAATCACTGTCTATAGCTTTCAGTGTACAGGTCTTTCACATCCTTGGTTAAATTTATTTCTAGGTATTTTGTTCTTTCTAATGCAATTGAAAATGGGATTGTTTTCTTAACTTCTCTTCTTTGTTGTCAGTGTATAGCAATGCAACTGATTTCTTCAATATGCAGATCTATTGTATTTCTATACGATAATAATGAAGCAGCAGAAAAAGAAATCAAGGAACTGATCCCGTTTGCAATTGCACCAAAAACAATGATACCTAGGAATAAACCTAACTAAAGAGGTAAAAGATCTGTACTATAAAAAGTATAGAACACTTATGAAAGAAATAGAAGAGGACACAAAAAAGTGGAAAAGCATTCCACGCTCATGGATTAGAAGAACAAACATTGTTAAAATGTCTATACTACCCTAAACAATCTACACACTTAATACAACCCCTATCAAAATACCAACAGCATTTTTCACAGAGCTAGAACAAACGATCCTAAAATTTGTATGGAACCAGAAGAGACCCCAAATAGCCAAAGCAGTTCTGAAAAAGAGAAAAACAAAACTGGAGGCATCACCATTGTGGATTTCAAGCTGTATTACAAGGCTGTGGTCATCAAGCTGGCACAAAAACAGACACATAGATGAAAGGAACAGAATAGAGAATCTGGAAATGGACCCTCAACTACATGGTCAACTAATCTTCGACAAAACAGGAAAGAATATCCAATGGAAAAAAGAGTCTCTTCAACAAATGGTATTTGGAAAACTGGATAGCAACAAGCAGAAGAATGAAACTGAGCCACTTTCTTATACCACACACAAAAGCAAATTCAAAATGGTTGAAAGACCTACATGTGAGACAGGAAACGATCAATATCCTAGAGGAGAACACAGCAACCTTTTTGACCTTGGCCATTGCAGCTTCTTACTAGATATGTTGCCAGAGGTAAGGGAAACAAAAGCAAAAGTGAACTATTGGGACTTCATCAAGATAAAAATCTTTTGCACAGCGAAGGAAACAATTAATAAAACTGAAAGGCAGCCTATGGGATAGGAGAAGATATTTGTAAAAGACATATCTGATAAAGGGTTAGTATCCAAAATCTATAAAGAATTTATCAAACTAATACCCAAAAAGAAATAATCCAGTTAAGAAATTGGCAGAAGACATGAATAGAACTTTTCCAAAGAAGATATCGAGATGGCTAACAGATACATGAAAAGATGCTCAACATCACTCATCATCAGGGAAATACAAAACAAAACCACAGTGAGATACCACCTCACACCAGTCAGAATGGCTAAAATTAATAACACAAGAAACAACAGGCATTAGTGAGGATGTGGAGAAAGGGGAACCCTTATACAATGTTGGTGGGAATGCAAACTGGTTCAGCCACTCTGGAGAACAGTATGGAGGTTCCTCAAAAAGTTAAAAATAGAACTACCCTATGATCCAGCAATTGCACTACTGGGTATTTACCCAAAGGATATGAAAATACAGATTTGAATGGATACGTGCACCCTAATCTTTATAGCAACATTATCAACAGTAGCCAAACTGGAGAGAGCCCAAATGTCCATTGACTGATGAATGGATGAAGAAGATGTGGTGTGTGCAGAGACACACACACACACACAGGAACATTACTCAGCCATCAAAAAAAGAAATTTGCAATGACATGGATGGAGCTAGAATGTATTATGCTAAATGAAATAAGTCAGTCAGAGAAAGACAAATGCCAAAGGATATCACTCATGTGGAATTTAAGAAAGAAAACAGATGAATATACAGGAAGAGGGGACAAGGAGAGAGGGAAACAAACTTTAAGAGTCTCTTAACAATAGAGAACAAGCTGAGTGTTGATGGGGGAGGTGGTTCGGGGGTAGGCTGGATCAGTGATGGGTATTAAAGAGGGTACTTGTTATGATGAGCACCAAGTGTTGTATGTAAGTGATGAATCACTGAATTCTACTCCAGAAACCAATATTGCACTGTATTCTATTAAATTAAAAAAAGAAATGCAATTGATTTCTGAATGTTAAATTTGTATCTTGCAATTTTACTGATTTCATTTATTAGTTCTAACAGTTTTTTGATGGAGTGTTTTAAGGTATTCTATATGTAGTATCATCTGCTATTAGTGACAGTTTTACTTCTTCCTTTCTGATCTGATTGCCTTTTATTGCTGTGACTAGGACTTCTGATACTATATTGAGTAAAAATGGCAAGGGTAGGCATCCTTGTGTTGTTTCTGAACTTAGAGGAAAAGCTCTCAGCTTTGTTAGTTGTGGGTTTGTCCTTTACATTACTTTATTTCTATGCCTACTTTGTTGAGAGCTTTTATCATAAAAGGATATTGACTCTTTAGTCTTCTTCCAACTTTTTTAAAAGGCTGAAACTAGTTCAAAATAAAAAGTTTTTAAAAATTACTAAAGCAATCAAAATAAAATACATGAGCAAGTCCAGTGCCGTGATTCGTAGTCAGAGGACTCTTCAAATGAGAGAATTTACATCCAAAGAGTAGAGAAAAAAAATGTTTTAAAATAACCTTAAAAGAAGTTTATTTAAAATTCTCAGGGAGGGGAAGATACTAGTTTGAATACATCCCAGCTCCACACCACTCCTCACTCCAACTCAGTTTTCATTGAGTCAATAGCTATTGGTTCTTGCAGATAGTAAGAGTACATAAAGACCTCAGGATTAGTTTGAGGCCTGACAGAGAAAGCAGGCTTCACCTTCTGGCGAAATCAAAGATTCTCAAACTTTGCTTTGCATCAGAGTTACCTGGAGGGCTTATTAAGACACACTTGACTAGGCCACGTGCCCAAAGCTTGTGATTCAATAGGTCTGGGGTGGGATTTGAGAATTTCTGTCAAATTCCAGAAGATGATGGTGTTTCTGGGTACTTGAAATGCTAGGCAAGAGTCTGGAGACCAGTATAGGATCCTGATAAAAGTCAATGTGCACAGAAGAGTTGAATCTTACAGCCATTATAATGCTTCTCATATCCCCAAAATAAAATAAAGAATCAAAACCAACCAGGATATGGCAGAACAGGTTTCCTACACAGAATTCCAAACAAATTATGTAGATATTACCCCCTCGAGGCGATGAAGCATAATTTCACCTCCTGAGATGACTCATCTTTATTCATTTTATTTATTTTTTATAGTACTTTTTTTAGTACAGTTGACACACAATGTTACATTAGTTTCAGGTTACAACATAGGGCTTCAACAACTCTATGTACTGTGCTACACTCACCACAAGCATAGCTACCCTGTGTCATCATACAACACTATTATAATACCCACCTGACTATATTCCCTATGCTGTACCTTTTATTCTCATAGCTTATTCATTCCAGTTATGGATACTACTTATCATTAGAAAGGCCCACTTCTAAATTTGACCTATGGCTGGTGTCTGGGAACTTGAATTTGGGGAGGTTTATTACCATCCTAACTGATTCAGTGGCTTACTGTGTCTAAGCTGTTTGTGCAACTATGTGCTTTAAGCTGAACACCAGCTTTCCTTCTGGGACTCAGGGATTTTGATACAAGGTAGGCAGAGGGTGTCTATGTCTAGCCCCCATTAAAAACATTG
>CM052900.1:74883839-74911339 GCA_028534135.1 Potos flavus | reverse complement strand
GGGTTTTGGTGCAGTTGTAAATGGGATCAATTCCTTGATTTCTCTTTCTGCTGTTTCATTATTGGTGTATAGAAATGCAAAAAGGATTTCTGTGCATTTACTTTATATCCTGTGACTTTGCTGAATTCATGTATTAGTTCTAGTAATTTTTTGGTGGAGTCTTTCAGGCTATGACTTCCAGTACTATATTGAACAACAGTGGTGAGAATGGGCATCTCCGTCATGTTCCTGACCTTAGGGGGAAAAGCCCTCAGTTTTTCCTCATTGAGGACAATATTAGCTGTGGGTCTTTCGTATATGGCCTTTATGATGTTGAGGTATGTTCCTTCTATCCCTACTTTCTTTAGGGTTTTTGTCAAGAAAGGATGCTGTATTTTTTCAAATGCTTTTTCTGCATCTGTTGAGAGGATCGTATGGTTGGTGATGAATAATCTTTTTAATGTACAGCTGGATTCAGTTAGCTAGTATCTTGTTGAGAATTTTGGCATCCACGTTCATCAGGGATTTGGTCTGTAATTCTCCTTTTTGGCAGGCTCTTTGTCTGGTGTAGGGATCAAGGTAACGCTGGCCTCATAGAATGAGTTTGCAAGTTTTCCTTCCATTTCTTTTTTGAAACAGCTTCAGAAGAATAGATATTAGTTCTTCTTTAAATGTTTGGTAGAATTCCCCTGGGAAACCATCTGGCCCTGGGTTTTTTTTTTTGTTGGGAGATTTTTGATTATTGATTCAATTTCTTTGCTGGTATATGGGTCTGTTCAAATTTTCTATTCCTGTTTCAGTTCTGGTAGTTTATATGTTTCTAGGAAGGCATTCATTTCTTCTAGATTACCCAATTTGTTGACATATAATTGCTCATAATGTTCTCTTATAATTGTTTGTATTTCTCCGGTGTTGGTTGTGATCTCTCCTCTTTCATTCCTGATTTCATGTATTTGAGTCCTTTCTTTTTTTGATAAGTCTGGCTAGGGGTTTATCCATTTTGTTAATTCTTTCAAAGAACCAGCTCTTAGTTTCATTGATCTGTTCTATTGCTTTTTTTTTTAATTTCTTTATCATTTATTTTTGCTTTAATTTTTCATTATTTCTCTTCTTTTGCTGGTTTTAGGCTTTATTTGCTGTTCTATTTCCAGCTTCTTTAGGTGTAAGGTTAGGTTGTGTATTTAACACTTCTATTGCTTCTTGAGTAAGGCCTGTATTGCTATATACTTCCATCCTAGGACTGCCTTTGCTGCATCCCAAAGGTTTTGGACTGTTGTGTTTTCATTTTGACTTATTTCTATGTGTTTTTTAAAATTTCTTCTTTAATTTCCTGACTGACCCATTCATTCTTTAGTAACATATTCTTTAACCTCCATGTACTTGTGTTCTTTCCAAATTTTTTCCTGTGGTTAACTTCAAGTTTCATAGTGTTGTCATCTAAAAATATGCATGATATGCTCTCAATCTTTTTGTACTTGTTGAGGCCTGATTTGTGACCCTGTATGTGATCTATTCTGGAGAATTGGCCATGTGTACTCAAAAAGAATGTATATTCTGCTGCCTTAGGGTAAAATGTTCTGAATATATCTGTTAAGTCTATCTGGCCTGGTGTGTCATTCAAAGCCATTGTTTCCTTGTTGATTTTCTGCTTAGATGATCTTTCCATTGCTATAAGTGGGGTGTTAAAGTTCCCTACTATTATTGTATTATTATCCATGAGTTTCTTTATGTTTGTTATTAATTCATTTATATATTTGGCTGCTCCCAAGTTGAGGACATAAATATTTATAATTGTTCGTTCCTCTTATTGGATAGACCCTTTTTTGGATATAGTGTCCTTCTTCATCTCTTATTACAGTTTTTGGTTTAAAATATAGTTTGTCTGATATAGGTATCACTACTCCAGCTTTCTTTTGATGTCTATTAGTGTGATAGATGTTTCTCCACCCCCTCACTTTCAATTTGGTGGTGTCTTTGGGTCTAAAATGAGTCTCTTGTAAGCAGCGTATCAATGGGTCTTTTTTTTTTTTAACTTTTTTTTTTTTAAAGATTTTATTTATTTATTTATTGACGGAGAGAGATCACAAGCAGGCAGAGAGGCAGGCAGAGAGAGAGGAGGAAGCAGGCTCCCTGCTGAGCAGAGAGCCTGACCCGGGGCTCGATCCCAGGACCCTGAGATCATGACCTGAGCTGAAGGCAGAGGCTTAACCCACTGAGCCACCCAGGCACCCGGGTCTTGTTTTTTAAATCCATTCTGATACCCTATGTCTTTTGATTGGAGCATTTAGTCCACTTACATTCGGAGTGATTATTGAAGGATATCAATTTAATGCCATCATATTATCTGTAAAATCACTATTCCTGTATATCGTCTCTTTCTAATCTTTGTTGCTTTTGATCTTTTCCCCTCAAAAGGTCTCCTTTAATATTTCTTACAGGGCTCATTTAGTATTTACGAACTCCTTTAGTTTTTGCCTGTCTTGGAAATCCTTTATCTCTCCTTCTATTCTAAATTACAGCCCTGCTGGATATAGTATTCTTGGTTGCATATTTTTCTTGTTTAGCTCATTGACTGTATCATGCCACTCTCTTCCAGTCTGCCAAGGACAGATCTGCTAAACTTATGTAGCTACCCTTGTAGGTTAAGAACCTTTCGTCTCTAACTCCTTTCAGAACTCTCTCTTTATCTTTGTATTTTGCAAGTTTCACCATGGTATGTCTTGGTGTTGACCTGTTTTTGTTGATTTTGAGGGGGGAGTTCTCTGTGCGTCTTGGACTTGAAAGTCTGTTTCCTTCCCCAGATAGGAAAATTCTCAGCTATAATTTGTTCAAATAAACCTTCTGCCCATTTTTCCTGCTCTTCGCCTTCTGGGACTCCTGTGATACCGATATTATTCTTTGTGGAATTGCTGACTTCCCTAAGTCTATATATTCCACAAAGCATAGTAACATGTGCAGATTGTTTTCTTAATCCTCACATTGGTTTTCTAGTCGTTCAAAATGATTTGATGTTGATCTAGCTATGTTTGAGGGATGAAGAGGCCCAGGGTCCCCCTACTACTCTGCCATCTTAACTCCTACAAAACACAATAATTAAACAAATGCCACTACCCAATATTCTCCCTCTCTCTCAGAAAATTCCACTAGAATGTGGCTCTGGGTCAAGTCCTGAACAAAATAAACATATTTCTTCTTTTTAAATAATTTTTAAACTTCAGAATCATTTTAGATTTAAGGAAAGTTGCAAAGATGTACAGAGTTCCCATATACCCCATACCAAATTTCTTTTATTGTTAACATTTTACCTTACTGTGGGATAGTTGTCACAACTAAGAAACCATTACTGTACATTTTCATTAACCAAAATCCATACTTTGTTAATAATATTTCTTTAGGGGCACCTGGGTGGCTCAGTCAGTTGAGCATCTGCCTTTGGCTCAGATCACAATCCTGGACTGCCAGGATCAAGTCCTGCGTCAAGCTCTCTGCTCGACTGAGAGTCAGCTTCTCCCTCTCCCTCTGATCCTCCCCCCTCTCATGCTCTCTCTCAAAAATAAATAAAAAATTAAAAATAATATTTCTTTAGTGTTTTTGAAAATTACTAAAACAATCATTTGTAAAAGCTGTAGTTTAATATGACAGTAAAACACAAGACATAATGTTAGAGTTGTTTTTGTATATTATATATTTTAGCTTTGAAAGCCACAGAAATCAGTTATCCCAGTTTTTTCTTTAAAAGACCCATTTTTCAAAGCATTATGCACAATTTTAATTAGAATATAAGGACAATGATATTTCATAATTTTTTAAATATAAAATGAAGCCAATGACTCAAAAAGTTATCTGCTACAACAAGTTTGAAGGGAAATTTCATAATCTATATCATTATAGATAGAAGTATAATGGTTCAACTTTTTAGTGTTCGACAGGGAGAAATCATGACAAAAAGGCCAGTATGAGGGGCACCTAGGTGACTTAGTTGGTTGGGCGTCTGATTCTTGGTTTTGGCTCAGGTCATAATTTTGAGGTCATGATATCAAGCCCTGGGAAGGGCTCCACACTCAGCATGGAGTTGGCTTGGGATTCTCCCTTTCCCTCTTGCTCTGCGCCTCCCCCCACTCACAGGGCTCGCTCTCTCTCTCTCTCTCAAATAAATGAATAAATCTTTAGAAAAAAAAGCCAGTATGAAATCATTTGATTATACTAGCAATATCTGATGTTTAAAATGGATCCATGCTCTTTTGTATGATCATATTAGAGTTGAGTATATTTATTTTCACATCTGTTAAAATTGCTATTACAAGGGAGAAATACTATTGTCTTATTTTCCAGAGCTATATAGAGAGCAATTTTTTTCTTCAGAGAATTTGTGGAAGCCAATATAAGGTTTCAGTTATTCACAAAATGTATAAAACAGGAGAAACCTCTCCAGATTTAATTTTTGAAGTCTGGAATGCTGGCACTTCCCAGTTAGGAAGCAATGCAAAAATGTATTGCACAACAGTTTATTTATGAATATAAACCTGGCTGGTACATCCAGTATCATTCCTGATGAAATTTGATGTGCCCAACAGTAAACACTTACTAAACTTTGTGAGACAAAAACAGAACAAAGTTTCTACAAAAAGGAATCAGTAGCAGTCCTAGGACATAAATGGAAGTCCCTGCTTTTCATTTCATTTGCTCTGTTTTTTAGAACTACATTGTATGACATTAAAAGAATTGTTATAAGCAGAACGTCCCTCTATTTAGTTAACATCAATCAAAATTAATTAATTTATTTATAGAGAGGGGAGGGGGAAACGGGAGAGGGAAAAGGTGAATCTTAAGCAGAATTCACACCCAGCGTGTGAGCCTGCCACAAGATCTCACAACCCTGAGATCATGATCTGAGCCGAAATTAAGAATCGACGCTTAACCAACTGAGCCACCCAGGCACCCCTCAATACGGTTTTAATATATAAATGACCTCTTTGAATATGTACTACTTAAACTCTGTGTGTGAGGGAGTAGAGAGGAGAAAGTAGGAGTGAGGAATGACAAATCAAATCACATCCATAGGCTATACTATAAAAAAGGGCAGCTATGAATCTAAGACAAATTCTTTTTGGATCCTAATATGGGAACGAAGAGATCAAAAGAAGATAGGACAGCTAACTTAAAGTACCCGATTTTTCAACCAAGTTGAACCAATTGGCAGATGCTAGATTATTAAAATGACCCATGAGCCTAGAAAGCTGAAGATAGTTTTCTCATTGAAAAATATAAAGACATGTTACTTAGGGAAAAAGAGTAAAAAGGACGAAGTATAAAAGACACACTAATGAATAGTTAGTGAAATAAAATGGTTAAGTGTTTATTTTTCTTATCTTAGATGTATACAAGACCATTATTTCTCTTATCTCTCAGGAGATATACATTTAGTTATAATATTAAAAACAAAAGATTGAGCTTCTAAAAGAAAGCCAAATCCTATCAGATGCAGAATTACATGGAATCACCCATTTCTTATACAGATATTGACTTATGCTCCCCACCATTATATTTGATAAATGACAACAAACATTTATTAAGCATATACCACATGTCATGAAGTCTGCTAAGGACAAACAAAGATGACCAAAAAAATACCTGTGCTGATAGTTCAGAGGTTACTGAAAGGAAAAAGCGGTGGGTCATAAAAGGAAGGGAGGGAAATCAATACGAATGAAAAGCTAGAATCTCACTGAAATGAGAACAGAGGATTACAGCTTTGGCAAAAGAAATAAAAGTAGATTTCCTGGTCAATGTGAAGTTGAGAGTTGTTCAAATGCATCAGATTCTTAAGGCATCTGTAGATCCATTTTTCCAAAGAAAACTAGGGCAATGACAAATGGGACAGCTAAAAGTAGGTCATAATTATAGCAAGGAAAACAACAGCCAGCATAAACCTGGCCATTGTTATTGTTGAAGTCGTGGAATTTCTGCTTTCAATTACTCTAGTCATCATTGGCTTCCTGATACGATCTTCTGTGGTGAGAATAGCTTTTCGGGCTCCATCCCATTTTCCAGGGCCTTGAAGACGATACTGGATTGGAGTGCAAGGTCCCCAAAATACCTTTATTGCCAATTTGGGGTCAGTGAAGGCCAGAAACAGCAGATTGGGCCTGACACCCACCAGATCAGCAAGTTCTTCCATGGTATCTATATAGTCTCCCTGAATGGTATGGCGTTGGCTCTCCACATACCTGAAGCAGAGAAGACAAAAGTCATGGCCTAGCAACAGTTCAATCAATCAAGTATTCAATGCTTCTGAGTGCCTGTTACTGGCTCCATATTCGGCTAGGAGCTGTAGAAAACAGAGAAGAAAGACAACACCTTGTCTCCAACCTTAAGGACCTTATATAATCTACTGGAGGATATAAGACAGATACACATGAAGCAGAAAAGAATGTAAGACTTTTGGTATATTGTGTGGTTTTAGATTGCTAAATAGAAATGTTAGAAGAGGGTAGTTAAAATAGAGCAATAAGTCCTTGAAGGATGTGGAGGATATATCTGATAGCAAACAGCAAAGGGTTACAAGTCAAGGGAGCAGCAGAATGAAGGAATAAAGTAGGAATGGGTATGGAATATGAGCATGGAATATGTATGGATGCTTCCTACAGTAGAGGAAGAATGTTGTGGAAAATAAGAATGGATAGAGAGAGGCAAATATAGCACCAGATACAGAGGACTCTGATGTTATGAGAGAACTCACCACAAAAATTCTCAAGTTTGGGATCTTCAGTTGTTTATGAGGGCAGTGGTAGTGGGGTCCACAGAGCAGGACTTCCCAGGGCCAGTGCTAATTTGGAATACTGAATGGAGGTGGAAGATGACTTACCCACTAGAGGAAGTAGCCCTCCAAAAAGAATCAGATGGAGTGATTATACTAAGTGCAGATTTGAAGAGTTAGAACTTTTTAGGGGGAAAATGTGGTAACAGATACTTGTGGAAAGAGTGGGATTTAGAGAGCTAACTGGTAACTTTTTACTTCCTGTAAGGAAAATAAAGAACAGTAGGACAGAAAGGAAGAGAAAAGCCAAGTCAAACTAATTGAGATTAGATGAGATAACTTGAGGAATCCAAAAACAAGGACAAGAAAAAATGACAGAAAATACATTTGAGGTAGAATTGGTGGGATGGAATTCTAGAGGAACTAACAGACGGTCAAATTGGAATTTGTTGAAATGGGACTAGTTTTATAGAAATGGGACTAGACAGGAAAGAATTTGAGAGCTTCCCCTTATGGATATTATGTTGCCTTAAGGGTATGTAGCCATGCATTTATCCTATAGTTGTGAGTCAAGAGCTGAGTATTCATGAAGGTTTCACAAAAGGGATTCACTATACCAGCCTTGTAGGGTTGTTGCAAGGATTAAATAAACTCATTCATATAAAACACTTTGTGTACATAGATGACCCTCAAAAAAGGTTATTGGAAGCTGCTCACAGAGAGAAGGTAGACAAAAGAAGACAAAATAGACAAAAATAAGTCAAAGGAAAGAGAGGAGGAAAGTTAAAATAGGACAGTTTATGGCCAGAAAAGCAAGGAAAGAAAGCACTCTAAGAAGGAAGAGACATTTAGAAGCACCAAACTCAGGAGTGAGAAGAAAAATGAAGTTGGTCATGGATGACCTTCAGGAGAGCAGTTGCAAAATTAAGGAGGGAAGTTACAATGCCGGAGGCTTAGGAGAAAGAAAAGGGTGAGAATTTAGAGCATATATTGTAGAATATTTATTGTAGAAATTTGGCAGTGAAAGTTAGGGAAATAGCAGAGTACCTCTGACTTTTGCACAATAATTTAGGATCTTACCATCAACTTTCACTTTATCCAAATGAAAACCATCCAGTGAATAAACTCAAGTTCTGAAATACTGTTGCTAAAACTAGCTGTTACCACCTTCCCAAATCACAAAGACTATTTGTACCTCGAGCTGCTATGACCTGGGTGCGTTGTCACAGGATGACAGCCAGCAAAGTAGCCTAATCTGATTTGTAAATCTACCTACAGATTTGTAACTGGACCACACCTTCCTCCCATTAATTCATTGACACTCTTCTTTTGTCTGGCAGCTCCACTAGCATTACTACATTACTAATACTAGCATTACTAGCATTTCAAGTAATTCTACCAAAATTAACATACCTGATTTTCTCTCCATGTGCTTTTTCCTACTTGACTTTTCTTTTAGGTTTAATCACAGGATTTTAGATGATTTTCTCTCTTTTCTGTAAATATTCAAACCACTTGGTGCTATTTCTCCCTTTTATTGTCACAAACTATTATTTCTCTTCCCTTCAAAATATAATCTAAATCCTTAACACAAGGAAGATTAAATATAATACAATGGGGGCACGTGGGTGGCACAGTTGGTTGAGTGTCTGGCTCTTGGTTTCGGCTCGGTTCGTGATCTCAGGGTCATGAGATTGAGCCCTCAGTTGGGCTCCACCTGCAGGGTGGAGTCTGCTTAAGACTCTCTCCCTCTAACTTTGCCCCTCCCTGCTGTGTGCGCTCTCTCTCTCTCATATAAATAAATCAATCTTTATTTATTTTTAAAAGATTTTATTTATTTATTTGACAGATCACAAGTAGGCAGAGAGGCAGGCAGAGAGAGAGGGGGAAGCAGGCTCCCTGCTGAGCAGAGAGCCCGATGTGGGGCTCAATCCCAGGACCCTGAGATCATGACCTGAGCCGAAGGCAGAGGCTTTAACCCACTGAGCCAAATAAATCAATATAATCAATCTTTAAAAAAATGAATAAATATAGTATAACATCACTCTAATTAAGAACAAACTAAGTAGAAAAATTAACCACATACCTCCTGTGAGAATTTCTTACCTTTTAGCAATTTTCTCTTGAGCCTTAGCTATTTCTGTATTCATTTCACTTTGTGAGGGCAATGTCTTTAGCCCTAAAGAGGAAAATCAAAATTTTAAGTGTAAAATCACCTCACTGGGAACAATAATCCTATTAATAATCACTATGCCATGGAGAACTCAAAGAAATACAGGATAATTTTCTGTACCCGAGGAAGTTATAATTCACTAGATCACCTTACCCCATTATCATTACATTATGACATTAACAACAGTAACTTACTCTATTCTACTTTGTCTTTGAAAGATATTTCTCGTATTCTGCCTTCTAACCATACCTTCCTCCTCCCTAATATCATCTTCCTGATTGGGAAATGAAATAATGGACATGAGGAAATAATTAATGGTCCCAAAAGTATATGTAAAATAAAGAAGAAAGTAAAAGGGCAGGATGGGGAACCACACCCACATTTGTACTCTTTGTGACAGACTTTATACCACAGGGAGAGAAGGAAAAATAAATTCTTGATCCCATTTTATGCCTAAAGCCCTTTAAAGATAAGCTTTTTCCTATTCTGCTTGGATTCCTCACAATTTCAGAGGCAGCCCATTTCGTCTTGAAATGGCAGTAGCTGACCAAAAGAAAAAAAAAAGGTTAGCGTGTTTGTTTCTAATGTTAAGCTGATTTTGTCCAACCCTCAAAGTTTTACTCCTTGGTTCTGGTTCAACCCTTTGAAGTGATACTGAGCAAATCAGATCCTTCTTCCAGGGACATTCTTCAACCCTTGAAGGGAACTCTCTTATGTGCCCTGAATTTTATCTTTTCTAGGTAAACCACTCTAGTTCCTTCAGTTGTACTCAAATGTCACATTTTCAAATCCCTTAACCATTCTTGACTCCTTTTCATGCACCCCAAGGTTCACTTTTAAAATGTCTTTGGGAAAAACAAAGTAAAATAAAATATGTCTTTGGGTATGTGCTGACCAGTTTAGACAAGAAAAATTTTAGTTCTTAGAGAAGAACAATTGTAAGTTCTAGGACATTTTAATTCTTTAATGCTGCTAGAGATAATTAAGACTTTTAGAAGCCATATCATTCTCCTGACTCATATTGAGCCTCCCAAACCCCAAAGTTTTTTCTCATGTTCTTCTAGCCAAAACTGAAAGAGGAGGAGAAGGGGGAAAGTAGGAATTTGAGAGGTTGAATCTTATACATTCTGGACTAGTCTTTAACCAGGTCTTAATTTGTGGCTGAAATCAAATCACGCCATTTCTATATTTGCTTTTCTCTGTAATGAAAGATTACATTCTTTTGCTTTACAAATATGTATCAGTTGTCTAAAATCTAGATGAGTAGATTCTAGTCTGGAGTGCCCATTGGAATTAATGAAGGAACATTTTCTCAGAGATTTTATGTCTGCCCCACTTAGTTTTATTAAATAAACACCACCAGGCAAAGCATACCTATTTTGGGAAAATTTCTCAGGAGATTCCAATATATGTCTACAGTTATAAGTTATTACCTTACATTCACTCAAAAATAATTTTTGAGCATGAATTTTATGCTAGGCACTGTTACAGTCGTACATACTGTTTCGTTATTTAAAAGCAAGAACATAAGTAAACATACCACTAAGTAGTTAGGTAGCATGGTCACTTACCTTTAAATACTTGAGTGACCCAGCGTCCTTGCAGCTCTGAAATGGGCATAATGGCTCCCAAGGGCTGGACCAAGCCTATCATTGCAAGAGTAGGCTTTTCCAGGTTAGGAGGAAAGACCTTTTTATATAGGGATATCTTGTTTTTGACTACTTGGACAGAATCTTCAAGAAAAGGGAAGGCAAAACTATAGCCTGTGGCAAAGATAACAGCATCAATGTTGTCCTCCCTGGAGCCATCTTCAAATATGGCAGCTGTTTCTGTGAATTCCTTCACATTTGCTTTCACCTTCACCAAGCCAGCTATTATACGATTTGGCAGGTCATCATTCACTGTTGGATGTTGACTCAGAGCTCTGTAAGTGGTGGTAAAGATCAGAAGAAGGAGAAATGAGAGAAAGAAAAAGAGGTATCAGTAACATGTAAGTAAAAGTCTACTTTGATGGAGGTGTTTAAACAATATGCTAATGGTGTCCCTCTTGGTCTATCCATGAAATTTGGGAAAGGTCTAATCAATGTATACCAGCTTGGAACAGATCAGGATCTCAGAGCAGAAGTTGGGACCTGGATGTCATTGAAAGAGAAGACAGGGGCACCTGGGTGGCTCAGTTGGTTAAGCGTCTGCCTCCGGCTCAGGTCATGATCTCAGAGTCCTGGGATCAGGCTCTGCATCTGGCTCCCTGCTCAGTGGGGAGTCTGCTTCTCCCTTTATCCCTCCCCTGCTTGTGTGCACTCTCTCTCTCTCTCTCTCCCTCTTATAAATAAATGAAACATAAAAAAAAAAAAAAAGAGACGACATTGGAGAAGTAAAAGAAGAATGGTCTTATTTGAAGAGTGTATATATGGTTTCTCAAGAAACAGTAGTAATATTCTCAGTGATATGGCAAGGCAACAGGCCTACAGATTCTATTCACAGATCAATAAGTCTGGAGAACTGGACTATCTGCATTCTATTGAGTCTCATTCTAGTTTCAAAGGTCCAAGAGCTAGAATTAAACCATCATTTTCCAAACTGTGTAATATATGACATGTATATAGTTATTTATAGTTAAAAATTGATTCTATATACATTTACTTATTTGAGTCTCACACAAACCCAATGAAGGAGGCAGGACAGGTGTCATTATCCAAGTTTAGAAATGAGGAAATTGAGGCCTACAGAAGTTAAGTGGCTTACCCAAGGTTACACAGACTAGGATTTTAGAATTTATGTCAAAATGATTTTCTATGAATTCCTTTGGGAGCCTCTGAGCCTGTTGAATAGTATCTTCCTAGAGACAGCATAGGATAAGGGTGCCCCCCAAAATAGAGTTTCCTGTGTCTTGGACCTTTCTAAAAATCAGTCTGGATCCTTGGGCCCTTAGTTAACAGGCTCTGAGAATTCTCAGCACATCATATTCAGACAGAGCTAGCCTAGCCTCAGGAACATAGTCTCAAAGTGTCACCCCACTGATCAAAGGGAAAAAATCTTTACAAAGGAGAAATCTGGTAGGTGCCACCTTATCCAACTGATCAAATTTAACATCATTAGTACAGGATAAACTCATATCATGTGGGTGCTGGTATGACTCACCAAGAAGGCACAGTATAACCTATGAGTATTTGTGCCAAAATGTCTAACCAGAATATAGTAAAGGTAGAACAACTATGCAAGTCCAAATTTAGAGATTTTCTATAAAACGGTTGGCTCAATTCTTTTTAAAAAAGTGCATGTCGAGGGCGCCTGGGTGGCTCAGTGGGTTAAAGCCTTTGTCTTCGGCTCAGGTCATGATCTCAGTGTCCTGGGATCGAGCCCCGCATCAGGCTCTCTACTCAGCAGGGAGCCTGCTTCCCCCTCTCCCTCTGCCTGCCTCTCTGCCTACTTGTGATCTCTTTCTCTCTGTCAAATAAATAAATAAAATCTTTAAAAAAAAAAAAGCGTATGTGGAAAAATGGTGAATTATTTCAGATAAAGAGAAATTAAAAAGACCCGACGTTTAAATGCAATTGGGTAATACCTGAAAGGAGCCTGGATTTAAAGAGAAAAGAGCTGTAAATAATATTTTTGGGATAATTTAGGAAATTTGAATATGTGATACATTAGATAATGTATTTTATCAATGCCGAATTTCCTGTGTAGTCACTGTGTTATGTTTATGTGGGAGAATGCCCTATTTCTTAGGTAACATATGTTGAAGAATGTGGGGTAAATTGTCTTAGTGACTGTGACTTACTCTCAAATGGTTCAGGAAAAATATGTATGTATGCATCTATGGATGGATGGATCCTCTGTATGTGGGGATTTATCAATCTTCAGAGAGAGGGAGAGAGAGAGAAAGCAAACACAGCGAACTGTTGATAGGTGAATCTAAATGAAAGGTACATGTGTACTCATTGTACTTACTATTTTGGAGTAAGTAAATCTGAACATTAAAAAAAGAGTTGGAAAAAAGCATTTAAAAATCAGCCTCTAGAAATGCTTTTACAGGCTATCTCCCTCACTGTGTGAGGACTCCTATACTTCATACCCCCACAGCTCTCCATGCATTTATCATATTCTATTGTCTGTCTTCTCCTTAGAGTATTTAAGGTAAGATCCATTTCTCAAGTCTGACATTTATTTCTTGTGTAACCTCAAATTAGTTTCTCTAAGTGTCAGTTTTTATATCTGCAAAATAGAGATTAAAAAAATAGTTCTAGTCTATAGAGTTGTAAGGATTAAATGAGATCATACACAGAACTCAGTTAGCAATGTGCTTGTCTTATAGTAAGTCTTCTGAAAAGTAAGGTGTTATTATTTGTATTAGTATTACTATTAGGTCTTTAGTCTCTGTATTCTCATGTGCAAGTATAATGCTTGGCTCATAGCAGGTGCTCAATGTTTGTGGGATGAATAAATGATATACTGACATCTGCTACCATTTTGTTGTTACTGGGTAGCATGTAAAAACAACTTGTATCTGAGGAAATGATAAAATGGTTAATGCCAAGGAGAATCATAGGCTGAAGATTACAGATCAGTAGATCTTGGACTTCTATAAGGGGCAAAGTAGAAATCTGATTTCAGATATGTGGATTTTCTTAATGTACGGATAGAAGTAGCTCTACTGTGATCCCATGTGAATTATTTTTATTCTTATTCTTATTCTTATTCTTATTCTTATTATTCTTATTCTTATTCTTGCGCCTTGGCCATCACTGCCCCACTCACATCATAGCAACATACCTGTGTTTAGGCTTTAGGCCAAACATCTCGTGGTCAAACCTTTGGTTCATCTTTTTCTCCAAATAGCTGTTTACTAATGATTGACCACAAATCTTTGAAAGAAAATAGTTATATCGAGAAGAAAATAACACATCAAAAGGATATCCATAGTCTGATACACGATTCAGGATCCAAGCCCCTCTCCTGGTACTGAGGAAAACCTGGGGTATGGGGAAAAAATTGTTTGCTTTTGTCATTCTCTGCTCATAATCCTTTAATAGCACCCCACTCTCTTCAAGATTAAGTTCAAACGCATTTGTCTGTCTTTTTAATCCCTGCAGTCTTTTTTTATTTACTGCAATTTTCCTTTTCAAACACTAAGTACACAATTAAATTAGTACATTCACTGACCAAGAATGTGTCTTTCTCTCAACCACCACTGTATTTCTGTTTAACGTCATTATGCCTCCTTGAAAAGCCACCTATTCTTTAATTCTCAAGGCCTGTTTATTGTTAAGATCCAGATAAGTGTGCCTCCTCCATAAGACACCACTGACCATTCTACCTGACAGTTTTCTCTCTGTCTTTTGAACTTCTCTAGCACTTAACCTGTCCAACTCATTTAAAATCAAGGAGCAGTAGAACTGAAAGCAATTGGACATCATTTAATCTAAAACCCTCAGTCTCTTTTGCCTTTGACATTATTTGCATTATTACAAAAAACCCCTGTTATTTATCATTTATATTGATATTAAACTTTCTACACTCTTATTTCTGTCTCTGCAAATGTGTTTCCTCCAAAGTGGGAGGTACATCGTAGACATCTTTCGGTCTCCCCAACACATCATCATCATTGCTTCCATTTATTGAGAACTGTGACCTGTAAGTCACTGTGCCAGGTCCTTTATCTATAGTCTTACGTAATCAATACAACAACCTCTTGAAGTAGGTTTTGTTATCCCCATTTTACGGATGAGAGGCATGGAAAAAAATGAATAACTTGCCTGAAATCATACAGTTAGTAAGTGGCAGAGTTGAATTTCCAACCCAGGTCTGATGACCCCAAAACCTGTGCCTGAAGAAGTGTTTCATTGATTATTTAATGGAAAAACTGCAGATCACTAATAGAACAACAGGAATCTGGTCAGTCTTTATGTGTCCTCTGCTGGCTAAATACCATGTTCAGAGCCGATAACGTTTTGACATTCAGTTACCTGATGAAAGTATCACTTTCTCTACAAAACGCTCTGGAGATAGTTTCCAGATTTGTAAGGTACATAAGTACCTGCTTTATGGTCTTTTGTCTATAAACTGTCATATAAAAAGGTGACCAGTCTATGGAGGGATAATAATATACTTCACTCATAGATTCTCACTAATGGTAACCTTACACATTCTGATGATTAAGTACAGTTGAAAGAGCATGCATGGTCTTAGGAATCACACAGCTTTGTGTGCAGTCTGTATAACTTTTGTTATATAAGTATGTGAGTAAATGCTTAGAGTCTCAGTTAAAAGATTCCCTATGTATAAAGTAGTGACAATACAATAATACATCACAAGCCTGTTGTGAGAATTAAATAATGGTTCTACAAAGGGTGGGGCATATAGTAAACATTCAATAAATGCTTAATGGCTATCGTCATACTTCTCATTTCAGTTTTCCATCTATACCTTGTTTTAAGCGAATACCGTATTTACAAATCTGGATTTTTAAGAAAAAAAAATGTGAGGAAAGTTGTTTTATAAGAAATGGGTGTTTTCTCTTCACAAAAGCATTATACCACAAAATTCATTATACCGAAACTTCCTTGATATACTGAAACTTATAGGTCCATTTAAATCTTTTGATCTACAAAGAATTCTAATAAATACAATTTAATATGTAAAGCAAAAAGTTAGAACACAGCAAATAAGTTTCTTTGGCTTGCGTTAGAGGTGTGCTGGTGTCGCCCCTGCCATGGTTGTGCTGCGCGTTGTGCCCAGGCCTTCTCAGACACAGCTACCTTGTCTCCATCCACTCTGGATGCTTTGTTCTTTGGCAGTCTATGGTTCCTCAGTGCATAGAAGGCCTGGCTCTCTTATAACTGACCATTTGATAAGCCAGTAATACTAAAGAAGATTCAGGCTTTGGGTTACCATCATATACCTTGCACACTCTTTTATCATAATACCTATACACATTTTTACCCTTTTTTGTTTATATACCTATTTCCTGATAAAGCTTGTCGAATTAATTTATGGGGTAACATATGAAATTACTTTTGTGGCAATAGATGGGGATAAGAAGATGGCAATAGATGGGGATGAGAAGTGTTATTGAATGGAATTTCTGGATAAAGGTCACTTAACAAAGTTGTGGCATTAAACTTCTATTTAAAAAAAAATTTAAACATAATTTGTGGAGAAACACAGCTTAAGTAAAGTTGCTGGAAAATGACCACTTACCTATTGCTAGTAAAGTTATTCAATAAAGACATGAATAACAAGATAAAAAAATGACATGTCTTTTTCTAGGAATTTATAATGAAGACATTTGCTTTCCAGCTCAAAATCTATGATACAAAAAACAAAACAGCTCAGCTCTTTTTTTTTTTTTTAAACACTGGAGTGCAAATTGGAACCCAAAAAACAAAACAAAACAAAACTCTAGGACATAGAAATTGCTTTAGAGTGACTGTCCTTCTGATACCTAACTGTATGCAGAGGCTGAGGTGAACTCCCTGCACATGCATGGATGCTTTTCATACTCATATCCATGTTGTCTTTGGAAAGATTAGACTGTTTCTATTTTCCATTTGGGGAGTGAAGAGGAAAACTCCCCCACCATCGAGTGCAAAGCCTTCCGCTAAACCAGCATGCTTTCTTTTATATGAGAGCGTGGCACTTCCGCTGCCCTAAGCAATAGCCACACTCTGAATGCTGCATTCCACCAAGCTCCCAAGCAACTGCTTGGTCTTCAAAGTCAGAGGCATACTCAGAAGAGACAGATGATTGAGATCATTAGGATTCTTTAGTGTGAGGACTACTGAATGATGGGAACCTAACAGGAAACGTTGGCTCCATCGTCTCATCATCATAATGTTGCCAACTGAGGCAACGGAGCCAAGCCCTTTGTTTGCCATTGGCACTGACGGGCTATGTGCAGAGGTATTCGTACTCTATGTTGGGTCTACATACAGCTTCTTGATGAAGCAAAGAAAATAATTTACTGATTCAAACCTGCTTGGCTATGTGGCAAATTTCCACAGCCAGATCCCCTCCAGAATTCCCAATGCCAATTATAATGACTCTCTTTCCAGTGAAAATATCTGGATTCTTATAGTCTCGGCTGTGGAAGTACTGTCCTTTGAACTTCTCAATTCCTGCAAGAGAAGGGAAAATAATTATCGGATGAGGTTTATCTGCTTTCATTTGTCAAAACATTCATTTTGCTGGCAGTGTGTAGAGTTTAAGCACACATCTTCACGTAGTCTCCCTTTATTCAGCTGCATGCTTGCCTTTCTATTTTTGCCTATTTTCTTTTCTCATAGTCTCAGAGCAGAACCTTGTGACTTCCTTAACACGGATAGTCTCCTTACCTCAGGATCTGTTTGTATTTTGGACTTGTAGACTCCCAAATCCAAACTGCTGCAGAGAACCTCTTTTCTCTTTTGTCTTTTCATCTTTAAATACCTACTCCCATTTCAATTGGAGTATATATGTTTTCATATAATCTAGATTATACTAGAGTACTTTTTTTTTTAAATGAAAATCCAGGTCAAAAACTATAATTAAATTATTTAAGTTTTCATTTCTTCCTTAGAAACTCAATATTTGTTCTTTCCCTTGATTGCTGAAAAAGTCTTTATTCAACCTAATATGGATCAACTCCATGTTCTTTCTTTTGATCCTTAGAAAAACTAAGATTGTTGTGAAACCAAAGATAGAGCCCTCTAATTTTTCTCTAGGCTCCAAAATTAATGTTATTTCTACCTCCCAAAGGGCAGTAATCACAGTTACCCCAACATCTTTCAGGGGAACATGTAGAATTAGGATAAGCCTTATCTCATCCTTAGGTAGGGATCACTCAGGCCACAACCCTCCCTTTCTTCAGAGATCAGGTCACAGGCACAATTCAAGCGTTTCCTTTCTTGTAGGCTACTCACCAGGAAAGCTTTCCAAGGGTAAGTGAGCATTGGTGTGATGGCCAGTGCAAACCATGACTCCATCAAAGACGTTTACCTCCTTTTTCCCTTCAGATTCTGTGACTACCTCCCATTGGCCTGAAGTGGAGAAATCAGGCCGCTTCTTCACACTGCACACAGTGGTCTGAAAAGAAAAGTGATAGCTACAGGAGACTAACCACAGCCAATACAGTGGACATCTTCCCTGACATGACTCTCTTTGCAGAGTGTTACACAACGGGCTGTTATCACATAAGAAAGCTCATGCAGGGATGTTTGATTTTCATATTCCACACATAAGAACTTTTTTTGTCTGCGGCTGTGGTCAGAGTGAGAAAACTCCCACAAGGCAGGTTGGCAGGTTAATGTTGCACTCTCCTCTGTTTCTAGAAAAGTGCAAATCACTCGTTCTCTTAGACCATGCCTTTAGATGTCATGCAACACTTGAATAGAACTTGGGTTTCCCTGTGCTTCTAAGGCACTCCATGTACTAAATGCCTATTCCTCCTCTGATCCCCAGACATCCTGGGGACCCTCTGATATCTTTTTACCCCAAGCCTGTTCTCACTGTCTAGGCTTAAACTTGTGACTGAGTCATTAGACTCTCTTAGAGTATAAAAACATCTCAGTGGCTCATATTTTATGTAAATGAACCTTTCTTTGGTTCCCATAAATGCCCATGTTACCAGTAATTATAAAGAAAGAGGCTGCAAGATGGGATAGTCAGTGGTATAATTTTTGGTTGATGATAGATGAGTTATTCTATCCAGCCTAAGGAAACATTAAGGATGTATTCCTATGTGGCTCTAGGGTCTCTGACCATAATGTCTTGGTGGACTCCTAGAGATACCACCTCTGTATACCCTAGCCATCCTGCACTATTTCGAGTTCTTCTGTATAAGTTCTTACTTTTACAAAGGCTTGTACCTCTGCATCGGTCATCCTTTTATTCCTTCTTCATTTGGCAGATTCCTACTTACCTTTGAACATTTAGCTTACACATTATTTCCTCTAAGAAAACTTCCCTGGTGCCTATCATCTCATGCCCTGAAGAGTTAAGCACCCTTCCTTTGAGCTAACAATATATAAATCTCTATGGCATTTATTACCCTGTAACTCTTTACTTTTATTAGTTAAATTTACAGAAAATTTTTTCTTCATTTTTATATCTTCTTGACGAGGCTATGAAATCATTGATTTTTTTTTTTTTTTTTGTCTTTGTATCTCCACCGATTAGCATGGTAACAAATTTGTTCAATGTTTAACAACAAGTGGAGGGAAGTCACTGAGCTATAAATGACTTACTTTGGAAGCTGTCACTGAATATTACCATTTTATTATCATTGTTAAATAGAAAAAGTCATGATTTAGCAGACTGATCAGAAGGTAAAAGGGAGGTGGGGGTGGGGAATTGGGTGCCGGTGGTCAAGAGGTACAAAATTCCAGTTATAAATAAGTACTGGGGATATAATAATGTATAATGTGATGGCTGTAGATAATATTGCTGTATAGTATATTTGAAAGTTGTTAAGAGAGTAGATTCTAATAGTTCTCATCATGAGGGGGAAAAAAGGTAGAAGATTTAGGCTTTTTGCCAGCTGTCAGAAATATGTATTCTTTTATGGCCATGGTTAAAGATGATAGAAAAATCGGGTGCCTGGATGGCTCAGCCAGTTAAGCGTCTGCCTTTGGCTCAGGGTCCTGGGATCGAGTCCTACATCAGGGTCCTTGCTCCATGAGGAGCCTGCTTCTCCTTCTCTCTCTTTTTCTCATGAACAAATGAAATAAAATCTTTGGGGAAAAAAATGATGGAAAAATCATGGAAGACTTAACAACAGAAAGGAACCATTGAAGGGATCTAATATAATCATCTTGTTTTATGAACAAGAAAATTTTTACAAACAACAAAACAAGAAACATCAAAGTTGAGGAACTTACTTGTCTGAAGTCACAAATTGATTAGTGGTAGAGCAAAGACTAGAACTCAAGTTTTTGTTCCTCATTTCAGTGTTCTTCCCTCTACACCAGAGTTAACTTCTTGACTTCCTCAGTAACTTCCCAGTAACTGCTTCATTAGGTTGTTTGTAATCACATAAAAATAATGCATTGGTGTGAGTGACGAGCACTGGGTGTTATATGCAACTGATAAATTGTTGAACGCTACATCTGAGACTAAGGATATGTTGGCTAATTGAATTTAAATTAAAAAAAAAATTATTGGCAAGTACTTCAGAAAGTGTAAAAGGGCTAAGCAGTAGCAGATAAGTTGCAGTGGACCCAGAGAGGTTTTAGGTTTTCCATACCTGTCAGTTCCCCTCTCTAACTGGGAAAACACTTCCCCTCATTTGTTTTATTGCAATCAAATAGTATGAAGTGAAGGAATGAAAACATTCTGGCAGGTGGCTTCTAGGATCTGCAGCCAAAATATATAGAAAAAGGACCTTTCCATGGATGTATTTCAGGTACAGAGAAGAGTCTTTGTCTGGATAGGATAGATATATGGGCACATTAAAGCAGTCTTTACACATAAGCACTGGTAAATAAAGCCACATTATTCATTTATTTGACAAACAACTTCAAACACAAAGACACCCACAAAATTCCCTACCTTAAATCGAATATACTTTAGAAGATCAAATTCTTTGGCATACATCCTGAAATACTCGAGGACCTGGGAGTTGTGCATGAAGTTAGGATAATGATCTGGGATGGGATAGTCACTGAAGCACATCATCTCCTTAGATGTGTTGATGATCACTGATTTGTAAATACTGGCCCTTCCTTCTTCAGGATTTTCCTGCATTAAATAAGAAGCATTCATAGCAACTTGAGAATTAACTTCATAGTTTATTAACAGTCAGTAAACATTTGAAAAAGTTTTCTGAAAGAAATGCCAATTTAAAAAAAGTTACATATACACACACCCCTCCACATCTCCCAGTAT
Source organism: Potos flavus (assembly GCA_028534135.1). Lineage (NCBI taxonomy): Eukaryota > Metazoa > Chordata > Mammalia > Carnivora > Procyonidae > Potos > Potos flavus. The sequence goes on along the minus strand of CM052900.1, from coordinate 74,890,568 downwards.
TTGTGCCCTTGTGTGTAGTCTCTTCCCTTTGAATCTGAGTTGTCTTTGTGACTTGCTTTTGGCCCATAGCATGCAGTTGGAATTATACTGAATAGCTTCCAAGAAGGTCCCAAGTAGTCTTGCAGCTTCTGCCCTCTGTCTCTTAGAAAGCTCGATCTGGTATAAGTCAGCAGATACGTAAGAAGTCCAACTACCTTAAGTCACCATTCTGTGAGTAAGCCCAAGTCAGACATGTGAAGAGAATGTTTGGGATACAGAGATGTGCAGCCAGCGCCCGGAAATTTGATTTCTCCCAGCTGAAGTTCTAAACATGTGAACAAAGAGACCATAGCAGATGTACAGTCTCAGCTGTCACCTAATTGCAATGACATGAGACTCCCAAGTGAGAACTGCTTGTCTGAATAATAGTCTTATAAATATTTTATATATTTCAAAGCCTAGGTGAGTTTCAAGGGTTGTTGTACACTGGCAAGACTGATCTCCAGGAAACGTACTAACTTCTGTCCAGCATATGTTCCCAGATTACCTCATTTTTACTCATTAAAAAGACTACTACTTGGTACTTATGAACAGAAACTTATGAAATGGGAACTTATGCTGGAGAGAGCGAAATATAATGTTTTCTGGAGAGCAATGTGACAAGTATATGAAAACCCTTGAAACACACTTAGCTTTTTAAGAAATATTCAGCATAGTAGACAAAGTTATGTTAAATGATGTTAATGATAGCATTATTTATAGAAACGAAATAAACTAAGTACCTGTGATATTGTGACTTATGAGAAAAATGTTTGGTCATTCACGTGACCAAACTATATATCTCATGTATTTGGTCTTTGTATATATTTTGCATATATATGTGGACTTGCCTACATTTCCTGACTCATAGCTCCCCAAACCTTTGGAATTTCCTAGGTGTTAAGAATGATAAAGATGTCTTTTATTGTGTTAATGAGGTAACTTTTGAAAACCACTTAAGGTTAGGGGCTGATTGTCAAAGGAGCCAACTAAGGGGAGCCTGGGTGGCTCAAGTCAGTGAAGCATTCCACTCTTGATTTTGGCTCAGGTAGTGATCTCAGGGTTATAAGATTGAGTCCTACATTGGACTCCCTGCTTGAGAGTCTTTCTCTCCCTCTCCTTCTGCCTTACTCCCCTCAACACGCACACTCTCCCTCTCTCTCTCTCTAAAAAAAAAAAAAAAAAGGAGCCAACCAAATGATTAGAGGCCTGGAACTTTCAGTCCCTACCCCATCCCCACTACTGACCTTTGGGGAGGGGAGAGAGGCTGGAAGTTGAATAAATTGTCAATGGCCATGATTCAATGATTTCATGAACCATGCCTACATAATGAAGCTTCCATAAAAACCCAAAAGGATGGGGTTTGGGGAGCTTCCAGGTTGGTGAAGCTGAGGAGATATGGGGACAGTAGAGCACTCAGAGCACAGAAGCTCTGTGTCCTATCCCCATACCGTGTCCTATACATTTCTTCCATTTGACTGTTGTGAGTTACATCCTTTTATAGTAAACTGGTAATCTAGTGAGTAAATGGGTTTCCTGAGTTCTGTGAGCCACTATAGCAAATTAATCAAACCCAAGGAGGAGGTCATGAGATTTATAGCCAGTTGGTCAGAAGTGTAAGTAATAACCTGGATTTGTGACTGGTATCTGAAGTGAGGTGCAAGTGGGTGGCCCTGTCACAACTTTAAAAGTATATATTACTGCTTCTTCATTTGGAAAATTTCTATCTATCATTCAAGAGTCAAATGGCACTTCTTTGAAGAAGACTTTCCTGTTTTCCCCACAGAGTTAGATGTACCATTCACCTCTAAGCTCTCAAAGGCAACTTAAACTTAACACTGTGTTATTCTGTATATGTTTCTATGACTGTGACGTACCTAAGAATAGGATGTATATCAAGACAGTGCCCGATATATAGTGGATGTTCAATAAGTGCTTTGAAATGGGGGCGCCTGGGTGGCTCAGTGGGTTAAAGCCTCTGCCTTCCGCTCGGGTCATGATCTCAGGGTCCTGGGATCTAGCCCCACATCAGACTCTGCTCAGCAGGGAGCCTGCTTCCCCCCCTCTCTCTGCCTGCCTCTCTGCCTACTTGTGATCTCTCTCTGTCAAATAAATAAATAAAATCTTAAAAATAAGTGCTTAAAATAAGTGCTTAAAATAAAGCACTTAAAAATAAGTGCTTTGAAATGAATTAATGACTGAATCATGGAACATGAATCTGGAGACACGTAAACTATAATTTTCAAATCTAGGTAGGAACATTGAAAATGGCCTATAATATAACTTAGTAAAAGAAAGTTAATATTACAAAATTAGATTCACATTCTGACCACCAAATATATAAAATTATGTCTGCATGGGGCAATCATATACTACCTGTATTTACCCATGTTTATATAATTATGCATTGTATAACCTCTCCCCTGTCAGATGGCTCTCTCTGAGTATATTTTATTTATTTTAAGTCAATAAAACTTGAAAATAGGAAAAACAAGTTGATTTATTAAGGAGGTAGTATTTTTTCTTTTGTTTTTGTTGAAATGTTTATACAACACCCACTCATGATTTAAAAAAAAAAACCTTCAGCAAGCTAAGAATAGAGAAAAATTTCTTCAATTTGATTTTAAAAAATCTACAAAATACCCACAGCTAACATCATAATTTAATGTGAGAAAATGGATGATTTATCCCTTAAAATTGGGAACAAGGCAAAGATGTCCTCTCTCACCATTCCTGTTCAACACTGTACTAGAATCCTGGTTGATGTAATAAGACAAGAAAAGGAATAGTGGCTGTACCAGACTGCATTCCCACCAACAGTGCAAGAGGGTTCTACTTTCTCCATATCCTCGCCAATACCTGTTCTTTCTCGTGTTGTTGATTTTAGTCATTCTGACAGGTGTGAGGTTATATCTCATTGTAGTTTTGATTTGTATTTCCCTGATGATGAGTGATGTTGAGCATCTTTTCATGTGTCTGTTGGCCATATATAGGTCTTCTTTGGAAAAATGTCTATTCGTGTCTTCAACCCACTTTTTAATTGGATTATTTGTTTTTTGGGTGTTGAGTTTCATAAGTTCTTTATAGGTTTGGGATACTAACCCTTTATCAGATATATCATTTGCAAATATCTTCTCCCATTCCATGGGCTACCTTTTTAGTTTTGTCGATTGTTTCCTTTGCTGTGCAGAAGCTTTTTATTTTGATGAAGTCCATGTAGTTTATTTTTGCTTTTGTTTCCCTTGCCTTAGGAGACATATCTAGAACGAAATTGCTATGGCCTATGTCAAAGAGGTTGCTGCCTGTGATCTCCTCTAGGATTTTTATGGTTTCCTGTCTCACATTTAGGTCTTTCATCCACTTTGATTTATTTTTATGTGTAATGTAAGAAAGTGGTCCAGTTTCATTCTTTTACATGTTGCTGTCCAGTTTTCCCAACACCATTTGCTGAAGAGACTTTTTTCCATTGGATATCCTTTCCTGCTTTGTCGAAGATTAATTGCCCATGTAATTATGGGTTTTCTATTCTGTTCTATTGCTTTATGTCTCTATTTTTGTGCCAGGACCATACTGTCTTGATCACTACAGCTTTGTAATATAACTTGAAGTCTGGAATTGTGATGCCTCCAGGTTTGCTTTTCATTTTCAAGGTTGCTTTGGCTATTTGGGGAAAATAGTATGGAGGTTCCTCAAAAAGTTAAAAATGGAACTACCCTATGACCCAGCAATTGCACTACAAGGTATTTTCCCAAAGAATACAAAAATACTAATGCAAAGTTTAGTACAAGGAGTAGAACCATACTTTATAGAGCGGGTTTGCTGGGTTCACAGAGCTAAATGCATCACAGATCTTACCTCTGTGGCAAAACTCATATATTTATATTTTTTTTCATGTCACTAACACAGCAAAGTGTTTTCTTATGCCAACAAAAACCATCAAGGGGCTCCTGGGTGGCTTGGTCAGTTAAGTGGCTGCCTTCAGCTCAGGTCGTGACCCCAGGGTCCTGGGATCAAGTCCTGCATCGGGCTCCTTGCTCTGTGGGGAACCTATTTCTCCCTCTACCTCTCTCTGTCTCTCTCTCTCTGTCTCTCTGTCTCTCATGAATAAATAAATAAAATCTTAAAAAAAAAAATCAAGCTCTTCCAAACACCTGATTGGATCCCAGGTAGGGTTTACCACTGTGTCAACCCACTGCTTTTTATAAAAGAGGGTGGGAACAGAGCAATTTTGGGTCAGTGAGTGGAAAAAGAAGCTGCTGCGCCGGGGTTTTAAATTTTCCTACCATCAATTAGTACATCTGCCCTCTACAAATATACCTTGATTGTATTTCCTGCCTAAGCACATGACTCACACGTATGAACAGGAAGTTCATACAAGAAAAGAGAACAGAGGCAGTGTTGCTTTTCTATTCTTTGGACAGACTCAGAATTCCATGGGACAGAAGCTCTCTTAGGACCGTTCTCAACCTCGTCTGCACATTGGAATAATCTGGGGAACTCTAAAAAACACTAATGCCTGGTCCCTACTCCCAAAGCCCCTGTTATAATTGCTCCTTGTCTAATATGCAGACAAGGTTGAGATCTGCTGGGAAGAGGTAGTGTGCTGGCCCCAGAAAGCTCAGGGCACTAGAGTTCATCCCATCAGCCTCAAAAGTCTTTTCTCCACACATTCTTAGCTCAACTGCAAAATGCTTGAGGACAGTGGCAGGAGTTTATCTTTATTTCAATATCATCTAACAAAGTCCGAAGTCCAATATACTGTTACTGATTTCTTTTTTTTTTTTAAAGATGCCATGTCATTCTCCTTTATCAGCTGGAAAGGTGATGTTAAAAACTACAGGGCAGGGGCGCCTGGGTGGCTCAGTGGGTTAAAGCCTCTGCCTTCGGCTTGGGTCATGATCTCAGAGTCCTGGGATCGAGCCCCGAGTCGGGCTCTCTGCTTGGCGGGGAGCCTGCTTCCCCCTCTCTCTCTGCCTGCCTCTCTGCCTACTTTTGATCTCTCTCTCTGTCAAATAAATTAAAAACAAAAACAAAAACAAAAAAACTACAGGGCAAAGGTCTCCACACCAGCTGCACATTAGAAATAAGTAGTGGAGAGCTTTATTGGCATCACAGGCCCTTAAAACCACAACTTCTGTATGGTCTGACATCAGTATTTGTTAAAGTTCCCCAGGTGATTCTTTAAAGTACAGCCAGTGCTGAGAACCACTGCTCTCTACCTTCTAAGTGTTTTTGCATTCATTCATTTGTCTTTTATTTTTTTGAAGGGAAGAGAGTTAATAAATTTAAGAATTTTAAAAAGCCTATTCATCTAAGGGTATTTATTACTCAATTTATATTTTATTTTGTTTTAATTTTATATTGTATCCACTTGGTATCTTTTTTATATTACTTTTTAATATTATATGTACTTTTTTTTTTTAAGATTTTATTTTTAAGTAATCTCTACACCTGACGTGGGGCTCAAACTTATAACCCTGAGATCAAGAGTCACATACTCTACTGACTGAGCCAGCCAGGTGCCTACATATACTCTTTAGAGCTTTGCTACTAGAAATATAGTTTCAGATCAGCATCAACATAACCAAGGGGTTTATCAGAAATGCAAAATCTTGCCAGCACTCCAGATTAATGAATCAGAATGTACATTTTGGCAAAATCACCGGTGATTCATATGCACATTAATATTTGAGAAGCACTGCTTTGGCATGCTTTAAGGATTTAAAAAAATTCAGATTGACTAAAGAATCTTAAAAAAATATTTCCAGCATTAACTACTTATTAAATCCTCAGCATTCATAAGGGGTTTATCATTTTAAAGCTATTTCATTCATGAAGTAATACTAAAGGATGAAAAATCAAAATGATATGTTTCACATTAGCACCTACTTTCCACCATCAGTCTGATCTAATTTTAAGAGGAGGCTAAGAATTGGCTGAAATTCATGTCTTGAGAACTTACAAATATTACTAGAAAGTATTTAGCAATAATAAGAAGGAGGCAAGTGGAGAGTAAATCATATACTCCTGCTTGGCAGGTGGAACAGAGAAAGGAAGAGAGATAGGAAAATGCAAGTGATGGTATCTGAGAATAGAAATATGGATGTATACCTACTCCCTAGGACCTGTCACAAGAAAAGGAAAAGGGCAGCCCTGAGACATGTCTTATTGGACACCTGGCAGCAATGGTGGAATTCCATAGTGCTTGGGACGATCCTGTGTATGAAACCCCCAGTGAGTTACAGAAGAGTTAGGGAAGTGGGTCATCATCATTAGCCATCAGGGAGATTCAAATCAAAACCACATTGAGATACCACCTTATACCTGTTAGAATGGTATATCTATATCTATATAATCAACAAGACAGTAAACAACAAGTGTTGGAGAGGATGTGGAGAAAGGGGAACGCTCTTACACTGTTGGTGGGAATGCAAGTTGGTGCAGCTACTTTGGAAAACAGTGTGGAGATTCCTCAAGAAATCAAAAATAGAGCTACCCTATGACCCTGCAATTGCACTACTGGGTATTTACCCCAAAGATGAAGATGCAGTGAAAAGAAGGGCCATATGTACCCCAATGTTCATAGCAGCAATGGCCACAATCACCAAACTGTGGAAAGAGCCAAGATGCCCTTCAACAGACGAATGGATCAAGAAGATATGGTCCATATATACAATGGAATATTATGCCTCCATCAGAAAGGATGAATAC
>CM052900.1:74865140-74883339 GCA_028534135.1 Potos flavus | reverse complement strand
GAATACCCAACTGTTGCATCAACATGGACGGGACCGGAGGAGATTATGCTGAATGAAATAAGTCAAGCAGAGAGAGTCAATTATCATATGGTTTCACTTATGTGTGGAGCATAAGGAAAAATATGGAGGACATTGGGAAAAGGAAAGGAAGGGTGAATTGGGGGAAATCAGAGGGGGAGATGAAGCATGAGAGACTGTGGATTCTGAGAAACAAACTGAGGGTTTTGGAGGGGCGGTGGGTGGGGGTTGGGTGAGCCTGGTGGTGGGTATTGAGGAGGGCACGTATTGCATGGAGCACTGGGTGTGGTGCACGAACAGTGAATCTTGGAACACTGAAAAAATAAAATAAAATAAAATAAAATAAAAAAGAGGGAAGTGGGGAAGAGCAGGACTCCAAATAACAAACCAACCAGGAGGTGGTAGAGAAGCAGGTCTCAGAGGAAGTTCTTGAGGAAAACAGCATTGGCATGTAAAACATATTTAATCCAAAATTAATGGATGTTTATAATACCTCAGGATCCATAACTGTGTAACTGTGGAATGTGTGAGAACGAAGGTCTCTTGTTTCCACAAGCATTTTAAGCAGCCCCTCAAGACATTTTGCTTCTCAAGGATTTATTTATAAAACATAAATATATTTGGCACCTACCATGTGCCAGACATCACACTTGGCTCTGGAAATATATAATGGTGTGGGTGTGCACATGTGTATGTATGTCTATATATGTGTAAAATATATTACATATGATATATAATGGACACAGATGTAGTCTGTCTTAACAGAAATCAGAGAGTTAAGACAAAATATAGCTTCTTTATTTTCAAGGAAGCAGTTCATATGGTGTTGAAATTTTGCCAAGTGGATACTCAGAAAAAAGTCCCAGGTTAAGTTTTTAATAGAGAACGTTTAAACCACTTTGTAGATAAAAGCCGGAAACCTGATAAGCAGGTAGAACTGATTTCACAACCTGAGTAGTTATTGCCAAGCCAAGCCTGGCTAGGATGCTTACCAAAGACACAAGAGGCATGGGCTCCACTCCAGGCCCACTGAATAATAAAAATAGTGGAATGTAGCACTTAGCACTTATTGTACACCTGGCACAGTTATTAGTGATTGACATAATTATCCATTCACTTAATCCCCACAATAACTCTATGAAATAGGTGCTATTACTATGTCCTTCTCAAAGATAAGAAAACAGAGGTACACCGAGGTCTAATAATTTTCCCCAAAGTCACACTGCTAGTAGGTACAGACTGAGGATTTGAACCCAGGCTGTGCACTTAACTTTCATACTATGTTGTGGCTGGATTTCAAAAGCATAATTTTCTATTAATTACCAAACACTGATTAACAGCCTTTTCAGTTCATGCCTAAGACAGGCATGGCGGTTCTGCCAGCGGGTATTCACTCTAGGTCTGAGTAAGGACTATTGTCAAAACGAGTTTGTTCCCCAAGACAGAGCCACGATGCAAAAGGACTGCACTGCTGTTGAGCTAAGGAATGCTATGAAGCCATTTATGTATATATGTATGTATGTATATATGTAGAGAGAGAGTGAGTGGATGAGTGGAAGGAGCAGAGGGAGAGAGAGAGAGAATCTCAAGCAGACTCCATGCTGAGCGCGGAGCCCAATGTGGGGCTCAATCTCATGACCCTGAGAACATGACCTGAGCTGAAATCAAGAGTCAGGCGCTCCACTGATGGAACCATCCGGGTACGCTGCTATACAGCCATTTTTAAGTGGCCGATCAACAACACTGTGTTTGTTTGTGTGAAATATGAAACACATCTGGACACCTTACTACCATTCACTGGTTTAGACAGTGAGTTTAAAAGCAAACCCAATGAATGCCTGCCACTTTGAAGATCAATAAAGGAAGTTGATATACTTTGGCATATAATTAACTTATCTTTTAAGTGGATGATAATTTAGGAACAAGTTGCAGGGCTGGATATACGTATTAATAACTCAACTTTAAAACTGAATAAAATGGAAGGGCAAGAAATACCGATTGCAGGTGCACTTTGCCCTCTTCTGAAGACAGGCCTTTGGGACACCTGGGTGGCTCAGTGGGTTAAAGCCTCTGCCTTCCACTCAGGTCATGATCTCAGGTCATGATCTCAGGGTCCTGGGATCGAGCTCCGCATCAGGCTTTCTGCTCAGCGGGGAGCCTGCTTCCCCCTCTCTCTCTGCCTGCCTCTCTGCCTACTTGTGATTTCTCTCTGTGTGTGTCAAATAAATAAATCAAATCTTTAAAAAAAAAAAAAGGCCTTTGAACTAAATTTGATTTTTTAAGTGAAAAGTTCAAAGCAAAGAAAGCATCCAGAATTTATATTTGAAGACTTCCTAATCCTAGAGAATTATTTAAATTGAACTGGAATTCAAAGAGAGGGAAAGGAAGGAAGGAAGGAAGGTAGGATGGAAAAGAAAGAAAGAGAAAGAAAGAGAAGGGAGGGAAGAAGGAAATAGAAAAAAGGAAAGAAAAAGAAGACCATAAGGTCAGAGAGGACTGAAAAGGGGATCCCTGGAAGGAGTTATAAGCAAGTATTCTAGGTCACTTACTTATTAACGCAGACCAGGAGCAGTCACTCTAAATTTCCTAACTACTTTACATTTTCTCATGTTTGTTATCTTGTTACACTCCACCCTGGCCCCCAGATTGTTTACCCTCTTTCAGGTAGCAGCAACACTCATTAAATGAAAATGATCTCCATAGCATTTTCATTTTCATAGACAAACAACTGATACCTATGTCCTATTTTGCTGCTAGCCTGGGGTCGGGGGAAAGAATCTGAATAGAACTTGAGGGATGGCTGCTGAGAAGAGGCCTGCAGGCTGAATTCTAGCAAGTTTAATCACTGTAAAGCCCATCATATTTCCTGACACAAGATAAAATATCTCATTATTGGAGGAGGTCATCAAGAAGACATGACCAGGGGCGCCTGGGTGGCTCAGTGGGTTAAGCCTCTGCCTTCGGCTCAGGTCATGATCTCAGGGTCCTGGGATCGAGCCCCGCATCAGGCTCTCTGCTCAGGCTCTCTGCTCAGCGGGGAGCCTGCTTCCCCCTCTCTCTCTGCCTGCCTCTCTGCCTACTTGTGATCTCTCTCTCTGTCAAATAAATAAATAAAATCTTTAAAAAAAAAAAAAGAAGACATGACCACTGATTGACTGGCAAGCTGGACTCAGACAATTGGAGCTCCTCAGCCCTTCCCCTGGACTTGGGCAAATCTCCACTGGTGAATTCTGCCTCTGGGTAATCAAACCCATGCTGAGGGGAAACATCAACTGGGAACCAGTTAGCCTGTCATCTCTGCAGAGTATATTGACAGTTGTCAATATAAATTGCTTGGGGGGCATGAGGAAATAGGATGAGCAACCCACGCTGCACTGAATGGCCTGTGAAAAGGTCAGATCACTCATGGTGGATGACAGCACACTACCGGGAACTAAACAAGGTCGTCCCTCCCCATCCATGCAGCTGTGCCCAACATTGCCACCATCTTAGATACCTTGGCCGGAGTCCTAGGAGTGTACTATGCTGTGCTGGACTTAGCAAATGCCTTTTTTTAGTATACCTCTGACCACTGAGTCACAAGACCAGTTTTCATTTACATGGGAGAGGCAACAATGCGTCTTTCGAGTGATTCCCCAAGGTGTCCTTCACAGCCCCACCATATGTCATGGGATGGTAGCCTGAGACCTGCCCCATTTTCCTCCCCCACATCACTAAAATGGGTCCATTACATTGATGTTATAATGTTAACATGGGGGGGCGCCTGGGTGGCTCAGTTGTTAAGCATCTGCCTTCGGCTCAGGTTATGATCCCAGGGTCCTGAAATCGAGCCCATATTGGGCTCCCTGCACAGCGGGAAGCCTGGTTCTTCCTCTCTCATTCCCCCTGCTTGTGTTCCCTCTCTCGCTCTCTCTGTCAAATAAATAAATAAAAAACCTTTAAAAAAAATAATGTTAACATCGGAAGATTTGCCTCTGCTGGAAGCCTGGAGACTTTGCTGAAGCATATGTAAGAAAGAGTATGGGCAGTGAACCCACAAAAAATTCAGGGTCAAGGACTGCCAAAGAGTTTTTGCAAACTGTCTGGTCAGATAAGACTTGTGTTGTCCCAGAAGCTGTGATCGATAAGGTGCAAGCCTATCCAACCCCTAAAAATGTGAACGAGATGCCAGCCTTTGTAAGGATTTGGGGACTTTAGAGGACTTTTATTGCCCACCTGGCACAGTGCCCCCATTCCTTATGCCACCTGGTAAAGAAAAGGCACATGTGGGACTGGGGATCAGAGCAGTAAGCTGCCTTTGAAAAGGCTAAAATACTAGTAAAGCAGGCTATATAGTTCTGGGCATCTCCCAAGCAGGACTGCCATTTGAATGAGATGTGTCTGTGACTCTGAAATATATGGGCTGGGCACTAACAGAAATAAGAGAAGGAGAGAGTACTCCCAAGATTTTGGTCTCAGCTCTGGAAGAGAGCAAAAACCTGCCTACTCCCATAGAGCAACAGTTCCTATCAGTGTAAAAGGATCCCTCGAGGTTAAGCTTCTCACTAAGGAATAGTGCATTGTGGTAAGAACTTCACTGCCCATCAAGGGTTGGGATGAAAATACATTCCATTGACTCCCCTCTGCCATGGCTCAAATTGCCACTGTGATTCAGTGACATGCCTATTTGCAGCAGAGGAGCACCCTGTCCACCAGCCTACTAGAAATGCAGGTGCTACTAGGACCTGTGGAAGATGGAGATCCTCCAGATGCCCCTGCCCCTATACCTATTGTGTCCCTGTAGCCTGTAGGGAGGTAGTGGGGAAATTTTAAGGGGGGGGGTCCCATTTCAAAGGTGATGATGTGCAAGACTGGGCAAAAGTCATGACCATGAATGGAGGTTCCAGCTCTCCTAGAATCCCCAAGCAGCAGGGTTGGTAGAAAGGAAAAATGGAATATTAACAGAGCAGACGAAATTACTAACAGGTAAAACCATTTTGGCCAAGTAGACTAAAGGACTGTCCCAGACTTTAACACATTTGCATGATCAACCAGTAGGTCCTATTTTCCCATATGCCAGACTGGGGACCCCTGCTAAGGCACTCGATACTGTAAAGGTGTGGAAGTTGCAGAACCCAGCCATTGCCCCGCTCTCACCAACATCAGCATGCTGGGCTGTTGAGAACACCAAACCCCGAGAAAGGCATTATCTACTGGAATTTGCAACGGGAAGTTCTGCTGGGATGGGTGAGTTACTTCGCACTCCTGGTGAGGAGGAACTACTCAGTCTTCACTGGGATCCCATTGTCCTGCTACAAGCTAGACCTATTGAAACACTATACTTGCAACAGACTACATACCATCAAAAGAAGGAGAGAAGATGGGGTTCCTCTCTGACATATCCCACCCCTAGTCCATCTCACACCTGACAGTGCTGCCTCCCTGGGCTAACATGGATCGTATATATGACCTGGTCAAATTCCTAAAACTGCGGCCACACTAACATCTAAAGATCAGGCCTTGTCATTCTTGTAGCAGAGAAACAACCTCCCCATACAAGTTCCTACTAAATATGTTTGACCTTAGACTGCGCTCCTTTGGTGTCCACTTACAGGTTGGGCACCTAATGGAAAATCCTTTCTACAGTGGGCTCACTCCTATGTCCAATAAAGAAATCAATCCAGCTGATGGCTCTGTGGGCAGCTGCCCCTCTCTAGCTCCTCAGGATTGCCATGGTGAATATCACCCCTCCAAGAAAGAGACTGAAAGGCCTTAAGGCAATACATTAAAGAAGAACAAATAAGGACTAGCATTCTTGGTTCATCTCGTTCAAACAATACTAATCTAGAAACCTGGCCTGTGGCACACACTGTCAATAACACTGGGCATGGGTCTTCTCTTTCCATCAAACTACACAGGCAGCCCATTAACCTGCTGACTGGAAGGATTCTAGAAATACCACCACTGAGCCAGATTTGGGATGGGTTTACCAACATTTGAACACCCGGGCACCCCTATGTTGGTAATTCGAAACAGAACCAACACAACGATACTGGAATATAGGACGGATATCATTGGACTGTGTAGTCAGTCATTCTGTCATATTAAAGGACAGTGACTAGTTTGGCACTAACTGGTCACACCACCCGGGTATTTATTGGATAACCCGAAAAGGGGCCTATTGGTTGTATGGAACAAAATTTTCGCCATGTTTCCCACCTGGGTGGTTGGACCACTGCACCCTGGGTTTTCCCTGGGCATAGGGGAGAATTCCCCCCACCCATGGTAACAATACTTGGCCAATTTCCCTCACCTCAAGGCTAGATGGGCACGCCACGTCTTTCACTGACATAGATTATGGCTGCTGTGTTTGTTTCCTCCATTGGCCCAGTGGATGTTATCGCACATATAGAAGCCCTTACTAAATTCACCCAGCAAGCACGAAATGATAACCAACAAACCTTGTCCTTACTGAATAGTGAAGTATCTCTAGTGAGAAGAGTTGTCCTCCAAAATAGAATGGCTTTGGGCATTATTTTTGCCTCAAAAGGAGGCACCTGTGTCATTATCCAAACAGAATGCTGTGTGTTCATACCTGATCAGTCAGCTAATGTATCACCTTTACTAAATCACATGAGAATGTAAGTGAATACCATGAGTGCTCCACCCCCCAGCTAGGGCACTTAATAAATCAGTGGTTGGGACCCTGGGGTTCTTGGTGGAAAAACATTTTTTGAGAATCATTATCTTAATCTGTGTTTTCTTTTGTACGTGCCTACACTGTTGCTGTGGTATCTGCCTCCCACGCAGACAGACACCAAATGGGCCACCTCCATGATAGCGAACCCCCTTGCTGACTGCTCAGGGGACACTTAGAAGGGGGAGTATAATATTGTAAAAGCTGGTCAGGAGAGATGGCATGTTAGGCGGAGGTCATCAAGGGGATGTGACCACACGTTGACCCAGGAGCCGGACCCTCAGAGACTTCTTGGAATGTACATTCTGCTTGCCTTACTAGTGATGTGGTGTTGAGGCCATGTGCATGGTACTGATTGAATCCAGTTAGAGCCTCTATATGAACTTCTAACACAGGGCAGGTGTGGAGACGTACTTGTCTTGCTGCTGCCCAGGACAAGCCTCATATGTAAGCTCCCTTGCTTGTTTAAACCAGTCACCTGCCAACCTGGAGTGGCCTGCCTCTTTCTTGGGTCTCTCTCTGCCCTCCATGAAGGGGACCAGTTTCAGATTACACCTGGGATGCTCCTGAGGTTGCAAACTAACACTCCTGCGGGGCGCCTAGTTCCAGTGAGGGTTCCAAGTTATTAAAGAACCAGGAGACTTACCTGGAACCTCCAGAGCCCTCCGATGTCATCAGTCCTTTCAAAGCAGACTGGCTCCAAGCCTTCTTCCAGGCAGCACTTGATAGAGGAGAGCCCACTCATACCTCCCCCAATCACAGCAATTCTTTTCTTGGTCATGGTGTCCAGATATCTTTATCAGGCTAGATCAATGTAATCTGTCAAAAAAAAAAAAAAAAAAAGATGACAGGGACACCTGGGTGGCTCAGTTGGTTAAGCAGCTGCCTTCGGCTCAGGTCATGATCCCAGGGTCCTAGGATCGAGTCCCACATCGGGCTCCTTGCTCAGCAGGGAGCCTGCTTCTCCCTGTGCCTCCACCTGCCACTCTGCCTGCTTGTGCGGGCGCTCTCTCTCTCTCTTTCTGACAAATAAATAAATAAAATCTTAAAAAAAAAAAAAAGATGACAAAAGACAGCACACATCAGCTAACACATTTCAGGGAGGAAAGATCTTGGCCATGGCATCCTGCAAATAAATGCTGCGACAACAGGCGCTTTAGGAGAAGCCAGATTCTGCGGTTCCCCTGGGCATAAGGAAGTGCTACGAAAGGGATCTGGGAATCCCGCCTCCCCAAGACCCGAAGCCGAGAGCCAAGCTGTGGTAGCCTATCTCACTGCCTTTCCTGCAGCACCTGGCCGATCCTTCAGCTGCAATCCAGAGGCTGCTCTGCACTTTTGACTGTTGTGGAAGAAATAAAAAGAAGCAAAGTGCAAACAGCAACAGCCAATGAGGAGGAGCTATTCCCCTCCACCTCCTTTCAGCCAAAGCCCTGCTTCTCAGAGGCACCCAATACCTCCTGCAGCGAGAATAGTACGTGGGCCTAACCTGCCTTGGGCGGGGAAAAAAAAATCCTGCAACCTCTGTTTTTCTATTGCATTGCTCGGAGGCTCGACTACCGTCTCTAGAGGCGGAGCAGCCCCGTGTTTGCATCCCTCCCCTCTCGAAGTCCAAGTTTAACTTCCTGGTATCTGCCTTAAAGTGACAAACTCCTGGCGAAGGGGACACTAGCAACAACCTTAAAGCAAGTCTTGCTCTGAAAGCTTCAGTGGAGAACACTTACCTTTCAGGATGTGTTAAAACAGATCCCCGTGCCCGCCTCCGCCTCCCCACCCCACTCCCACCTCACAGATTGGCCCTCCGGTTCCAGGTTGCTGGTAGAAAGTTACTTGATATACTCATGCACTAAACTGGCCGCTGGGGTTCAGTGAGAAAAGGATTACGTTTCCTACTTACATAGAGGAGCTTATAGTTTAGCAGAGAGGACCATCACAAACATTTCAATAAAATAGAAGGGCTTTTATAAAGTGATTTGGGGGGGGGGGCGCCTGTGTGGCTCAGTGGGTTAAAGCCTCTGCCTTCATGATCTCAGGGTCCTGGGATCCCAGGGTTATGGGATCGAGCCCCGCATCGGGCTCTCTGCTCAGCAGGGAGCTTGCCTCCCCCTCTCTCTCTGCCTGCCTCTCTGCCTACTTGTGATCTTTCTCTCTCTGTGTCAAATAAATAAATAAAATCTTAAAAAAAAAAAAGTTTTTCTCAGGGCGCCTGGGTGGCTCAGCTGGTTAAGCGTGGGTTCTCCTTTTGGCTGGGGTCAGGATCTCAGGGTGAGGAGATTCAGCCCGCCTAGGGCTCCCACTTAGGGGGTCGGCTTCTTTCCTTCTCCCTCTGTTCCTCCCTGCATGCTGTCTCGCTCTCTTTCTCTCTCTCAAATAAATAAATCTTTTTTTTTAAGTGCATTCTCTCACACAGTTACCTAAGTAATTAAAAACGTAAAATATCAACTTCTAAAATAGAACTTAATTTTTCAAATATAAAATCATGCAGAAGAGACCAGTGTAATTGGATATAGGATATCACACACTGAGTCAGAATCAGGGCCCATCCAACCCACTAGTCTATTTTGACAGATGTGAGGCGTTTTTGGAGGACTCAGCAGTGGCTGATGCCATCTCTTTGTTTGCCTTCTACTTACTTAGTCAACTTGGCTCAAGATGGTTTGATGTCGGGAATGTCAGTCCTTGGTTTTGACTTGCTGGCCTCACCGGGAATTATCCTCAATGGGCCAGTAATGATCATTTCTCAAGGGTTCACTTTGTATCTTCAAAAAATTTGATGAGAATGAATCCATGTAATTTCTCAGCAACCCCATGAAGCAAATACTGTCATCAGCCCCATTTTCCCAGTAAGTGGGAAGGCGGGGTGCAAACCAGGCAGTTTAACTTATAAATGAGTTATTCGTAAATTGGATAATTTCGAACGCATTAGAGATGACTAGATACAGGAAAACAGGTGAGTACTTTTATAAATTGAATACTAATCTGTCTCTTACTGAATCAACTTCATAATTTCAGAACAATGCAAGAATTACTTTTAAAGCAATATTTTAAAATGTAATTTTAATTCTCTACTACTTTGTGTTTTACAATTAATTACTTTTAGGTTTGGCAAATATGCTTTGTGTGTCTGGTTTTTTTTTAAGATTTTATTTATTTGACAGAAAGAGAGAGAGCACAAGCAGGGGGAGTGGCAGGCAGAGGGAAAGGGAGAAACAGGCAGAGGGAGAAACAGGCTCCCTGCAGAGCAGGGGAAGCCCCATATGGGGCTCTCTCCCTGGACCCTGGGATCATGACCTGAATTGAAGGCAGTCACTTAGCCAACCTAGCCACCCAGGTGCCCCTGTTTTGTGTTGTTTCTAAATTACTTGTAAAATGTTTTAAAACTTGACTCATATTTTCTCATTTAGTCTAAGTGCTAATTACAAGTGAGCCAAATTCTTCATTGGGCTCTAACAATTCTTTACTGGGCTATAACAATATATGCAAACTAATGTACAGGTTCAACACAGTTATTTACTCATGCTATCAGGAAAGAACAATAGCACAAATGACAGATACAATAGATAACAGTGAGTAATTCCAATGTAATATATATGAGGCTTTTGGAGGAGTGTGTGTGTGTTTGTGTGTGCATGTACATACATATGTAATTGTACAGAGGATTTTCTGCAAAGGTCTAACCCAGGAGGATCTTTTGAACAGTATAGCCTCACCTCTACTCAGATGTTCTCCCATGTCCTATTTCTTTCTGTTAAGTCTGCATTTTACATTTTACATCCATTCAATAAATAGTGCCCTTTGGAGGCCACTTCTTTTAAGATGGCAGCTAAAAGAGACAGAAGGAGCTTAGCTTAGATCTTATTTGAAGAGCTGCCCAGGAAAGCTGTCCAATAAGCACTAGACTGAGACATAACTTTTCACTTTCTTAATTGTGTCTTTTGATGAGAAGTTCTAAATTTTGATGAAATTAACAGTTTTTCTTTTCTGATTAGTACTTTTTGCTCCTATTTAAGAAATCTTTGCACATCCCAAGCTCATATAGCCTCCTGTGTTTCCAGCTAGAAGATTTACAATTTTAAATTTAGATCTTTGATCCATTTTAAATTAATATGAATAGTATAAGTGTAAGTGTCAAGGTGAATTTTTTTTCTTTCTATCTGGATATTATGTTCTTCCAGCAGCATTATTCTAAGACCTTTCTTTCCCCTTGAATTGCGTTGGTGTCTTTGTCATTGGTCATATATATATATGAACCTATATCTGGACTCTCTTCTGTTTCACTGATCTTTTTGTTTATCCTTATACCTATACCATATTGTATTAATTACCTTAATCTAAAATTTGAAAACTGGTTATATATATAAATATATATATATTATCTTCCATCTTTGTGCTTATTTTAAAGATGATTTTGACTATTCTGTTTGTTTTCAATTCCATATAAATTTTAAAATTAGCCTATCAATTTCTATCAAAAAAGCCTCCTGGGGCTTTGTTTAGGATTACATTGAATGTAGAGACCAACTTGGGGAGAATGGACATCCTAACAATTGAATCTTCTAATCTGTATAATAGACTATTTTTCCTTTTAATAGGTGTTCTTTGATTTCTCTCTGTGTTATTTCATAATTTTCAGTGTGGAATCTTGCACATTTTATTTAGTCCTGTGTATTTTATTTTTAAAATCCTATTGTAAATAGTGTTCTTTTTACATTTGTCTTCCATTTGTTTTTTTTTTTTAAAGATTTTTTTTTTTTAAGATTTTATTTATTTATTTGACAGAGAGAGATAGATCACAAGTAGGCAGAGAGGCAGGCAGAGAGAGAGGGGGAAGCAGGCTCCCCGCTGAGCAGAGAGCCCGATGTGGGGCTCGATCCCAGGACCCTGAGATCATGACCTGAGCTGAAGGCAGAGGCTTTAACCCACTGAGCCACCCAGGTGCCCCTGTCTTCCATTTGTTTGTTGCAGGTATGAAGAAATACAACTGATGTTTGTGTATTGACTTTGTAGCACATGGCTTTGCTAAATTCGCTTATTACTTCCAGTAGTTTGTAGATTCCTTGGATAGTCTATGTGTACAATCATGTCATTTATGAATAACATGTTACTGTTTTCTTTCCTTTTTTTATTTTTAATTTTCTTTCTCTCCTTATTGTGATGGTTAGGACCTCTAATACAGTATTGAATAGAAGCTGTGATAATAGACATCCTTGTCTTGTTAGGGAGAAACAGTCACTGTTTTATCCTTAAGTGTGATGTGATTTGTATGTTTTAGGTAAATAATCTTATCAAATTGAGTAAGTGTCTCACTATTCTTAGTTAGCTAAGAATTTTATTATGAATGGGGGTTGAATTTTATAAAATACCTTTTCTGTATCTAGTAAGATGATCCTATTGTTAAAATTATATTGAATGATTTATTTTATTTAATTTTAATTTTTTTTTTAAAGATTTTATTTCAGAGAGAAAATGAGCAGGGGGCGGGGGAAGGGGCAGAGGGAGAGGGAGAAGCAGACTCCCTGCTGACCAGGGAGCCCAATGTGGGGCTTGATCCCAGGATCCTGGGATCATGACCCGAGCCAAAGGCAGACACTTAACCAACTGAGCCACCCAGGTGCCCCTTGAATGATTTTTTTTAATATTAAGCAAACTATGTGTTTCTAGAATAAACTCACATAAAAAGGCAGACACTTAACCAACTGAGCCACCCAGGTGCCCCTTGAATGATTTTTTTAATGTTAAGCAAACTATGTGTTTCTGGAATAAACTCACATAACCATGATGTGTATAGTTCTTTTTTTTTTAATTTTTTTTATTTTTGAAGCCTGATATGGGGCTCGATCCCAGGACCCTGAGATCATGACCTGAGCTGAAGGCAGACGCTTAACCAACTGAGCCACCCAGGCTTCCCTGTATAGTTCTTATATAAGATTGTATTTGATTTGTTAAAGTTTCATTTGGAATTTTTTTCATCTGTATTTTATTTATTTATTTATTTATTTATTTATTTCAGTGTTCCAAGATTCATGGTTTACTTTATTTTTTTTTAAGATTTTATTTATTTATTTGACAGAGAGAGAGATCACAAGTAGGGAGAGAGGCAGGCTGGGAGAGAGGGGGAAGCAGGCTCCCTGCTGAGCAGAGAGCCCGATGCGGGCTCGATCCCAGGACCCTGAGATCATGACCTGAGCCTAAGGCAGAGGCCTTAACCCACTGAGCCACCTAGGCGCCCCTAAGATTCATGGTTTACGTACAATACCCCATGATCCATGGGATATTGCTCTAATTTTTTTTCTTGTAATGTCTTTGATAGGTTTTGGTTTCAAGGTTATGCTGTCCTGTCTGAATGATTTTGCCTAGAATTATTGATCTTTTTCCTTAAAAGTTTGGTAGCATTTACCAGTGTAGCCATCTGGATCGGGTGTTTTGATTGTTGGAATGTTTTAAATTATGGGTTTAATTTCATTAAAAGATAAAGGATTATTCAAATTTTCTCTCTTCTTGTGCCTGTTTTTGTAAGTTGTGTTTTTCTAGAAAATTGCCCATTTCATCTAGGTTGTCAAATGTACTGGCATAAAGTTATTCATGATATCTTCTTTTTTTGTTATTTTTTTAGAGAGAGAGATAGAGACTGAGTGTGTGCATGGGAGGGAAAGGTGGGAGGGGTCGGGGGAGAGGCAGAGAGAATCTTAAGTAGGATCTACACCCAGTACTGGAGCTGACACACAGAATTGACAAGATCAGATCAAGAGCTGAGGAAAATCAAGAGTTGGAACCTTAACTGACTGAGCCACCCAGGCGCCCCTCCCCATATTATTCTTTTAAAGTGTGTAGCATCTAGACTGATATTGCCTCTGCCATTCCTAATATTAGTTATTTTTTTTTCTCATTCTTCTTTTTCCTTGATCAATTATGTCAATTTTGTTAATCTTTTTAAAGAACTGTCTTTTGGCTTCATTAACATTCCCTGTTTTATTTCTCTTTTCTATTTCATTAATTTCTGATTTCGTGTTTATTATTTCCTTCTTTCTGCATTTGCTCTTTTTTTTATTGTAGAAATATTTACTTACTCCCTCAAATCTCCATCTGAGAACTATTATGGCTACATCCCAGAAATTTTCATATGTTGTATTTTCATTGGTGTTCCTTTCAAAATATTCTCAAACTTCTATTGTAATTTCATCTTTGATGAATGGATTATTTACAAGTTACTTAATTTTCAGATAATTTGGGATTTTCTAGATAGTTTGTTATTGATTTCTAGTTTAATTTTGTTGTCATTAGAGAATATAATTTGTATAATTTTAGTACTTTGAGACTGATTATTAGTTTTATTGTTTAGTATGTGGGATATTGTGTTCAATGTTTCATATACATTTGAAAAGACTGTGTAACCTATAGCTGTTAAGTATAGTGTTCTGCAGGTGTCCATTAGGTTAAGTTGCTTAATATTGTTGCTCAAAGCCTGGTGTTGCACTGGGTATGGTACATAAACAATGAATCTTGGAACACCGGAAAAAAAAATATTGTTGCTCAAATACTTAATATCATTACCAATGTTTTGTCTGTTTGTTCTATTAATTATTGAGGAGGTATGTTAAAATCTCCACATATAATTCTAAATTTGTCTTTCTCTTTTAAAAAGAGTTTGAAATGAAAATTGTAAAAATACCATTTATATCACATCAAAATATCAAATTACTATCAATAAACTGAACAAAAGATGTACAGGATCTCTATGCACAAAGTGGGGAAGATACTGGAAAAAATGAAGGAAACCTAAATTAATGGAGTTAGATACCATGTATATGAGTTACAAGAGTCAATATTGTAAAAGGTCCATTTACTGCAATTTAGTCTTCAAATTCAATGCAATGCCAATCAAAATCTCAACATGTAGGAGAGTGTGTGTGTGTGTGCACATGTGTGTGAGGCTGATTTTAAAATTTTAGCCAAAACGCCTGAAAAAGAACAAGGCTCACCAAAGAAGATGTGCAGATGGCAAAGAAGCCTTTTTAGGGATTGAAATAGCTTATTATATATTAAATATTTTATATTTATATATTAGAACAATCTCAGCAAGCACATTTAAATCTTCAGTTCATGCACTAGATTACCTCACATCCACTTGCATTCCAGTAGCCAAAGCAAGTTAATACAGAGTCAGCCTGTTGGAAGGCACTGAAGTCACATGGATAAAAGCATAGATGTATAATCATTTTATAGGATATGGATAGTCACTTATAGGGAGAAAGTGAACAGTTAAGAACAGTAATACAATCTACCAAGGCTGTCTATCCATAACTCCAGCACTGGGTAGATAGCCCACATTGTATATAAGTGTGTGTATGCGTGGGTCTGTTTACTTTTAGAACCTGAATCTGTGGCCCATGCTTATGAGAAAAACACTCTGGAACATTTTTTGGTGGATTCTCCAAGCAATTAAGGTTATGATGGGACCTCAACAATGAGGGATGATTCCTAATTTCTTGAGTCTCCATCAGTGAGATGTAGATACTTGGGTGATCACCAGGTTCATTCCCAACTTAAGTTTTTGGGTCCTTCACAATACCCTGGACATTCAAATTTGTGTTTAGTTCCTTATAAAAATGACTGCATTTAATTTTCACAACATCATTATAGGGTAGCTGTTATTATCCTCATTATAAATTATTATAATTTATAATCCTAGGCCTTCCAGAAGCACTCTGATTGTTAAAACTCTGATTATGAAGATTAATTTTACTTGCCAATTTTGAGCAGTTTTAGGGGATGGAAGTGGGGGAACTCCCTTGCATCAAAGTTACAACAATGCCTCGGGAATACAGATATGTGTGCAACAGGTGTGCTCACTTTTTAAACCTAAGACCCAGGCTTTTGGGGTTAGGGTACAACATTGCTTTGGGCTCTTGTCAACCAGAGCAGGAGAGAATTCTCAGGATTATAGCCTCTAGTAGCAAGATCACACTGTTAAAAGATATTTTAAAAAAATATTTTACTTATTTATTTTAGAGAGAGAGAGAGCGCACAAGCAGGGGGCAGAACAGAGGGAGAGGAGAGAATTTCAGACTCCCACCTAAGCATGCAGAGCCTCATGCGGGGCTCGATCTCACAACCCTGAGATCACGACCTGAGCCAAATCAAGAGTCAGCTGCTTAGCCAACTGAGTCACCCAGACACCCTTGCCAAAAGATATAATGATGTAGCCTGAGTCATGAGAAACATTTGCTTTGTGGTTGTTATGGAGATGTCCTTTTCCTTCTGTGGAAATATGTCACACAAGTTAAATTCCAGAATTGGCAAACTCAAAAGCCTTCTGTGATTAGCTGTGTGGATGGCACAACAATATACTTTTAGACGAAAGAAAAGAGTGTGAAACTGCATGTGGTTAATTTAATGGCAAGGCATGACAGTCAAAAGGTATTCAAACAAAAAGGAGAGAACACAGCCCTGTAATCCAAAGGACCTGTGGGCAAATTTTGACCTGTGGTCAGTTTACAATCTTTGTACTTTGTCCTCAGAGATTTGATATTATTCCAGTATTATGCCCTTACCTTTGGTATTAAAGAGCAGTGGCAACTTTCTTAACTGACCCAGCAAGAGTCCTGTAAAACAGATTCACTTGTCGAAATACTTAAATGTTCACTCTCTACAGTACATTTCCCCTGAATTTCTAGATTTTAAATTTATTATGTGTTATTTGATGCAAAAGATGTATAATAATATCAAAAATCAAAATGAAATTTTCTCCTTTCCTCAGAGAAAGAAAACTCTTCTTTCATCTCCATAGAATGATCTTTCCATTTGAGAGCCCTGACCTAAGCCTAACCTGAGCCCAAAGATCTAAGTCCATGTACCTAAGAAGAGGTTTGTACAAATTTTCATTCATGGTCACAGCTCTTATCAGGCTCCTTAATGATTTACTGAATACTGCCAGCCAGTATCTTGCTGTTATCCAACAGGGACGTAATGGCCAACAACCAACTTGTTTGCTAACCGTGATCACACTTGTTTTCATAGGGTGAACAGATGCTAACACCCATCGCTAGCGTGATCTGGTTACCACTGATCTTACTGAGTTGTTACTGCCAGAGGATTTGCCTTCTCTGTAGAGGAATAAAACAAATAATTAATATGAAACCATTGCTCATAACCTGAGCAACGAATTATAAAGGAGTTGGGGTTAGATTTTATTTTGGGTTAGCATTGACTTCCTAGAAAACACTGTAGCCTAAGTTTGCCCATCTGGGAAATGTCTTCTCTGTGCTTCAGGTTTATAACAATCATGGCTCCTGGACTTTAGAATAATTTTATGGGCATCTTGTTCAAACATGCAGCAGTACTATTTATTGAGTGCATATATGTGCCAGGCACTGTTCTAGGTGCAGATGCCACAAATCCTTAAAGTGGAATCTGTGGACAGCCGCAGGCTAGCTGTTAAAGGGACCTGCCGAGCCCAGACTCGTGACCCCTGCCCGAATGGGCGGAAAGCGGTCGCTAGAGAATGGGCTTGTGCCCTGACTCGTGACCCCTGCCTGATTGGGCGGAAAGTGGGCGCTGGAGAATGGGTTCATGCAAAGGGCCTTGAGACATGCTGGTCTGTGATTAATCATGCCCCTTTGAAAAACAAGCTGTACAGGCTGTAACCAGTTATCTCGCCGAGTTGGTAGTGTCTCTGAGGCAGGTGCACGTATGACTCATAAATCCGCCTTCGTAATCTCAGTAGTTTCTAGAGTGTGTATAACTTATAGATAAATTACTACCCAGACTTCTTAGTGCCTCTTCGATGTAGAAGAACTTGCTTTGATGTGATAAGAGTAAATCCCAAGAAGTGTAACGTGTGCTACATGACTCCTATGTGTAATCATTCTTTTGAGCTTGTTTTTCACCCACTATATAAGCGTGTGCACTCTGAAATAAAGCTGAACACAATCTGGATATCATCCGTTGTGCTCCTCCCGCCCCCATACTTTGTCTCTTTGTCTTTTTTCCTCATTCCCTTACCCTCAGCCCTGGTTCGAGATTATCGCGCCGGCCGCGACAAGTGGCGCCCGAACAGGGACCTGAGCATAACACAGGAGAGTTGCAGTTCCGGAACAAAGTCTAATTCAGGTAAGGGAACCAGGCATCCCCTGGCACGGCGGGATATAATAATGGGACAGGAACATTCAGCTAAGCAGGTCCTCTTTGTAAGTGGACTTCAGGCCTTATTGAAGGAAAATGGGCATAGGATATCTAGAGAAGCTTTGCACAAGTTCTTTGAAACTGTAGAAGAATATTGCCCTTGGTTTCCCAAGGACGGTAGTCTTGACCTAGAAGACTGGCGTCGGGTAGGCCAAGAGATTAAGAATCAAATGTATCTTAAGGGAGCTGCAGCTGTCCCTTCCGGGACTATGAGTTTGTTCTAGCAGCTTAGACAAGTAATTGATCCTTTGCATAAAATTGAGTTAGTGTCCTTAAAATCTGACACTGGGTCAAAGAAGGGCGAGGAGTCAGAATCGGAGGACGAAA
>CM052900.1:74846882-74864640 GCA_028534135.1 Potos flavus | reverse complement strand
CTCTCCAGATTGTAGGTCATATCATTGTGGGGGGGTGGTTATGGCAAGATTGTGTCTCAGCCTTTCCTGTTCTCTGCAGTGTTGTTTCCCTCTCTTTTGCCTAAGGTGAAGAGGTCGCTCTGCCAGTTTTTAAAGGTTTTTTTTTTTTCCTCCTATCCCTCAACCCAGGTTTTAAGTTTTTTTCCAGAGGAATTTGTTCCATAGATAGCAGTAGATTGGTGTGTCTGTGGGAGGAAGTGTGTTTGGGATCTTCCTACATTGCTATATTTTTTAAAACTTTATTTATTTTAACTCTTAATTTTATTTGTTTACTTTCAATTTATTTGAATATAGCCGGACACACAATGTTACATTAGTTTCGGATATATAACATAGCGATTCAACTTCTTTATGTGTTATGCTCATTGCAAATGTTGCTACCAGCTGGCACCACTTAACACTATTAAAATATCATGGACCATATTCCTTTGCTGTTCATAACTGGAAGCCTGTAGTTTTCCTTCACTTTTCTTCACTTTCCTTCACCCATTTGCCTATCCCCTCACTACCACCCCCATACTGCCATCTTGAACTAGAACCTCAGTTATCTGAATTTTCTAACCTACAAATGGGGATCATACCTAGTACATGAGATTGTGAGAAGTATCAAATGAAACAATTTATATAGAGTGCTGCTCTTCCTGGTGTTTAGGAAGTGCTTAATAAAAATAACTTGTTCATTTTTTCAATGTTCTACAATTATTATATACCATCTAGTTTCTTTTTTAAAGGTCATAAGTTCAAACAAGAAAGTTATATTTTTGTTAAAGTATGTTTGGGGTCTTCCCTTTCCCCCAGATATGGTTATTCTCTGAAATTGGATTTTTTTTCCCCCAAGGGAGAGAGAAAAGAGAGACAGCAGAAGCTCCATGTGAATTTCAGATGTTTTCTGCTGTTCTTGTGCACCATTAAACTTCTCTATGCAACATTATTTCGGTTCTTAACAGTGCCGCTCCTCTATTGAAACATAATTTAATCTAGTCCTGTCTTGATTTTTTTTTTTCCTTTACCACGGATGGCAAACTTAAATGGTTGCAGTCAAGCAGCCAGACACATGTACCCTCTGAGTGTTGTTTGTGGTTATGTTGCATTAGTAATGCCTCATTCCTGGAATGGACACTGGCATGAGAGCCACGCAGTATAGAGGCCAAATCCCCAGGTTGACTTTCTTATCTGTCAAGTGGATCCTGTGACATGGACAGGCTGTTTTATTAGGGCTTCAAATATAATGGTGACTGAGTCTGCTCAAAAAGTGATTTGGGAAGAAAAAAAAAGTTATTTGGAAGTTGGCACATGTTTACATTTCTATAACTTCCTAGCAAGGGATATAGCTGTGGTATCCTTATAGTTGAAGTCTTAGAAGATAGCTTGTGTGTGCTGAAATGCCTGCTTTTCAGACTTGCTGCGTTTTTTATTTCTAGGGATTCATCTACGCCCTTATCAGCTGGAGGGAGTCAACTGGCTCGCCCAGTGCTTCCATGGTCAGAATGGCTGTATCCTGGGAGATGAGATGGGCCTGGGTAAGACCTGCCAGGTAGGTTACTTTGGAGTGACCACTGTTCACCTCCGCTGAAATAGCTCCTCACAACTCATCACTATCTTCAGCTGCTAGCTACTAGTATGGGTTTTTGTACTAGGAGGTGAAATGCCTGAACCTTTAAGAGATTATGACCTTGGAATTGACTTTCCTAGTTATGAGGATGGTTTTGAACTTTGTCATTTGACATTGTAATTAATGGGCAGGGTTTTTCTCTATGTAACTATATCTGTGTTGTGTGTCGTCGTGTCCCCCTCGCCCCCATCAAATGGACTCTGCCCTCTTTAGCAATACTTCTATTTAGTTAACTGGATCTATTTACCTCTCTTCCTCAGTGGGTGGTAGAGCTACTTCTCATTTATGTGCCTTGCTAGAGAAGTGCAGAGGAAGAATTCTGTCTTCCAAAATGCCTGGGGCATCTAATGGGAGCACCCAATCTAGAGACCTGGAGAATCAGGTGTGGTCTCCTTGGGCATTGAGATCGATTATTCTGGTAGGAGGATCACCAGTATAGTCCTGTGTTGTCCTATGTCAGTGGTAGGCTTGGCTCAATTCAAAGACTGGACACAGACACCCCTTGAGTTAGTCACACAAGGTTTACTCATCTATAGGATACTAAAGAAAGTCAATGCAGTTGAGATATGCAGCAGCGCCCACTTGATCAGAAACCATGGACATATAAGTTTGCCCATACCAAAAAGGTTTTTTACCAGTGAACACACAGAATGAGTGAAGGTCTCATTGATCCCTTTCGAAGCTCGACTGCCCCCTGCAAGTCTGACCTCACATACATAAACATCCAGTTGGAGCAGTTCTGCACATAGTGCTACAGGTTCTATCTGACCACGTGTTGGAGACTACTTTATCTAAGCCAGGTGTTCCTCATTGATCTTGGAGTTATTCAGAATACAAAATGACCTCTGAGTATGGTACCCTCAAGGACCTCATTTGTCATCTTCGGGTATCTCAGGCAGATAAATTGAGTTCTAGTACATTCCTGAACTAAGAACTATGGAACTAGAACAAAGGTGAGTTTTCTGAATGTCTCTGGGAGACAGGCTAAGGTACACTTGGATCATGTACAGAGCCCTCCGTGTAGTCTCCTTTGCTTTGCACATTGGAATCCTGCTGACTTCATTCAGAGTCAGCAGATTCCACTTGTCCTTTGCCTTTCTCCAGAGTGTTCATGTAGCTCTACTTTAAGTGTCTTAGAACTGTTATACCTCCAAATTCATGTTACTAAAATTTTGTTCAGAATTTTTGCATCTGTGTTCATGAAAGATACTTGTCTGTAGTTTCCTTTTCTTATAATGCCCTTGGTTTTAATTTTGTGGTAAAGATGGACTCATAGCATGAGTTGAGAAGTTTTTGTCCCCTTTGGTTTTCTGAAAGAATTTGTGTAAAATTGGCATTGTTTCTTCTGTAAATGTTTGGTAGAAATTGCTAGTGAATCCAAATTAATTTTGTAGATATATGTGGTTTATGGTAACCGAGGATAAATTTTCTCTCAATAGTATCCTCAGCAAAAGCTAAACAGAATGATTTTATTCCAGTAAGTACTTACTGGGTGATTGCTCTGGTACAATCTGGGCTGGGACGTGGTGGGTAGTTAAAAAAGGAAATTATTTGAAAAAAAAAAAAAAAAAGAAAGAAATGAATGATTTCCATTATAAAATTAATGTAATCTCAGTTAAAAAGTAACTGCCACCTTATAGCCACAACACTCTAACCATAAGGGTGAATAGCAGTGTATTTTAAATGGTTGACATTATAGTGCACATGTAGTTTGTATCTTACTAATCTAACTTTGTTATTGTAATTACCCATTTTATTATAACCTTCACAGTCATCTTCTGCTGGCTATATAAGATTCCCTCAAGAGAATTCATCATAATTTAAATATCCTGCAGCTGAGGGATGGCCTGGTGTCCCCTCTTTTTGTGCTGTATTAACCTCAGTGTAAACATCCATAGGCATACACTTTTTTCAGGATCTTGGATTGTATCTTTAGGATAGATTTTCTCAGAATGGTTCAGCATTTGGGGATGGGGGCTCCTCAAACATTTTGTTTTATAAAAGAGTGCTATTTTCTCTGTATATCACAGCAACTTTTTAAAGAAACTTTTCTAGTCAAAAATACGTCAGCCATGTCCTAAAATATGCTTGTTTGGCTTTACAAAGATTTTTGTTTTATGTGCCTACTTAAAGTTACAAGGTGTTATTTATTGTTTGTTTTCTTCACTAGAATGTCTGCTCCAGGAGAGCTGGGAGTTTTGTCTGTTTTGTTCACTATGATATACTTGAACTGAGAATGGTGCTTAGCAAATAGTAGGCATTCTATAAATGCAGGCAGAAGGAAGGAAAACATTAGGGAAATGAGGGAGGAAATTAGAAAGTAAAACATCCTCCCTCAGGAGAGTGTGGCAGGCAGCAAAGACCACCACATGGTAGGTCATCTTTTTTTTTTTTTTTTTTAAAGATTTTATTTATTTGACAGAGAGAGAGAGATCACAAGCAGGCAGAAAGGCAGTAAGAGAGAGGGGGAAAGCAGGCTTCCCACTGAGCAGAGAGCCCGATGTAGGGCTCGATCCCAGGACCCTAAGATCATGATCTGAGCCGAAGGCAGAGGCTTTAACCTACTGAGCCACCCAGGCACCCCATGGTAGGTCATCTTTAGTCACATCTTGGATGTTCTTGCCTTATGTTTTCAGAGTTTTCTTGATCTTGTGCATTATTTGCATTGTTTTCATTTATTTCTGTTATCTTTCTGATTTTTTTCCCTTTGTATCACAGGGTTCAATTACATAAATACTGAGCACCACTGCTTGTTAACTATTGATGTAATTGAGTACCATAAATTTCCTTGGCAATTACATTTAGGCTTATACGATTTCACTTTAGGAATGGATGACTCTCGATGTGTGGAAGATTGTACATTATTTTTTTGTACACTGAGTCTTCTGTACGAGTTTGTGTTCTCTCCAAGGTCATGGGAAATTTGTGGTTGTTTCTCATGTGGAAATGTGGTAAAAACTGCCTTCTTTTTGTGTATTCCAGACTATTGCTCTCTTCATTTACTTGGCAGGAAGATTAAATGATGAAGGACCATTTCTGATTCTTTGCCCCTTGTCTGTTTTGAGCAACTGGAGAGAAGAGATGGAGAGGTACAGAGCAGATGGAGCTGCAATTTTGTTTTTTTACATTTTTATAATTATTGTTTTTTACAATAAGTTTTTTTTCTGGGTGGTATGTGAATGATGATAAAGCAACATATTGTCCCAATCAGTGATTTTATTTCCTCCGGAAAACTCTGACCTGAGACAGTATAGGTAGAGAAAGAATCTGATGGGGGGGAAGGTTCAGTGGATGTTATTGTTACTGTTTGGCAATTTGAAGATCAGTACTTGGTAAATTTTGCTGAACTAAAGAAGAAACCATCTTTTTCACAGTGACATGGGAAGTAACCAAAATGGAAAAAATAGTTTTCTCTTTAGAGTTAGTATAGTGCCCTTGTAGATATTCATCCAGTCCTTCCGCCTTTTCACACAGGAACTTACCCATAGTTTTACCTTTACTCTAGATAAGATTCCAGAGTCCCAGGACTCTTTCTGGTTGCAGGACATTATGAATTATGCACGTCCTTAATCCTTCTATGAAATGTACTTTTCCAGATACGTACACTGTTCCCTTAGGCTCTGCACTGGTGTTCATCTACCTCTTTTCTTGGATTCAGATTTGCTCCAGGTCTTTCCTGTATAACATATGCAGGTGACAAGGAGGAGAGAGCCCATCTACAGCAAGACCTAAAACAAAAGTCACGTTTTCATGTGCTGCTAACTACCTATGAGGTATCCATTTATTTCTCCATAGCAAGAACTCTTAACCTGGGACTGTAGAAGTTGTAGAAGCCACTGGAATTAAATTTAACTTTTTTTGAGAGTATACATTTTTCTGGGAGAAAAGTTTACTTCCATTAGATTCTCAGATAGGGACCATGACCAAAGGAAGTGAAGGACCATTGTGCTGCAAATCAGTTGGCTCTATCTCCCTCTTTCTTGGTGCATCAAGTGTGAAGGTTCCCCAGGGAGGTGGCACTTGGCCAGTGAATAGGAGGAGGAGGCAGGCAAATAGGAGAAAGGGTTTTGTGGGCTGAGGCGTTGTCTGTCACTGCAGGACGGGAGTGGAGGACACTAAGTTCCAGTTTCATTTTAAGTTCCTATTCTTTAAGCGAAGACTGGGTCACCATAAGTAAGACATTTTACTTATTTGTGCCTATGTTTTGCTTTTCTTTGCGATGGTGCTACTTAAAATTATGTTAAGAACTCTTTTTACTTAGTGAATGAATGAGACTTAATTCTCTTAAACTATAGGATTTAGCTAATAAGAAACTAGTTTATAATATCAGTTATGTTAGTACTAGTTATAATGTGTCTTTTTTCTTAATTTTTCAGATTTGCTTGAAAGATTCATCATTTCTAAAATCGTGAGTATGTCGCACTGCTTCAGAAACTGTTGAATATATCATGAGAGTCTTGTCTTTTCTTTACATTAGTACTTTGTCTCTTTCATCATATGTCTGGTACATCTTCTGGTATATCTTCCATGAGTCTTATTTATAGACAGGTGACATAGCGGGAGTCCTCCACTATAGCCCATTGCTCATTAGCTGTGTGTCCTTGGGTTACTTAACCTTAGTGAACCTCAGCATCTTCATCTGTGAAGTGAGGATAATTAAATCTCACTCTGGATGGCTGTTGTGAGGATTAAATAAGATGTACATGGTGGGTGGTTAATAAATATTAGATTCTCCCCCTCTCCCTGCTTCCCCTCCTCTCCCTGCTTCCCTCCTCTAAAAAAAAACTATTAGATTCTTTTCATTGCAAGTTACATAGATATCTTTCAGAACTGCTGTTTGGAGATTCTACGATTATATAGAGGTGAATTATTTGAGCCTTTTCCTA
Source organism: Potos flavus (assembly GCA_028534135.1). Lineage (NCBI taxonomy): Eukaryota > Metazoa > Chordata > Mammalia > Carnivora > Procyonidae > Potos > Potos flavus. Next base: position 74,858,103 of record CM052900.1, on the reverse strand, counting down.
GAAGTATCCTAAAGTAGCAGTCAGTGCTGTAAAATTCACTTTTTAGGAAAGGAGTTTTAAATACACTTTTAAGTAGTTAGCTTTCAGGCTTTCATATCAACTCATGAAGTATAGGAAACTTAGACTTAATTCTTCATACCACCTGATACTAGGGGCGACACGTTACAGTATAGAGTCAGACTGCGGGTTACAACGTAAATTAAACATTAGTCAGACTTTAGGTGCATAAGAAAAGATGTATTGACAGGATTTCATTCTCCATAGAATGCATAGTTATGATACGGTTAGGTGGGGATTTACATCTTTAATATTCAGAAACTTCTGTTTTCAAAGCACTTTACCAGTAATTTAGATGTTATTTCTCATCCAGGTTCTTCTGAGCTGGATTTCTATTTTCATCTTATTTGGAGATACTAACGGCCCAGTCGTAGATTTCATGACTCCATCCTGTATTTTGCTTCACTTAAGTTTCATTTAAGTGAGCACATTATCTTCTTAAGAAAATATGCTTTCCCTCTATCTTTTTTTATTTTTAATATCCAATTTAATACTTGTTGAAGATCTTTGGAAAATCACTGTTTGGGAATTACGAGCCGTGCCAGAAAAGTAAACTATAGCACTCCCTAGGAGGACGTATACTCCAGTAGAGGGAGAGGCAATATTTGGATATCCATAATATAAGGCCGGATGTGGGAAGTCTCAAAAGGCTAGAAGATTGGGACATAAATGTTTTTGGGTACTTAAATTATCCTACATAATCTTCATGAAAACCCTAGTAGGCAGGTATTAATTATTGTCCATATTGTAGATGAGGAAAGTAGGAGGTTAGGTAACCCAGCCAAAGCTACCTTGATAATAATGGCAGAGCAGATATCCAAATGCAGCACATAGTGCTGTGGAGACTTTTTAAGAAAGCTTCTCAATAAAGTAAGTAAATAAATAAACATCTGATACTGATTCCAGAAAAAACAAAACAAACCCCAGGTACAGGTTCTAAAATTATCTAAGTGCACTGGAGTTTCACTTTATTCATCAGAAATAATATCTTTTTATATTAAATCATCCATCTTAAATCTATCCCATGTGGATTTAAGAACCTAAATAATAAGGGGCATTTATAATATTGGCTAACAGAATGAGCCCCAGGGACACAGGTTTATTCTTTTGATATACTTCACAAGGTTATTTTGTATATTACTATATCACACACTGAAAAGAGCCAGAAAGGGTAATGTAATATCTGCCCTAAAGAGGTTTAGTGGGGAATTAAAGTGGTATACATACCAATAAGAAAAATACAAAAAATTTTTTTGATAATATACCTATGAAATCTTCGGGTCAAGAGGATTAGAAGTTCCCTCATCCTGCTCTCCATTCAGTGCTGGAATTACTCCATCTCTTCCCCTCCAGGGAGCATCCTTTAGTGTACTTTGGTTTTCTTTGATGAGTGATTTGACCTCCTTTCTTTCACTGAGCCCACATCTATCTCCCTGTAGGTTGCTTCACTGAATAAGCTTTTACTGCATGCTTGCTGTAAGACTTTAATACCCAGTTCTTCACAAGGAAATAGAACCTAAATTGTTTTGAATGATGATTCTAACAGGCCAGGTGCTGTTTTATGGTCACTTTGCCACCTTATCTCATGACCACTTTCCAGTACCAGTTGGATACTTACTCCTCATAATGCTTAAATGCATCTCCTCCGAGCGCTACCCAGTAGGAATGATCGCAGTTCCTACTCTCTTTGGACCCCCAGTTTTCCCTCCAGCTGCATCACTCTCAATAGTAGATGGTGCTAGATTTCTGTTTTTGCACCTGTTTTCTGGATTTTCTCAGAAGAAGAGGGCTTCTTTCTTGTAAGGCCAACATCTGCTCTAGATCTTTCTCTAATTTTTGAGTGATTTTTATTTCCCTACCCATTATCTTTACAGTGTTCTGTCTTACTTGTATATACATTTAGTTTTTTAAGTGTAAGAACAGTGTAATAAGCACCAGGTTGCTCAGTTGGTTAAGTGTCTGCCTTCGGCTCAGGTCATGATCTCAGCGTCCTGGGATTGAGCCCCGCCTCTGGCTCTCTGCTCAGTGGGGAGTCTGCTTCTACTTTCCCTGCTTGTGCTCTTTCAAATAAATAAATCTTAAAAAAAAAAAAAAAGAACAATGTGATGAGATTACAGAATGTTTGCAAACAAAATAAAAATTTAAAAACCTTGTAACTTTCACTTTGTTATCTCTTGCATGGTTTCTCATTTGTGAGAAGATACATAATATTTATATATTTTTTTAGTTATCATAGGCCTTTTTATTGTAAGTTGATCATAGTATTTAAAATGCTGAATAATATTTCATCATGTATAATTGGACTTATTTATTTTCAACTTTTTGCTATTTTAAATCAGCTTGGAACATATTCATACATCCATATTTTTCCATATTTTGAAAAGTTTTTTTGTGCTCTTGCACCAGCCACCAGTGACTTCCATAATACATCCGGTGAATGTCTATAACATTTGATCTTACTCACTGCTTTCCCATTTTTAAATCTAAAACACTTTTTAAGCTACTGTGACACCATTTTCTCTTGATTTTTCTTCTGGGTTTAAATCTCAGCTCTACCTTATTCTAGCTTTATGACCTTGACCAAGTCACCTAACCTTTCTGAGCTTTAATCTCGTTGTTGGTAAAATGAGCAGAATAATGTCTACTCACCATATTCTTTTGGATTAAGTAACAGACATAAAGCCCTAACAAAGCACAGGGTCTGGTACGTAGTAGGTGGTCATAAATGTTTCCTTTTGCTTTTTTGTCTCTAGCTCCTTCCTTTCTGCCTTTATGCACAGACCTTTCCCATGTTGGAATACAAATTCCCTTACTACCTTATCCAGATGTTGTCTTAGATAAAATGGCAGGCTTTCAGATAAGAAGGTAATTTGAGAGGTGCCTGGGTTGCATCCGACTCTTGATTTTGGTTCAGATCATGATCTCAGGGTCGTGAGATCGAGCTCTGTGTGGGGCTCCATGCTCAGTGGGGAGTCTACTTGAGGTTCTTTCTCTCTGCTCCTCCCCCCATTCATGCGCACGCTTTCAAATCCTAAAAAAAGACAATTTGAGTGTGTTTCTAATAGAATGTGCTTAATATTAGTCTTTTCAATACTAGTGCTAGTAAGACTTTTTGGCTATGAGATACATGCTTGGGTTGCATGAAACTGAAAGCTTGGATTTTTCTCTCACAGCTTCCCTTGGAGTGTTCTTGTTGTGGACGAAGCTCACAGGTTAAAAAACCAAAGCTCCTTGCTGCATAAGACACTTTCGGAGGTAAACTCACAGGATAGTCTTTAGTTTTTGTACAACTTCCTTTAAAAAAATACTATCTTGGGCCTGTATAGTTAGTTAATTGAAACATTTTTTTAGTCAAACTTCTATAAGGCTAAATAAATATTTTGTGAGTGACAGAAGTGGTACTTAATATGGCCTAACTTCTTCCTCTCATCTTTTACATAGGAGATAACATTTACTGAAATCTGTGCATCATATAATAAGGCACTACCTCAATAAAATACATTGTATTTTTGGAAATGTTTCAACTCTTTTGATCTTCTTCAGAGGGATAATTAAAAATAATCTGTTGTAATTCTCTGTCTGCAGTAGCAGATACGTCTGACATATTTTACCCTTTCCCCCATTTACCTTTTTTAAAGATTTGATAATTCACATGTAGTAATGAAGAGACTCACCCCATTGCATGCCATTGACTATTAGCTCTAGTCTTTCTTGTCTTTGTCATACTTTTGAGTGTGATACCCTTGATCTCATTCCCTTCTCTTGATCTCTGGCACCATTCTGGCACAATGAGAAATGAGAAATGTCAGCGTAGCCCTAGATTTGCCCTCTTTTTTGAGGAGCCAAGGGAACAGCTTGTGAGTAAGAAGTGCCCTTCTTGCTGATCTTATAAATGAGACTATGTATGCGAATTCCTGTGGCTATCACTGAGGTTTGGTCTCTGTCCTATAACATCTCCTATAACAAATGAGTTAATAAATTTAGAGGTGATTTGGAGGAAAGTATTAGGTCTGAATTCTCCGTTTACTGGCTAAAAGTTAGTAGTTTTTAGCATTTTAATGCAGATATGGTCACTGTTATTAGTCCAGTCTCAAAGATTGCGATCCCCGGGTGGGCCCCCTCTGCTCTATGATGTCTTTTGCCTTCTTTTAGGGATTCTTAACAGTATCTTTTTCCCAAGAGATTGTCATATTCTGGCACCTAACCCTATAAGAGACTGTTTCATAAACTACCATGCCAGTTTACTCATGCATAATGGGAGAAGAGAAACAGGTGTAGTAAAGGAACCCTGGGGTTTAGAGTGGGGAAACTAAGTTCTGTTGCCAGTCCCAGAGTCTTTCCTTGTTACTCATAAGGAAACTAAGTCTCAGAGGGATAATGTGAGGAATTTCTGTGTCCTCTAAGCATGATGTGGGGTTCGAATTGCAGTGCCAGGTTGGATAGAAATTTATTTATTGATAGGGCTGAGAGGTGGGGAGAAGGGTAGTGCCTTTTTTACCCCTTTATAATATTGTTTTCAGCTTGTTTGTAAGAGTTGGCAGCAATTTATAGTGAATCATAGGGAGTTGGTTGTACAATTTATGCTATACCTCATTTACATTTACAAAGTACATTCACAAAGTAAGAATAGTACCTTGACAAAGTAAGGCTGCCATGAAAAATTATGTAGAAGAATATTTAACAACATGGAAAATGTTTGCAACATATCTTACACAAAAAGAAGTTTAAAAAAATCTGTATACAGGTGTGCCTGGGTGGCTCAGTCGATTGAGCATCTGCCTTTGGCTCAGGTCATGATCTCAGGGTCCTGGATCAAGCCCGTGTAGGGCTCCCTGCTCAGCGGGAAGCCTGCTTTTCCCTCTCCTTCTGCCTGCTGCTCTGCCTACTTGTGCTCTCTCTCTCTGTCAAATAAATGAATAAAATCTTTAAAAAAAAATACTATATACAAAGAGATTGTCTCTGGATTTTTTTCACCTAGTTATAAGTTTTGATACTAAATGGACACTACTGTGAATAAATATATTAGCTCATATGACAGTATAAGTTAACTGTAGTGACCAACAATCCTGATTATCTTTTTGACTTCATATTTTTTGGTCACCCTAGCTCTTTGCTTGGTGAACATATTGTAAAGAGGTCAGTTGGTTGTTGAAAGCATTTATTTCTGACCAGTTCTCATACTTAAATTCTATGAAAACATTGCGCTACCAGCAGAGCAGACATGAGTGGGTGGACATTGATGAAACGATTTAAAAAGAAAGCAAAAAAAGGAGATTGCCAAAAAAAAAAAAAAGTGATATAACATTTTCAAATCAGTTTTATTTGTGTCATTCCATCTGTTACCTTTTCTGATACTAATCAGTATCTTCTTATGACCCCTCCAAAATCAAAATGTAGAAACACAAGAATAAAATAAAAATCATCGATAATCTTACTCCCCTGTTTACGTTAACATTTGGTATATCTGCTGCCATATCCTTTGCTGTGCATGTGAACACCCAAACACATAAATATGCATATATATTATTTTAGAAACTAAAATATACTGTATTTTTATATTTAAAATAAGGTGTGTGTATGTACATATGTGTATATATGTATCATACTGTATTTCAGGTTTTAAAATAACATACAGGATATGGCTTTCCGTTTTTGCTGCATTATTTAACTCAAGTGGTGTAAGTTCTTACTAATGTCGGTTTAGGGGTTGTCCTTTGCTTAACCTAATATCTATTATTGTCTTTCCTAACCTTTTATTTCATTAGTCTTGTATTCTTCTTGTTCTTACCTATTGCTCAAAATTTAAAGAATTTCTTTCATTTTGGGCTGTATAAGGCCCAGAAACATCCAGAAGTCTTGATGTTTTAGATATGATGCTCTGTAAAGTCGTACAGAAGGACATTCTTTTAGTATAGAGCTTCTTGCTTGTAGTGGTGGGGCTAATGCTGTAGCTTTTTCAAACTGCCTGAGTATGTACCATGTGCCTCTGATGCCCCAGTAGACTCACCCATGTGGGTAATAAAATGCAGCTTGAATCCCCATTAAGACTGAATAATGATAACCATATCAAATGCTCATGTAGTACTTCAGAGTTCACACAGTGATTTTACTTACCTCCTTGTAACAAGGAGATACTTGTAAGTATCTCCTTCACAGGGTTATTGTCCCCTTTTTACAACTGAAGAGGTATTATTTCCTATATCAGGTCTGTAGTATATAGCTTGAACTGAGTCTTCTGGTTTCATGTCCTCATGGTCATCCCATTAAATTATGCCTCTCTCTGTACAGGTAAAGGTTGTAATGGGGAACTTAGTCTTCTTGCTTTATGGATTTTTTACTTTATTTATTTATGTATTTGAGTTCTCAGTAGTCTTCAGTCTCCTGTTGACCGGAACTCCCATCCAGAACAGCCTCCAAGAGCTCTACTCTCTCCTCAGCTTTGTGGAGCCTGATCTCTTTCCCAAGGAGCAGGTCGGAGATTTTGTTCAGCATTACCAGGATATTGAGAAGGAGTCTGAGTCAGGCAAGTTCCCTTCCTAGAAATCATGCCAAGAAGTCTGGGCCCAGAACCTGCCCTGGTGCATAACAGATACGGGGTTATAGGTAGAAAAGAAAGAATTGGTAACTGGAGGACATCTTCTAGGGAGATAAAGAGCCACACAAAACTGAGGTGATGCTAGATCCCTCAGAATGTTCCCAGTTGTCTGCTATTTGTGATTCTTATTTGTTACATGATTCTACAATAGGGCTTAATGGATCATTTTTGGAAGAAGTAGAAAGTGTCTGCTTCCCCCCCCTCCCCCCACGTAACTTCTATACTTTTGTATACTTTGTTAACTTTCTGTGCTATTTCCCAAGGCAGAAAAGTATGTGGGTGCTATAGTCCCAAACCACTCCTCAGCATTCCATAGCTAGTGTTTCTGTTAACAGTGCACCAAAACCAAGAGTCTGGGATAAATGGGTGGTGGAAGCGAAGGAGGGGAGCCATCCTCATTTATACAGCTGCCACTTGCAGTCTTCTTCCTCTTGCACCTTTGCCCCACTGCCTTGCCGAATTACCTGTCTATCCCCGTACTGTTATGCCAGGATGATTGTTCAAAATAAGTGCTAGGCGTGCCGACTAGTGGGGATATGTGTATTAGGTGAGTATGAGTTGGAAGAGCTTCTCACAGCAGAAATGCCTGTATCACAAGCTGGAGATTACCTGGGGAACCTCCTCTGATTGCCTCCTGTTTAGGGTTGCCAGATAAAATATGTGACACCTATTCAAATACTACATCGGACGTACCATACTCCTATTACAAAATTATTTGTTGTTTATGTGGAATTTATATTTCACTGCATTCTTGTATTTTTATTTGCTGTACCTGGCAACCCAACATGCAGTGGAATTCCAGTTTAGGCTAGTTTTTGAAGTTCATGATGCCTGGCGAAGGAACAAGGATGTTGAACTGAAAAGAACTGGGTTTGAATAATAGCAACATTGGCATCCAGCTGTGTGACTTTGGATAAGGTGTCCTTAACTTAGCTATAAAAATGGGGACAATATTACTTGGCCCTCTACTTCTGAGCTCTTATGCTGGTTAATCAGATTAAGTGCAGAAGTATCCTGGAAACAGTAAAACTTCATGCAGATGAGAAATTATTAATAAAAATTAAATTCTTTGAGTGTTCCTAGTTCTTGAGTTGACAGCCAGTAACAATTTCAGGAGGAATTGGGAAAAAGAACTCAATGAAGGAAGAAATACGGTTGGCCCTTCAACCAGGGGTTAGGGGTGTGGATGGCCCACCACACAGTCGAAAATCTGCCATAGCTTTTGACTTCCCAAACTTAACTACTAATAGCCTGCGGTTGACTGGATGCTTTACTCGTAATGTAAACAATGACCACGTATTTGGTGTGTTATATGTGTTATACTGTATTCTTAACAGTCAAGTGAGCCGGAGGGAAAAAAACGTTAAGAAAATCCTAAGGAAGAGAAAATATACTTACAATACTGTATTTATTGAAAAAAAAATCTGCGTTTAAGTCAACCTGCGCAGTTCAAACCCATGTTCAGGGTTCACCTGTACTATGAAAAATCACCATACTGGTCTAGCATGCGGAATTGGCATGAAAATTTCATCCTGCTCTTCTTGTGTTGTTGGGTTTTTTTTCCTTACACAGCAAGTGAACTACACAAACTCTTGCAGCCATTTCTGTTGAGGCGGGTGAAAGCTGAGGTAGCCACAGAGCTTCCCAAGAAGACCGAGGTCGTGCTGTACCATGGCATGTCAGCACTGCAGAAAAAGTACTACAAGGCCATTTTGATAAAAGACCTAGGTAATCAGAGGGCACTTGACTGCTTAGAAACTAAACGAGGAGGGGATTTTATTGTTATCCCAAGATGATGATTCAAAATAAATGCTAGGCATGCCTACTCGTGGGTATACACATACTAGGTGAGTAAATATTTTCTTATCACACTTGCTTTGTATAGTAATATGGCATTGAATTTTGTATTCTGAATAATGTTCAGGTCAGCTGCAGTGAAACCATGTGGTTTATCTTTACTATAAGGCAGACTTTATTGGTTGTTGCACTTGCGAAATTTCCTTTTCTCCCCCCCACTACCAGTTGTCCTTACTGCATGGAAGTTAGTTAAGCAACACTTCTAGGTATGCCAGTCATGCCTTTCATCTTTCCACCCTGTGAGATATTTAACACATTGCAAAGCTTTTTTGTTGGATCAGATTCACTGAGAGGAATTGGAAGTGGGAACAGAGAGAGAGAGTAGAACAGTCTGTCACTTTGTGTTATTTTATCCCTTGGCTCCACAACAGTAGTTAAAGAGACTTTAGAATTGTGTAAAAGTAACAACATACTCCCAAGTTCATTTTATAGTTAGGCTTCCTTAAAACAAAGTGATAGTTAAGAAAATTTCATGTGGATATGCTGTTAATTCTTAATACAATTCAGTGAAATTTAGGAGGTTAGTATAGGTTTGAGAGATCTATTACTGAAAAAATAAGGTTAACTTAGAGGGGTTTTGTTTTGTTTTGTTTTTGTTTTTGTTCAGTAGTCCATATCTCTCTGTCTGTTGCTGTTTTCAGATGCATTTGAAAATGAGATGGCAAAGAAAGTTAAACTTCAGAATGTCTTGTCCCAGCTTCGAAAGTGTGTGGATCACCCATATCTGTTCGATGGTGAGACAATGCCCTTTTTTTTCCACATTGCTTTCCATGAACATTTCTGTGGCCAACATCATTTTTCAAAAGAATTGCCTGTATTTACTGTCTAGTTTTTCCTCCACTTTCTTTTGTTAATTTTATGTTGATGTAATCTAATATAGTGTTCATATTCAACTTTCTTCGGTTGTCCCCTTAATGTCTCTTATGGCTTAGATTTTCTTCTCTCTTCTTAAATTCAAAATCGAGTCATAGATCTGAATTATATTTGTCTGTCTCTTTATTCTCCTATAATCCAGAAACATTACTCAGGGGTTTTTTTTGGGTTTTTTTTTTTTTGTTGTTTGTTTTGCCTTTTTTGGTCTTGCCTGAAATTATAGTTTTGAAGAATCTCAGGGCTGCTTGTTTTATGGGTTTTCTCATAATCTGGCTCTAGGGATCATTTCTTCATGATTAGATGTCCCATTGTCTTTTTTTTTTTTTTTTTAAAGTGGGCTCCACACTCAGCCAACCAGTGCAGGGCTTGAACTCACAACCCTCAGATCAAGACCTGAGCTGAGATCAAGAGTCAGATGCTCAACCAACTGAGCCATCCAGGTGCCCCTAGATGTCTCATTGTCTTAAACCTACTCCACTGTCAGCCTTTCATTACCACCCTTGAACTTTGCAAGTTTACCAGGGATCTCCTGGTGGTTGTCAGTTCACATTTTAATTAACCTCTCAGAACCTTTGACACAGTTGATTACTTCTTTCTTGAGACACTTTCTTCCTTTGGCTTCTAGAACAACGCTTTCTCTTGCTTCTCCATTTCCCTGCCTCTGCTCCTTCTCATCCTTCTTTGCTGCTTCCCCTCCATTTTAGACATGTCTGCAGATTTCCCTCTAAGTGCTGCTTTAGCTACATACCAAACAAGGGCTTTTTTGATTCACTCTGATGGATAGCCTTTGGGACACTTCTAGGACTTCTGTGGCCATGGGGGCACTAGAATGGATAGGATCAATGCGGAGGGTTTGCTGGAGTAATTTTAAGGGAGTATTTGCAAGTAGCACTATGAATTGTTTTAAATGTCACAGAATCTTAATCAGGTATATTTCAGAATCTTTTTAAGGCAGGGGGCATTGGGAACAGGTGGATTTTGAAAGAAGCCCTCTAGGTTATTCTGACTGCCACTCCCCACCTTGAGAATTACTAGTTTATACATCTAAGCACTATTTCTTGATTTGTTTTCTTGAGTGAGAGTCTCAAATTTTCAAATCTCTGGCCTTTAGCATGTCCTTGTGCCTCCTTTTCCTAAACAGTGGGCTTGTTCCTTGGGTAGATATTTATTAGGCATGTTGGGAGTGTTAGGCTCTCTGATTGGTGTTAAGCAGCACCAAGATTATCATACAAATAATTATAAAATGTCTCAAAGAGAGATGAGACTTGGGCCCATGATCAATTAGAAGGAGCTTGGCCTCTTGCTGTAGCCTCACCATCAGCTTCTGTACTTAAGGAGTCTGCCCTGGCCAGGGGACACATTATTGGGAATAGGTTCCCTTTTTTTCAGGTGTGGAGCCAGAGCCTTTTGAAATTGGAGACCACCTAATTGAGGCCAGTGGGAAACTTCATCTATTGGATAAGCTGCTGGCATTCCTGTATTCCAGGTAGGTGGTTAGTTCACATTTTCTTCTCTGAGCTGATAATTTTTTAAAACGAGATTATTCACTGATTTCTTTCTTTCTTTTTTTTTTTTTTTTTAAAGATTTTATTTATTTGAGAGAGAGCAAGAGAAAGAACATGAGTGGAGGGGGGGCAGGGAGAGGGAGAAGCAGGTTCTTCTCTGAGCAGGGAGCCCAACGTGGGGCTTGATTCCAGGACCCCGGGATCATGACCTGAGCCGAAGGTAGACGCTTAACTGACTGAGCCAGTCAGGTGCTCCAATTCGCTGATTTCTTGAGACTAATTCCAATTTTCCTTTTTTCAAGATCCTGATTCCGATTCTACCTTCTCTGCAACC
>CM052900.1:74809389-74846382 GCA_028534135.1 Potos flavus | reverse complement strand
TATCCTGGGGCGTTCTATACCCCATGGTGCATTGGCACATGCTCCTGGGAATATCTGTAGTTTGCGAACTTGGGCTCTACAGAATATGGCTACATGTGGTTATTTATGTGGAACATTTAGCATTTCTGAGGGAAGTCTCTGTAAATGATTATGGTATTTATATTTCTGCTTCAGTATTTCATTTATTTATAAATTTGTATTCTTTGATACGTTTCCCCTGAGGGAAACTCACCTTTTAAATACTTAGAGTTGGCAGCCTTTCCTTTTTTCTTTCTTGCCAGGGGCCATCGAGTTTTACTTTTCTCCCAGATGACCCAGATGTTGGATATTCTCCAAGACTACATGGACTATAGAGGTGACATTCCTTGGCCACTACGTTGCTTAAGCCTTTTTTAGACTTAACAGTCTAATAGGCCCATGAAGAGTAATCCGGGGGGTGGGGTGGGGATGTTACAGAGGAAAGCAGTGAAAGAACATTATTTTGAACCAAAGAAAGAATAAAAGTAAGGAGAGAGGTGTTTTACACAAGGATTGACAGCTGGGTAAAGACACATGGGCAGAAATAAACATACATTCCCATTGGCGATGTGATTTAAAATTATGCGTACTAGAAAAAAATCTGAGTTGCAGAAATATTGAGTGTTTTTTGAAAATGTTTGCTAAAAAAAGCTTTCAGTGTCTTGCAACATTCAGTTCAACAGTTGAGCACTTATGCAGGATTAGTAGAAAAGATGAAATTATAGAGATCCCATATATCAACCAAGGGAAAGGAATATTTTTTTCTATATAAACAATCAGGAATGTAAGTTATTACCTGGGGATTCTGTTTAATATATAATAAAATTATGTGGAGTGATGGGAAAAGGCTGTAACACTGACTGATCTTGAAATCAGTGGTGAACGTGTATCAGCTTCAGACCTTACTGTTTAAAACATGAATTCAGAGTAGGTCTCTCGGAGCCACTTGATGCCCCTTAAGTACTACAGTATAGTACCTGGTCCACTGGACACTTGCAGGAAATGCCGTTGGCATGTTGAGGGATCCCCAGATTCACAAACAGGACTTGAGCATGTAATTCTCCTTCCTGACAGGGGTCTGTGCTGATGGGTGGAGAACTTGAAGCTTCATTGAAAGGCAGCTGCTAGGCCACTGGGCAGGCTCACTCACAAGCTCTTAAGTGCTTGTCTTCCTGCTTGCATAAGTAAGAATTCTGTTGCGGCAGAATTGGAAACTACACACAGCACGGTTCACAGTGCGCTTCAGGGTTGGGATAGTCAGAATTGACTATTAACCCCACAGATGCCAAGTACATCGACTGCATGTATTTAAAAAACCCAGAGAGGTATATTATGTTGCATTCTTTTGTGAAACAATGAAATGTCGCCTAAATTTAGATTTTTCCTGTGGGATTGCTTAAAGTAGAGGCATACCTGTATACAAAAAAAGGACAAAATTAACATTTGGTTTTGAGCTGACAGTGTTTTTATTACCCAAAGAATATGTGGAAAGGGTTTCTATTTCTGTTTTCTTTTTCTTTGTGAAGGGTACAGCTATGAGCGTGTGGATGGTTCTGTGAGAGGAGAGGAGAGACACCTGGCCATTAAGAACTTTGGACAGCAGCCTGTTTTTATTTTTCTCCTGAGTACCAGGGCAGGTAGGCCACACAGGCATTGGCAAAAGCTGACAAATCGGGGAGATACAGTACTTTTACATCCTGACCATGAGTATGTTTTCCCCTAATTCTCTGAAAGGTGAGGTCATCACCAAGGAACATAAAAAAGGGAAATTGAGGGAGTTGCCATAAGTTAATCAACGTATTGGACTCCTAGCATGGGGTTCTTTCCTGTCCAAGTTCTCTAAGCTGCCAGCTCAGAGAAATAAGGCTGAAACCAGGGGTTGTTGGAAAGTGATTTTAATCTGCTTTGAACGCTGACCTGGAGTTGTCCCAGAAGATGTCTGTAATTTCATGGATAGTTCTACTCCCATTCAGTAGAGAACACTCTCCTTCCCAGCTGTGAATTTGGGATAAGACAACAACTTGTCTGCTAGTTATCCCTCCTCCATAAGTAGCTCTGGAATCGTGCTGTAAAAGCTTAATAAAAATCTCTTTTTTAAAAAAGTTGTGATTATAATGAAATTGCCAGCTCTTTAGAATTATTTTTAACATTATCTTTATGAGGTAAGTCATAAATATTTTATGTGTTATTTATAGTGCTTTACCAGTTAAAGACTGCTATTATAGACGCTTTAGTCATTTGAAATCAGTTCTTGGAGATGAAATTATTCTTATGTCCTGGAGCAAGCCGACCTTAGTTTTGAACTTCTAGAATCTTAGTTTCATTATCTTATTTTTTGTAGACCTAATTTTTTTTTTAAGATTTTTATTTATTTATTTGAGAGAGAGAGCTAGAGAGAGAGAGCACTAGTAGGGCAGAGGGGCAGAGGGAGAGAGAGAGAAGCAGACTCTCCGCTGAGCAGGGAACCTATCCCAGGACCCTGAGATCATGACCTGAGCCGAAGGCAGACTCTTACTTGACTGAGTCACCCAGGTGCCCTGTAAACCTAATTTTCATGCAATAGATGCAGGAACACTAAAGGGATTTGTGTCCTCTATTAAGGAGAGATCAACATCTTTTTAAAGAGAAAGTTCCATCTTAGAAAGCATTTATGAAGTGTCTCGTACTGTAAAAGTACGTAAAAGATGTGTTAGGTAGAATCCTTGACCATAAGGAGATTGCTTCACTTGCTTCCACTATTATAGACTGCATCCCGAATCAGTCATTTACTCATGTTCTCTGTTGTCTCAGGGATGGTTTTAGGAGACACTGGAAGGATCAGAGCAAATGCATCTTCAGTATTAGAAAACAGCTCTATGCATTACTGATTTCATCATCACATTCAGAGTAGCATTATGTTTGAAAGGTCTAAAATGAGAAAGAGTCAGCCCCTTGGAGTACTCAGAATCAGTCAGTACAGGGTAATCTTTTTGGAGAACTGAAGCAGTCCTGGGCATGAGCCTTTTCCAAACAGTAACAATCATGTTTGCCATCACTTTTTAGCTGCAGATTACCAGTACTATCATTTCACTTAACAGGTTTCCCTCCAACTTTCAAATATGCCTGTGCTTGAAGCATATTGCCACCAGGTGGCAGTGATAGCTCACGATACGTCCCAAACAAGACTGGAGAATAGCTTATTTGTAAACCGTCACCCCTTAATGGAGAAGAGCTGAACTGAGACAGCATTAACCCAAGAAGAAGATGATAATTTTTATGGAGCACACTTTAATGAAATAAGTGCCTAGGAGATAATTATGGTGTAGTGAGTAAAAAACAAAGGCTCTGGAGCCAGACGGACTATGTGGGACAGATTCCTGGCTCTTTCACTTTCTAGCTGTGTGATCTCTAATAAGTCCCTTGGCTTCTCTGTTCTTTTATCTATAAAATGCGAATAATAATAATAAACTACTCATAAGGTTGTCGTGAGGATTAAAGGAGCTGATATATGTAAAGTGCTTAGAATAGTGCCTGGCATGTAGGAAGCCCAGCACAAGTGTAGCTGGCATTATTATGAGGCATAATTTAGCATGTCTCAGTAATCAGTCTTTATTATCTCTTTATTCCAACTTTAATTTTATATGAAATCTTTAATTAGAATATTCCTGCCTGACTTGTCTTGAGAGCCAGCTTAGAGTCAGTAGCCCATCTCAAAAGTTAGTCCTTAATTCAGGCTCTTGGAACAAGCCCTTTCAGGCTCGCTTGTCTCAGCAATGAGCTGTAACGACCCTGGCAAGAGGGAGTCCCTTTTGTACTTGTTTCCACATTAATCAAAGACAAGGCTGTAATTTGCTTTCATGGTTCTCTTAATTAATTCTCATCATCCAAAGAACTTCCTCAGCCCTTTTCCTACAATGCTGAAGAAAGATCGGAAAGTCGTCCCGTGGAGTGTTCTTGTCCTATGGTTGGTTTTGTTACCCTCTCTTTGATTAACGTGGAAACAAATGTAGAAAAGACTTTCTAAAGTTTTCTCCTGCCAGAGAGAGGTAGTTTCCTGCTCTTCTTAGAAGTGTAATAAATAAATGTTATCCTCTGCTCTCATTAGCCTGTATCCAGGATCTTGCTACCTTAGTTGTAACCTGCAGTGGATGTTAACTCCTCTCTCAACAGCGCCCACAGCAGAAGACCTCTTGCGTATTTAAAACTGTTTTCTTTTGAAAGAGCATGCATAGAGTTTGTTTAGAATACACTGGGTATCAAACCATTTAAAGTGGCTTCCTGGCACTAACTTCAGCATGTACTTTGGCTACTTGCCCCTGCTCCTCTCATTCTGTTACCTTTGGTAGTTAAATTTTCCCAAGTCGGGCAGTATGAACCTGGGTAGCACTGTTAACCTCTCCAAGGCCCTGGAGTTGGGGATGGAATGTCAGTTTGAAGGGTGAGGCCAATTGTTTTGACTGATGTTAATTTACCACTCATACCGCTGCGGCCTTGTGTCTTTATTGTCTAGCCGTAGCCAGCGTGCTGCTGATCACGTTTCTTTGGCATTGTTTGCAGGAGGAGTTGGCATGAACTTAACGGCTGCAGATACCGTTATTTTTGTCGACAGTGATTTCAATCCTCAGAATGACTTGCAAGCAGCTTCCAGGGCTCACCGGATTGGCCAGAACAAGTGAGAGATTTCAGCCCCAGCGTTCTTCCACATCCTGGGCTCCTCAGCAGTTCTGGGTTGGGAAGGAAGGTGAAGAAGCTGGTCCTGTCACTACCCAGACTGGAGGGCGAGAAGGCACTGGGTTTTAGCCCAGCCTTGCTGCTGACTCCTCGAAGGCTTCTCGCCAGCACACATTCTCATTCCAAACTTGCTTCGTTAAAAAGCACAATCAAACCCTGAAAAGACTAGAAGGAACCTTGAGAAGATATTTAACTCCTCTTCCCTGAATTAAGGTCTAATTCAATTTAAAAATGAACTTACAGAGTTGTGGAATTAAGCTAAAGAGATGGGCCTTACCCTTTGACCAGAGATTTTCCTCCTCTGTTCCCATTAGAAACCGCAGTTTAGGGCCCCCGCTCATCCCTTCCTAGACTTTCTTGGAAAGCTTCTGTGAGGCCAGATCTCTCTAACAAATGCTCAGATCCGCTTAGTACAGTCTCCCTTTAGTTGTACCCTGAACGTGTCATTTTGGGCTTATTTCCTTTTAAATATATCAGCCTTGCATACTTGTGTTCATCTGTGCAGACCCTCACGGCACACTCCTCTCCTTTGTCTCTGTACAGGTCTGTTAAAGTTATTCGGCTGATTGGCCGAGACACGGTGGAGGAAATAGTCTGTAGGAAAGCAGCCTCCAAACTGCAGCTTACCAATGCAATCATAGAGGGAGGCCATTTTACTCTGGGGGCCCAGAAACCTGCAGCCGATGCTGACCTCCAGGTATCATATGTTGTTCTTCCCTTAAGAATGTGTCATAATTTCGGTACTTTCTTGTGGGTGAGAAAGTAAACACAAAGAACTGGCATTAACACCCACTCTCCCCAACTACACATTTGCTCCCCGGCCAGCCATACCTGCATGCAAGCAAGGAGCTGGAGATGAATATGATATAAAGGTAGCGGAATACGAATAACAAGGATGGGCTTTAGATCCCCCTCACTTGGATTCAGATCCAAGCCTTGTCACTTAGTGGCTGTGTAGCTTTGAGCAGATATCTTCACTTCTCAATTGTACTCTGTTTGGATTTCAAAAAAATGAGAATACTGTAAATTACCTCAGAGGACTGTTAAAAAAAAAAATTAGATGGAGAACTCAGCATAATAAATGACGATTAATCCTATACCTCATCTGAACCCTAGACCCTTTGATCAGTGAGTGACCTTCATAGTCAGAGGCAGGTAAATGAGATCAGGAATTCAAAATTATGCTTTAGGAAAAGGGATGAAAGAATAAATTGCTTGAAGATGGGAATATTGGATAGGAAACAAACACTGACTTGAAGATTTTCTGTTCTGGAAGGGGGCTTTGAGTTATTCTGTAGTAGCCTCTGGGTTAAAATTAGAACTCATAATATATCCTAGGTTCTTCCATTTTGGCCCAGGGATCATATTCACTGAAACAGTCAGAGAGAAGCACTTCAGATAATACTTAGCACACAGTAAGCATTCAATAAATGTTCACTACATCTGCCTCTTGGTAGGATAATGAACCTGCTTCCCTCTTTCAGGACTTGAGAGTCCTATATCTTTTAGATTTAATAAACCACAACCACCTCTTTTATTGCTGGATTATTTTATTTTATTTTATTTTATTTATTTTTTTAAAATATTTTATTTATTTGACAGAGAAAGAGATCACAAGTAGGCAGAGAGGCAGGCAGAGAGAGAGGGGGAAGCAGGCTCCCTGCTGAGCAGAGAGCCCGATGTGGGGGTCGATCCCGGGACCCTGAGATCATGACCTGAGCTGAAGGCAGAGGCTTTTACCACTGAGCCACCCAGGCGCCCCTTGCTGGATTATTTTAAAACAAACAGTGAACAAACTGCTTTCATCTGAGACAAGGGCATTGGGTTGTCACCTTTGTTTTTGGCAACCAAAGAGATAATTAGTGTAGTCTGGATGGGGAAGAGAGAAAACAGACTTTAGAGCCAGAATGTAACCTTCTGGTATCCTTGAGCTGGGCAAGATGTCCGACAGCCCTCTCAAACAGCTGGTGTTGGGAATACTTTACGTTCTCACCCGTATTTGGCTCACAAATACCAGACCATGTAGAGATAACTGACCCAGTCTAAAAGGGTAAGATAGGAACTAGAAGCCAAGATGTGAGTCTACCTTGATTTGGAATCTCAGAGAGTTAGTGTTTAAGGAGTCGCAAAACTGGAAGTAGGAAGCTAAAGCCAGGGAAGTTATTTGAACTGTTCGAGTAGTTCCTGTATCCCTAGGGAATAGGCTAAGGGTGTATTTGAATTAAGAGAAGCAGGATAGTGCAGTGCCAGAGGAATATCCAGGAAGATTAGAATTGAGAAAGGCCTTCAGGTCTGGCCATCAGTTGTTACTGGTCTTTGCGAAGGTGTCTCCATAGGGCACTGTGGTAGGAAACCAGATTGCCGAAGGAAAGAAGTCAGTTAATGGTAGAGGGAAAGTACCCAGTGTAGCCTTCTCCTTCTAAGTTTGTCAGTGCGAGAGAAGCTAACTGGGTCTCTGATTTCTCGTGTGGCTGCTGGAAGTGCCTGTGAGAAGGACTCTTGAGAAGTGCTATAGATAATGCAGGATATTACTGTTCTTTAGGGGAAAAAATGGCTAATTTTTTTTGTTGTTATGGAGAATTGTCAAAGTCAACATCACTGATCAGTATTTATCACCTCTCTGCTTGGCCATCTTCCAATTACTAAAGGGCCCTGTTGGTATCATCATCATGGGGAGAGAAGAATGGCTGACCAACAGGAAAGGGATTTGCCTTGTATCATTACGCCATGTAACAGATCACTGACATCCCGATGCTTGTTTTCATGAGAACTAACTGGGCTTTTTCATTTTCTCCGTTCAAGCTGAGTGAGATACTCAAATTCGGTTTGGATAAACTGCTATCATCCGAGGGCAGCACCGTGGATGAAATAGACCTGGAGATGATCCTGGGAGAAACAAAAGATGGCCAATGGATCACTGAAGCCTTGCCTGCAACAGAAGGCAGAGTCAGGGAGCAGGAGGAAGGCAGTAAGTTGGGGGTGAGAGTAGAGCAAATGGCACAGCCTCCCGAGTTAGACATGAGTGAGATTGGTCCCCATAGGAAGTCCTGGATGGTGCTCCCTGGGGCATCTTTTCCTACCCAGCCCTATTCTTGGGCACACTGTTTAAGACTTCCTTGGTCCAAGAACTCTTCCTAGACTGGCTGGAAATTGTCTGACTATTCTTTTGTAGCTGAACTTTGAACCCAGCTCAATGATACTAATGCTTTTAGTAATATTTCAAAGATTTTAATTTATACCACTTCTGCCTTGGTGGCAAGAATCTTCTCCTTTGTTAGTGAATCCCACTGTCCTTAGTATGGCGCCCTCCACATTTTCCTTTTCTGAATATTTTCTGAATAGTAGAGTGATTTGTTTTTTACATTGGTTGAACATTTATTCTGTGCTTGATCAAGAGTGTTTACCGCATCATGGGCTTTATACCTGTGTTTTCATTTAGTCTTCACCGTACCCCATAAGGTGTAGGTGCTGCTAATTTTTTAGTGAAACAATACATATAAATTATGAGAGGATTTTTGTCTTTTCTGAACTTGGTCAGCATTCATCTTTTTTGTCCGTTTCAGTTCTAAGTATGTGAATTTCTGACTTGAAGTGTTTCTTCACATAGTCTCTGTGAGGATGTTCCCTGCTGTCTTAGACTTACTTTTGTCGTGCACCAGTGGCAGCAGGGATTCCGTGTGGACGGGGTGATGTTTGAGAGTCTTACTCTAGACTTCCTAATTCAAAAGAGTATCTTATTCCACAGATACACAGATATGTATTTTCTTTGCTAGCTGATGCCTCCTTTTTTGGTAGGGAGTGGGGTTGGCATGACTTCTGGTTTTGTGATTCTCTTGTTTCTGTAGGATTCCCAATTTCCATCACTTCCTTTTTTTGCCACAAAACTGCCAAAGAATGTCTCATTCTCCTCCAACAGCAGTGCCTTCCCAAATTGCTGGCTGCATACACTTTCTGGCCCCTTCCTTTCAGTTCCTTAGTAGCCCGTGCTCTGATCTACCAAGTCAGAGACTTGTCCTTATTATTTTCGCACGTGGGGTGTGGCGCTCTTTGGGGGGCTGGGTCCAACACTGCCAGCCTCTGCCTCACTCTCTAGTGTGGGCCTGGGAGCTGGCTCCATTGGTGTTTGGATGTTTATTTCTCTGCTTACCTGCAAATGGAAGTTCGTAATGTTCTCTGACTCGTTTTATAGTAGACATGGATTAGGGTGGTTTTATAGGGTATATGGAGAGATTGGAATTTAGGCAGCTAGTATTATTCTACAGGACACGACTCTTCTCATATTTTATCTTTTAAGTTTTTTAATATTAGTATCCCATTTTTATTCTTCAAGTACTCTTTCTTGTTCTCGGTTTTAATCTCATCCTATTTTCATTTTACATATATAATGTCCTCCCCTGAGACATTTATTATAGCTTTTATTCTTTTTTAAAATATTTTATTTATTAGAAAGAGAAAGCACAAGCAGGGGGAGGGGCAGAGGGAGAAGCAGGCTGCCCGCTGAGCAGGGAACCCAATGCAGGACTAGATCCCAGGACCCTGGGATCATGACCTGAGCCGAAGGCAGACGCTTAACCGACTGAGCCACCCAGGCGCCCCTATTATAGCTTTTAAAAAGTAACCTTTGGCCACCTGCATTTTTTCTTTTTCCTTCCATTGCTGCTTTTGCTGCTTTTTACAAAATTTGCTTTGGAATCTCTTGTTTTTGTCTGGAGTTTTCTTGAAATAGCTGGTGTCCTCTGGCTGTCTGAAAACAACGTTCACTGAACTGTGCCAGTGAAGCGCCCAAGGTGACAGGCAGCCCAAAGCCGAGCTGGTATATGGGCTCTTAGTCTTTATTCCAGCACTACTGGTTGGGGAGCCGGTTTCTGCATTGAGGAGGCCTTCCCAGATGTCTGTATGTCTTTTCACTGGGCAACTTAGTTTCTCCAGAGATGAATCCTTTAGTATCTTTCTTGGGTTGGAATAAACCTGTTTGTTCAAATTGAAGAGACAGTGGGTGACAAGGGTTCATGGTGCTCCTATTATTTGATGTACAGAATTTCTCTCAGATCCCCCACTCTCCAGCACCTTGTCCTTGTATGTCGTTTAAAGGATTGACAGGGCCTCTATTCTTATAATCACCCCTTGACTAGGCACCTGTGTTTGGCTTCTGTGGTCTTTCTTAATCTGTTCTTAGTGCTTTAGCCACTTTTACGTTTTCCAAGAGTTATTGAACTTTCCATTCACTATTATCTGATATCTTTTCAAAATCTGGTTGCATGTGATCCTATTTTGAAGTTATATTTGGATTACATGAAATATTGAATCTTGCACCCATTTCTGTACTCATCTAGATTAATTTCAGGTTATTTTCCTAATGTTATTAGAACAAAATAAAATTTTGCCCTTTTCCAGAAAGATAGTCTTCAGTCAGTGCAGCTGCCAGAAAAGATTTCCTACTTGTATTAAAATTTGGAATCTTATCTTTGATCAGTGAGTACATGTTCACTCTGTGGTAGATGATTCTATTAGCAGGACATAGATGAGGGGCTAGGCCTGTGGTTTCCAGCCTCCTCTTGGCTGCAGAGTGAGGACAGGGAGCACAATTAAAAATAATAGGAACGAATATGAAAGACTCGTAGTTAAAGCAATTCCAATCTAAAACAAATAGAAAACAGGGTTGCTTTAATCTGGAATGCCTGGGTTTTTTAAAAAAGCATGTTTGTAAGTTGAGAATTGCATGCAATATGAAGCTGCATATGTTGATCATATTTGACACTTCTCAGCTTTTTTTTTCCCCACTTGTTGATAGAGCACCTCATTGAAAGCCCCCTGCTGATTTAATTAGCAAATGCCAATTAGAATTACAGCTGGTTGGATTTGGGTACAAGTGTGAAGCAATTGATCTCTTGAGAATGAAAATGTTTTGCCTTCATACTCTCTAGAGAAAACATACTTAAAGCTGATTTCATAATGCTGTGAAAATACATTCTTTGGTAGTATGTGATATTAAATATGCTTCACTTTAGAATCATTATCTCACCTCTCTGTGGTTGCTGGTCTTGGCTTGTCATGACTTTTCTTTATCATGACTTTTCTTTTTTTGATTCATGATCTTGGCACATTGCCCAACCTTTCAGCCTTTGTGTCCTCATCTGTAAAATGGTGCTGTTAATGTCTGCTTTACTCTTTTAAATAGTTGAAAAATTAAATGTAGTAATAGATGTGGACGTGTTCCGATAGCATAAAATACTATCAAGATTACACTATTGTCATTATTGTTATTACTATAATTAGTATTTGCTGGTCTGTTCACTCTCCATTCTTCTACAGACACAGGAATGCCCTGAAAAGAGCATGCTGGCTTTTGAGTCAAATTCTTGCCGCCTTCATTTATTAGCAGTGAGAACTGGGGAGTCCCTTAATCCCTGTCTAAGCCTCATTTCTCCCTTTCTTCCGTGGGGTTAGTTATACCAGGTTTGTGGGGAGGCTCATAAAGATACTTCATGAGATCTGAAAAGAATATTGGAAGTCTAAGGAATTATTTTCTTGATTCTCCATTTTCTTAGAGATTTGCCACTTGTTCCTTTATTATTACAGAAAACGGGAGAGTTGAGTATTAAGTATGTACAGAATAAAAAAAAAATTATGTTCTCAGTTATCTTTTATTAAGTGATCTTAGTATCAGTGAGACCTATGCTGATGAGTAGTTTGGAATCAGTGATGAGTGAGCTCAAGATTCAACAGGCTGGAGGTATCCAGCAAAGACTTGCAGACCAGCTAGAGGTGGACCAAAGGGCATTAGCCACGCCCTCTCCTTTATTTATTTATTTGTTTGACACAGAAAAAGAGATCACAAGTAGGCAGAGGGAGAGGGGGAAGCAGGCTTCCCGCTGAGCAGAGAACCCAATGCAGGTCTCGATCCCAGGACCCTGAGATCATGACCTGAGCCGAAGGCAGAGGCTTTAACCCACTGAGCCACCCAGGTGCCCCTCCTTTAAATAGTAAATGTGTGAGATCTCCACTTGTCAGTGTTAGTGGGATCCAAAATCAGTAGCTTCCTCATAAGGTAGTCTTAGCCCATTTAGAATATGAACTGTTCCCTACTTTGCCCTTCTTGCTTTGGATAAAATTAATCCATTTTTCTCTAGTGTCTGACATTCTCTTTTGTGTTTTATGTTCTTAGAAAACCATATGTACTTATTTGAAGGTAAAGATTATTCCAAGGAGCCTAGTAAAGAAGATAGAAAATCATTTGAGCAACTGGTGAACCTTCAGAAAATGCTTTTGGAGAAAACTACACAAGAGGGCCGGTTACTCCGAAATAAAAGCAGTGTAAGGACTATTCATTTATGTAAAAGAATAAATTCTCCCAAATTCACATCCTAAGAGAACAAAAACTGATGCTGGGAGTGATTTATTGAGAAGTATATAAATATTTGTTGAAATATAAGTATAATTAACTGTACTCTAGTATAAAAAGTGTAAAAGTTGTCAGAAATAACATTAACAGGAAGAGTGTATTTACCATTTAATGCAAGGTGAAAGCAGTCCTGTCCATCTTAGCCATCCCAGAAGGGACCACCAAAATACCACATCCTACTCCTGATAATTTGACCCATTGTCACTAAGAGAAGGTGGCAGTCATGAATGATGGCACTTAGTATGTGCTCACTAAATGCTAGCTATCATTAAGGTAATCGTGATGTTGAAATACTCTGAGAAAGAATTATAATACATTAGAGGAGGATTTCCTGAAGTACCTCAGTCATATTGAAATTAATCAGATGAGGTATTTCTGTACCAACCATGCCAGTGCTTTGCTTGAGTTTAGAGCACAATATCTTGATCACCGGGCCAGTGAGATGTGTAATGCGAACAGTAAATCGAAGTATCTTGCCACCACGTCCCCATCACACAAGGGCAGGGAGTTGGTTTCACACAGAATGTGTTTTAAGGATGAATGAAACTCATGAAAGAATAGGAAGCCTCCACCCTTCCTGGTTATTGATCTTGTTCTTCCTACAGGTTCTCCTCCCAGGCTTTGCAGGGGGGTCTACCAAAAGGAAGCGGATCCTGAGCCCAGAGGAACTGGAGGACAGAAGGAAGAAGAGACAAGAAGCAGCAGCCAAGAGAAAGAGACTAATGGAGGAGAAGAAGAGGAAAAAGGAAGAAGCAGAACACGAGAAAAAGTATGTGTGTATTATTTGATTTTATCATCATAAAGCTGATGAGGGTCAATGCTTAAAGGAATCTCACTATTGTATACTGAGTCCACAGTTGAACACTTTAAAATTGCAGAAAACTTCTATAAAACTGGTTAGCTCCTGGTAATAGAATATTTTTTTAAAGATTGAACTTATCCCTAACCGTGTGTACTTTTGTGAAAAGTCCTGAGTGCGTAAGGTAGAAAGACTCATTCAGTTGAAGCGAGAAAATGTTGATTTTATTGCTGCTCTCTGACAAAGAGTAGTCCACTTGAACAGTACCTTAATTTTGTTCTTAAAAACAGGGCTATCCGGTGACTGCTCATTATTGAAGTACAGTCAGGAGGCAGCTAGGCTAATCAGTAAGACTTCTTGTTGATTTACAAATAGGCAGAAAACTGCAATCAGGGTGAGTGTCTAATTGCATTTCCACCGGGCGTATAGTAGGATGAAGTGCGCTCCAAGAGAAATTGTGATAGGCCAGGTTAATTTCCTTTTCTCTCTGGCCTCTTGAAGGATGGCCTGGTGGGAGTCCAACAATTACCAGTCCTTCTGCCTGCCTTCCGAGGAGAGCGAACCAGAGGACCTAGAGGACGGGGAAGATGAAGATCCAGATTCAACTGCCATCAAGTATGTTAGTGGTGATGTCACCCACCCACAGGCTGGGGCAGAGGATGCTGTCATCGTGCACTGCGTAGGTAGGAGAAGTGGTACTGGCCCAGGGTGGGTGCCTTGTTCTTTATGGTGCCAAGAACTTGGAGGAGGAGGCAGAAGCCTGACCTAGGGATGCCTGATGGGCCGGTGCAGTCCTGTGGTCAAAAAAAGGCAAATTTTAGAATCCAGAGACATAGATTTGACCCTTGGTGCTCTCATTTACCTGGTTGCATATAATTGGATAATTTCCTATTCTCTGCACAAGTTTTTTAAGAGGGTGAAAGGAAGCAATATATAAAAGACAAATCTCTTGATAAAAAGCAGAACTGCAAGCATGTTCCCCCTGCTTATATGGTCTTTGCACTTTTTACTCCTTCTGCCTGGAACCCTCTTTCCACAGAGAGCCACAGTAAGCATTGTTCAACTGTCTGCATCTCAGAGAGGTCTCCCCTGAGTGCCTCATGTAAAACAGACCCCACCCCTATGCCTCTATTACTCTCTACTCCTTTTCCTACCTTAGTTTACTTTATTACACGTATCACCACCCTGACGTATTATGCGTGTATTTGTTTATATGATTGTCTCATTGCACTAGAAAATAAACTTCACGGGAGCAGGGATCTGTTGTTGTCCGCCGTTATAACACTAGTGCCTAGAGCAGTGTCTGACATGTAATATATGCTAGCAAATATTTGTAGAGTGAGTGAATGACTGCAATTAGAAGGTACTAAGCAGCTATGTTAGTTGCAGCTCAAATGAGTCATTTAACCTTTTTTCTTCCTTATCTGTAAAATGGGAGTTGTATGCTGTTGTATTACCAATGCTTGTGCTGTTTGTTATGTTACATCTACTCTCCACCTTTCCTATTATGATAGTCATGTATATTCCATACAACCTAAACATATTTGAGAAGTCCAAACTATGATATTCCTGGGACGCTACATAGGTGTTTCTTCCCTTGGAAAAATCATCCTTCTTCAAACCTAGTTGCATACCTTTGTGTTTTTGAATTGTGGACTGGACTTTGCCTTCTATAAATGAAAATTTTTTTCTTCTGTCAGATGATTCTGGTCGCTGGGGCCGAGGTGGTTTATTCACAGCTTTGGAAACACGATCCGCTGAGCCAAGAAAAATATATGAGCTGGCTGGGAAAATGAAAGGTAAGAAGCAAAGCAGAGAAAAGGGGTAGGGATGGAATACAACAGAAGAGGACACTTAAGACAGGTATCACATGGTTATGAAGCACTAGTTAAGGAGTTGGGAGAGCTGGTTGGGGTCTCATTAGCTAGTTTTGTCATCATTTAACTAGTTATGTGACTTTGATGCAGTCCCTTACCCTCTCTATGCCTATTTTCTCATCTGTAATTTGTGAATAATATTGATTCCACCTACCTCATGGGACTATAATGAGGATAGTGGCTATGCAAGTCTTCTGATAAATGTCAATCCCTCTGTGCACATTAAAGTATTGGCATGAAGAACATTTCATTGTTTACCTCTACTGCGACCAACTCACCCCATCTTCATGAGGAAATATTTCTTGAAATTGGTGGAGACCTGTGGGAGAGAAATCAGACCTGCCATTAAAGTGCTAACAAGAACTGGGGTTGGGTGTTGAAGAGGAGAAGGTTGTATTATGAGGTTTGCCTAGGCTGAGATACAGCAATCCCTGGAGACAGAAGTAAGGGTGTTTGGGGCCAGAGGAACTTGGAAGTGCTGGAAGTATCCTCCCTTAGCATGGAAAAGGAGAAAGGGCACCTTCTTTTACGTGCAGAAATCACAGAGTAGCAAGAGGAGTAAAATTATTATTGTCATTATTTTCTGGGGACTCGAGAGGCCAAGGGACCTTGTTCAATAGAGAAGGGTCCTTCAGATTCCTCAGAGATAGGTTTTCCCTAATTCTTCTGCCTGGTTGAAAGGGTGGAAAGGGATGTTAGGACTTACACTCTTTCTACTAAAATAGATCACTGACAGAAAGGTTTAATAGGTTGAAATAACTGAGATCTAGATATTGATTGGGCAGTTGGAAAAGCAGAGAATTCAGGAGAGGTCAGAGCTAGAAATGAAGACTGAGGAATGCCTGTTTGGATCCTCGTTTGAAACTGTGAAGGAGGCAGGACCGGGAAATGAGAGGGCAGAGAACAGAACATGGAAAACACCTCCACTTAGGAAGAGCAGCAAGAAGGGGAGACAGAAGGAACTGTCAGCTAAGAGAACCTTGAGAATATAATATTTTAAAGTATAAAGGAGGAGAGGGTGTCAAGAAGTGGTCTGCATTGTCAGGCACTGAAGTGAGGATGAGAACTGGGAAAAGGCCATTGGATTTGCATGACTTTGGAAGACTAAACCTTGGTTGCACAGAGTTAAGACATAAGTGGTCAGTAAGGAAACAGGGTTGAGAGTGTGCACTCTTCTGAAGAACTGAAATAGGGTAGAGCAGGGTAGATGAAAGTGTGGGCTGGAAATACCAGGGAGGGCTTCGTGGAGGCGGTGAAAGTAATCTTGGGCCTGGAAAGATGGGTTGAACTTAAGTGAGTGGTGAGAAATGGAAGAAGATCCCTGACTGTCTCTCGTGCTTTTTGATATTCCCACAACTGTCATTCCCAGTATAGGGTGTCGAATGATCCAGGCAGTTACACAATGAATGTGTTTAGAGAATGGTGTGTAGGCCAGGCAGGCTGGAGTAGATGGTTCAGGCATTTTAAAGAGAGGGATTTGGACCACATTACAGAAGACTGCATGTGGCTTGTACAGGGAGATGCCATTCTAAGCAGGACCTTATGGCTAGTGGGTAATGGCTAGTCTTTGGGAGTTTGAATAGAAGAATGGCCTAACAGAGTCAGTATTTTAGAATGACTTAAAAGATTGAGGTGTGTAGGATAGACTGAGAGAATAAAAGGTTCAAACTGAAGTATGTAAAGCCATATAATTAATTTAGCACATTTTTCTAGAGCATTGGTTTGATTTGGATGAGTTAGGAAAATGTAAATATAGATGCAGATAGAGTAGAGTGCAATATTTGAATGGTTTAAAACAAACATAAGACCTCTGAAGGAATTTCCAGTTCATAATGCTCTCCCCTTTCCATCCCCAGATGATCTGGGTTTGCATTCACTCTCTAATACCTGCAGGAGTACTTTGTAGGTAATACGTAAGGGACATTGAACTGGGAGATGATAAAAATTCGGAAGTGAAGAGGATGACATCAGCAGCATTGATGGTATAAGACATTCCACCTTTTTATCCCCTTTTTAATCATATTAGATATCCATACACCAAAACCTGTTGGTGGGTCTTTTGGGACCTATCACCTACTCCTAAGGACCTGAGAGGAGGCTTGCCCACCACTGCCACCCATAAGACACAGGCTACAGAGCCAGCACGAATGCCTAGACCCCTCTTGCCACTGTCAGGGAAAAATCGGATGTGTGCTCACCGGGTAGTTACTCATGCATGAAACAGAACTGGCAGAAATCCAGCCTTCCTGTGGGAAGACTCGAGCATACCACTGGAGAAGGAAAAAAAGAGAAAAAGAAAAATAGGAGTTGGTCGCAGTGGAGGTGGTAAAAGAAACTCTCCTGCTGCTGCCTCTTGCCCAAGGAAACACTGAATGGACTGATGTATTTGGAGGAGGGGAGCTGTCCTGTGTGGGGAAAGGAAAGTGGTGAGTAAGCTCCTAGCTGTCCCAGTCAGATGGAACAGAGCTGGAGAAACCCATTTTTCTCTGTCAGCACCCAGAGTACTAAGGTGGGAGTTCTCTGCCTGGGAGGAGGCAGATCCGAATTTTACATGGTGTCAAAGGGTTTGTGCTCAACAGGACGTTCATCCCCAGTCTCTGGGAGTATCACACCAAGGATTCCCCTACTGGGTCCACAGGCTCCCCCAAAACACTGAGTGAGTGCTAAACCTACACTTCCTCTGACTCTGCTGCCAGCTCTTTGTGCAAGCTCCCAAGTGCCTCTGTCAGTGCGAGCTCTGGTAGACAGGGAGCACACTCAGAACAGGCCATGGTCATTGGTCAAGGAAAAAAACCACAAACCTGAGCTATATATAGCTCTTCTAGAATGCTATTTCCAAGAGGCAGCCTGGTGAATTGTAACATCCATAAATGACACAAAAGCTTAAAAATTTGGCCCCGAGAGAGAGCAAGAAGAGTGGAGCAGGTATACCTCACAAACACAAGGAATAACTCAGTAACAATACTACAGAACATAAAACCATCTGCTAAAAGCAGTGAGCACAGAGTTGAGGAGGTATGTGCTACTTCAAATGCAAAAGCAGCAGCGCATAACTACGAGGAATGTGAAAAGTCAAGGAAATATGGCATCGCAGAAAGAAAATGACAGTTCTGCAGCAACCAAGCTCAAAGGCACAGAATATTGCAATCTAACTGATAAAGAATTCAGAATAGCAGTTATGAATAAACTCAGTGAGTTACAAGAAAACTCAAAGGCAATTCATTGAAATCAGGACTAAAACATGAACAAAATGAGTTCGGTTCCATAAAAGAGAACCAAGCAAATTCTGGAGCTGAAGAATTTGATGAATGAAGGGAAGACTACAATAGAGAGCAGCTGTAGCAGGGCAGACCAGATGGAAGAAAAAATGACTTGGAGGATAGGAATTTCGAAGTAACACAGAAGAGATGAAAGAATAGAGATAAAATAAGAGCAAAGAAAATACATGAGCTATGGGATTGGATCAAAAAGACAACTATCAGAGTAAGACAAATATCAGAATTAAGCAGGCTTCCAGAAAAGGAAGAGGAGGAGAAGGGGGCAGAGTTTATTTAAAGAAATGATAGCTGAAAACTGATCAAACCTGGGGAAAACTGGGACATATAAGTCCACAAAGCTAATAGATCACCCCATTATCTCAATGCAGAAAGACCTTCCCCAAGACACATTATAATGAAACTGAAATATCAAGGATAAAGAATCTTAAAAGAAGCCGGGGGCGGTGAGGGGAGAACCATAACCTTAAAAGACCCTCATTAGGCTGACAGCAAATTTCTCAGCAGAAGCTACAGGCCAGGAGAGAGTGGAATGACAAATTCAGTGTGGAAAGATAAAGACTGCCAACTAAGGATACTGTATCTGGCCAAATGATCTTGCAGGTAAGATATCCCAGACAAAAGCTGAGGGAGTTCACTACCACTAGACCTGCCTTGCAAGAGGGTGAAAAGAATTCTTCAAGCCAAAATGAAACATGGAAGTACACCACACACTAGTAAAGGTGAAAAAGAGAGGTACCTGTAATCTATATTAGGATGGTGCTTTAACCACTCAACTCCAGTATAATTGTTAAAGGAACAGAATAGTAAAAAGAACCAGTAATGAATACACAACATAAAAAGAGGTAAAAAGGGATAAGAGGAATAAAAGGGAGAGCCTAAATAGATGATTGACCATAAGTTGCTTTTGGCTTAAGATGGACTGTTTTATCTGAAGATGTTTTATGGTAACAACATAGCAAAAACCTAGAGCAGATCCACAAGAGACAAAGGGAAATGGAGCATCCCACTACAAAAAATAACCAGTTTATGGAGGTAGGCAGAAACAGAGGGAAAAAGAAACAGTGGAAATACAGAGCAATTAGAAAGCAGTGAGTAATGTAACATTTGTAAGGACTTAGATAAATTAATTACTCTAAATGTAAATGGATTGGATTCATCAAACAAAAGGCACAGAGTGGCTGATGGAAAAGAACAAACAAAAAAACAGGCCACAACTATTTGCTGACTGTAAGAGACCAACATGAGACTTAAAAAACACATAGATACAAAGTGAAGGGATAAAGAAAGATACTCTGCAGGTGGGAACTAAAGAAAGTAGGGGTAGCTGTCCTACATCAAAGTAGACTTTAAACCAAAATGATAGCAAGAGACAAGCAAAGTCTTTATATAATGATAAAAGGATCAATGCATCAAGAAGGTATAACAATAGTATATATGCACCCAACATCAGAGCACCTAAATATATTGAATATTAACAGATATGAAGGGAGAAATAGACATCAATGCAATAATAGTAGGAGACTTCAATATATCACTTTTAGCAATGTACAGATCATCCAGAGAGTAAAGCAACAAGGAGAGAACTTGGACTAAATAGTACATCAAATTGACCTTATAGACATCTATAGAAAATTTCATCCAACAGCAGAATACACATTTTTCTCAAGTACACATGGAACATTTTAAGAATGGATCATATGATAGAGCACAAAACAAGTCATAGCAAAATAAGCCTGAAGTCATACCAAATACCTTTTCCAACCACAATGGTATGAAACTAGAAATTTTTAATGAGAAAAGTTAGAAAAATCTCCAAATAATGTGGAAACTAAACAGCACACTTCTGAACAACCAGTGAGTCAAAGAAGAAATCAAAAGGCAAAGCAAAGAATATCTCGAAACAAATGGAAACACAATATACCAAACACTGATGGATGCTGCAAAAGCACTTCCAACAGGGAAGTTGAGAGCAATAACTGCATATGTTAAGAAATGATAATTCAAATAAACAACCTAACTTTATACCTTAAAAAACTAGAGAAAGAAGAGCAAAGTAAGCCCAAAGTTGGGAGAAGGAAGGAAATAAAAATCAGATCTGAAATAAATTAGAGACCAGAAAATCAATAGAGATCAGTGACTCTAAGAGGTGGTTTTTTAAAAATATAAAATTGACAAACCTTTAGCAAGTTTAAGAAAAAAGAAGACTCGGGCGCCTGGGTGGCTCAGTTGGTTAAGCAACTGCCTTCAGCTCAGGTCATGATCCTGGAGCACTGGGATTGAATCCCGCATCAGGCTCCCAGCTTGGTGGGGAGTCTGCTTCTCCCTCTGACCTTCTCTCTTCTCATGTTCTCTCTCTCTCTCTCTCTCTCTCTCTGTCAAATAAAATTAAAAAAAAAAAAAAAAAAAGACTCAAAGTCAGAAATAGGAGAAATTATGGCTGACCTGAAGAAAAACATTAAGGTCACAAGTCACTACTATGAACAATTTTACACCAACAAATTAGATAATCTAGAAGAAATGGATAAATGTCATAGTCATACAACCTACTAAGACTGAACCAGGAAGATACATAAAGTCTCAACAGACTGATTATGAGCGAGGAGATTGACTCAGGTTTTAAAAACCTCCCAGGACCAGATGCCTTCATGGACAAGTTTTACCAAACATTTTAAGAAGAATTAATGCCAACCCTTCTCAAACTCTTACAGAAAATTGAAGAGGAGGGAACATTTCAAACTCATTCTGTGCGGCCAGTATTACCCTGATACCAAAGCCAGGTAAGGACACTATAAGAAAAAAAAAAAAAACTAGACCAATATCCTGATGAATACCGATGCAAAAATTTTCAAAAAAATATTAGCAAACCAAACTTAAGAACTCATTAAAAGGATTACACACCCTGACCAAGTGGGATTTCTCCCTGGGATGCAGGGATAGTTCATCATATGCAAATCAAATGTGATACCCCACATTAGTAGAATGAAAGACAAAAATCATTAAACTTCTCAACAGATGCAGTAAAAGCATTTGACAAAATACAACATCCTTTCATGATAAAAACCCTCAATAGAATAAGTATAGGAAGATATACATCAACAGAATAAAAGCCATATGTGTTACCCATGGTTAACATTGTATTCAACAGAGAAAAATCAAAGGCTTTTCCTCTAAAACCAGGAACAAGACAGGGGTGCCTGCCTATTCTCTTCATTCTTTAACATAATACAGGCAGTTCTAGCTAGTGCGATCAGGCAAGACAAATTAAAAGGCATCCAAATCAAAGAGGAAATAGTAAAATTGTCATTTGTAGATGTGATCTTATATTTTGAAAACCCCAAATTCTCAATATATTGGATTTAATCAACTGGAAAAAACTACTATTGGATATAATCAATATATTTGGTAAAGTTGCAGGATCTAAAATCAACACACAGAAATCAGTTCCTTCTCTATGCACTAGCAGTGAAACATCTGAAAAAGAAATGAGAAAACTATCCATTCACCATAACATCAAACAGAATAAAATATCTAAGAATTAATTGAACCAAGGAAGTAAAAGATTTAGACAATGTAAAATACAAGACTTTGTTTAAAGAAATTGAAGAAGACATAAACAATTGAAAAGATATTAACTCTTCTGATCAGTGATTGTGAAATATCATTGAAATGTTCATGCTACACAAAGCCATCTCTGGATTTAAAGCAATCCCTATCAAAATTCCAATAGCATTTTCTACAGCAATAGATTAAATCCAAAAATTTGAATGAAACCAGAAAAGACCTTGAATAGCCAAAGCAATCATTAGAAAGAAGAACAAAGCAGAAGGCATCACATTTCCTGATTTCAAACCATACTACAAAGTGATAATAATTAAAACGGTATGGTATCAGCATAAAAATAGACACATAGATCAATGGAACAGACTACAGACCCCAGAATTAAACCTCTACATACATTGCCAACTGGTATTTGATAAGGGAGCCAGTAACATCCAATAGAGAAAATGTAGCCTTTTCAGCAAGTGGTGTTGGGAAAACTGGATAGCCACATGCAGGAAAATGAAATTGAGACCCCTATTTTACTCCACTTACAAAAATTGTCGCAAAATGGATCAAAGACTTAAACATAAGACCTGATACTATAAAACTCTTAGAAGAAAACTGAGGGAAGATGTTCCTTGAGATTGCCCTCAGCAGTAATTTTTGGGGGAGGACATCAAAAGAACAAAAATAAAGGAAAAAAAAATCAGTAAGTGGGATGACATCAAACTTAAAAGCTTCTGCACTTCAAAAGAAACAACAAAATGGAAAGGCAACCTACAGAAAGAAAGAGAATATTTGAAAACCATATGTTGGATAAAGGGTCACTATTCAACATTTATAAAGAAACTGGACAACTCAACAGAAAAAAAAAAAAAAGGTCTGATTAAAAAGTGAACGGAGGAACCAAATGGATATTTTTCCAAAGAAGATATACAGATGGCCAACTGGGACATGAAAAGATGCTAAGCATCAGTAATCATCAGGGAAATGCAAATCAAAACTACAATGAAATATGACCTCACTCCTGTCAGAATGGCTATCATCAGGAAGAAAAGAGCTCATAAGTATTGATAAAGATATAGAGAAAAGGGAACCATCATGCACAATTGGTGGGGATGCAAACATGCAGTCACTATGGAAAACAGTACAGAGGTGCCTAAATAAATTACACTTAGAGCCATCATATGATCCAGCAATCCCACTTTTGGGTTATCAAAGAGATATCCGCAGTCCCATGTTGATTTCTGCATTATTCACAATAGCCAAGATATGGAAACAACTTAAGTATCAGTCAACAAATGAATGGATAAAGAATATGTATACACATATATACACAACACACACACACACACACGTCCCTTATATGTGGAATCTATAACTAAAAAACCAGAATGAAATGATGGTTACCAGGGGCTGGGGGTAGTGGAAATGGTAGAGATAATGTTGAAGAGTACATACTTGCACTTAGTAGATAAATAAGTTCTAGAGGTCTAATACACAGTGCAGGGACTACAGACAACAGAACTTTATTGTAAACCTTAAAATTGCTAAGATACTAGGTCGTAATTGTTCCCACCACCTAGAAGGAGTGACAGTTATGGGATGTGATTGAGATGTTAGCTCATGCTACAGTAGCAGTTGTATTGCAGGATAAATGTGTAAATCAGTATGTTGTACACCTTAAATTTACACAATGTCATATGTCCGTTACATCTCAATAAAAAAATAGACAATAACAAGTGTTTGTGAGGATGTGGAGAAATTAGAACACTTGTGTACTGATGGTGGGAATGTAAAAGGGTGTAGGTGCTATGGAAAACAGTACGATGTTCCCTGAAAAAATAAAGAATAAAATTATGTGATCCAGCAATCCCTCTTGTAAGAACTGCAGGCAGGGACTCAAACAAGTATTTGTACATCCATGTTGCATTATTCACAATGGCGTAAAGGTAGAAACCTAATTGTCTGATGGATGAATAGATAAACAGTGCGGTATATATTCATACAGTGAGCTATTACTCAGCCTTGGAAACCAGGAAATTCTGACACATGCTATGAAATGGACAGATCCTGGGGACATTATGCCAAGTAAAATAAGCCAGTCACAAAGAAACAAGCGTTTCGTGATTTCACTTAGACGAAGTAACTCCAGTAGATTCACAGGGGTAGAAAGTAAGAGTGGTGGTTGTAGGGGAGATGGAGAGATGTTTAATAAGTATAGAGTGTCAGTTTTGCAAGGTGAAGAGAGTTGTGGAGATTGATTGCATAGGAGTGTGAAGGTACTTGATGCTACTGGGCTGTGCACTTAAACATGGTTATGATGGTAAGTTTTATGTTAGGTATATTTTACCCCAATAAAACATTTAAAAAATTAAAGTTTTTGAGCCAAAAAAAACCCCTCAAGCGTGGATCATGTGAGTTCCTGGCTAAAGCAGTGACTGAAGCTAGGAGAGTGAGAAAAAGTGAGATCGCAACCTGATTGGCCGACAAGGAAAGGGGTCAGGGGCATTCACAAGAGCCCCTCTTCAGGGGTCTCAGTCCAGAGTGAACCTTACCTTCTGTCTGTTGCTCTTATTTTACCTCAGACTTGAATTTGGGAGGCGTCCTTTTATTTCCTATTGATGATAAAGAGTCAAGAAACAAAGGGCAAGATTTGGTAAGTAAAAAAACATCTCAAAACTAAATTTTGGCTCACATCACCTCCTCTTAAATCTCTCCTGTTCCTGCTGGCCTCTCTGTCAACGCATTAGTTGCCAGGGCTGCCGTAATAAAACACCACCAACACTGTACTTTCAGGGATCATCTCTACAGTTTGTTAGAAAACACCACCGGCCAGGTGGCTTAGAAGACAGATTAATTTCTTCAGTTCTGGAGGCTGCCTGTCCAAGATTAAGGTGCCAGCAGGGCTGATTTCCTCTGAGGCCTCTCTCCTTGGCTTAGGGGTGGCCACCTGTGTTTCCTCACATGGTCTTTCCTCTCTGTGCACATCCCTGGTGTCTCAGCCTGTGTCCACATTTCTTCCTTGTAAGCGCAGCGGTCAGATCAGATCAGGAACCACCCTAAGGGCCTCATTGTAACTTACTTGCTTCTTTAAAAGGC
Organism: Potos flavus; assembly: GCA_028534135.1. NCBI lineage: Eukaryota > Metazoa > Chordata > Mammalia > Carnivora > Procyonidae > Potos > Potos flavus. Next base: position 74,821,656 of record CM052900.1, on the reverse strand, counting down.
CCTGTCTCCTCGCACAGTCACATTCTAAAGTACTGAGGGTTAGGGCTTCACCATAGGAATTTGAAAGGACACATAACAAGCAGGTTGGGCCTCACAGTCCACCACACTCCATCGCCCTTGCTTCTGTCCATCACAGCCCCCGAACACTGTCCTCTGACTTGCTTATTCTCTGCACCGACCTTAGGCTCCTCCTGAGAGTGTGGAGCTCTGTTGTTTTATCCCCAATACCTGACACGGTACCAGCTCATAGGACGTGCTCAGGAAACGCTGAATAAGAAAACAGGACTCAAAACTCCAAGCGTTTCATCATTCGTTATGTGAAAAGGTGTGTAAAAGATTGTGTTTAGTAGCCAGCCATAAGTAAAGGGGAGTTGCCGATCCATATTTCCTTGCTTATATTAAAATTCTCCTTTGGGAGCACCTGGTTGTCTTAGTTAAGTGTCCCAACTCTTGATTTTGGGTCACGTCATCATCTCAGGGTCCTGAGACTGAGCCCTGCAACGGGCTCTGCGCTGAGTGTGGAGCCTGCTTAAGATGCTCTCCCTCTGTTCCTCCCCCCACTCAACGCCTTCTCACTCTCAAAGAAAAATTCTCCTTTTGCATCATGTCTCTTACTTACTAGTGCTTTAGAATTCCTCTAAGATGTTTTATTAACCACACTTAACCTGACTTTCTCAAGGGCCTGAATTCATATTCAATTTAGAACCAAATCTTACTGACTTAGAAAAGAAATTTAGAAACCAGGCTGAAAGGGACATATATTTCCTTGAGGTTGGTGGTCTGTGTGGCTGACACACAGTGTGTGTCACACACAGTCTGTGTGGTTTCTGCCTGCTTAGCCATTTTTTCGGTCATCTCTAAAATGCTAAAAAATGTGAACGCAGTGGTTACAGCACAGACGCTCAGAATCCAGTGACTCGAGAAAACGGTTTACAACTGGTTACCATATGATGGTAGGGATGCCAGTCCCAGCCACTCCCTTGACACTCTCTCCAGTCTCCCCCACTTAGGTTAGGACAGGGTGGGAATTACTGGAACAGAGATGGAATAGGGGTTGGGAGCTGACTCGAGCATCAGCCAGAGGGCTGGATACAGGAACCTGTAAAGTCCTTTCTGCTCCTAAGACTGAAAAATTATTTGTTTACCATTGAGAGCACTGAGGAAAGATAGCATGTTTTGGACACTGGTTTTAACATATCTTAAAAAGAAGAAGAAATGTTGTGTAAAAAGTTACCATAAAATAAACCAGTTACGATGGAAGATTAAGTCATGAATTTGGTAGGACCTGGTTCAGGCAGAACATCCAAAAACGATGGAGACAAAGCCCCCTCCCCGGGCAGGTCACTTCGTTGACAGTGCAGCCTTCTCCTGTCATGTCAACCATGTGATGGCTGTTCCTCCTAGTTGGCCTTGATTGTGGCTCAGCACCGTGATCGTGCCAATGTCCTGTCTGGCATTGAGATGGCAGCCCTAGAAGAGGGCCTGAAGAAGATCTATGTAGCAGCAAAGAGAAAGAAAGGTAAGCTTTTCAGGACATGAATTTCTGTTTCCAAGCATGTGATAGGAATTTTAAAGGGAGGTGAGAAATGTTAAGACCTTATTCAATATATATGGTAAAGGTAAGCCCTCATATAAGAGACCACATAAGTACCACCACATCATCTTGATTAGCCTCCTTTCCTTTCCAGATCATTTTTGTATTCACTATCTCTGTGGACCATCTTCCTGCACTGGGGTGTTTGTGTCATGATTTTACAGATGAGGAAGCAGAAGACCAGAGATGTAGTAATCTGGTCAGATGCCGGTGGGGAATGCTGTTTATCCTACCCTTCCCTTCTTGGATAGCCTCATCCAGTCCACATTAGCAGACAGTTCTCTGCCGAAAGTCAGAGTCAGGTTTTATTTCCAAACCCATTGTGTCTCAAGAGTTTGAGCTAATTGACTTGTTAAAGCATCTGTTATCTGGGGCGCCTGGGTGGGTCAGTCATTTGAGTGTCTGACTCTTGATTTCAGCACGGGTATTGAGCTCAGAGTTGTGAAATCAAGCCCTGCCTTGGGCTCTGCACTGAGCATGGAGCCTGCTTAAGACTCTCCCTCTTCCCCCCTCTCCTCCCCCTCTCTTAAAAAAAAATAATAATCTTTTTATCTCCAACACTGATCATACTCTATTTTCATTGTACCTACTTATTTCCAGAATGTATAGGTCTTTGTGTTTAATAGAATTACTTAATTTTCCCTATTATAGTCCTGCCCCAGAATATTGACATTCTAATTTTATGCTTTGTGTGGGGTACCCCATGAGTATGTACATTTTGTCTGTAAACCACATATGTACATTTGTCTGAAACCACAAGTGACTAAGAGTGGAATTTTCTCTTATGTTATACTGAATCAAATTTTTGATGAATGAAGACATCATTATCTATTTCTTTCCTTTTTAACAGCAAGTGTTCATCTTCCCCGCATTGGACATGCCACAAAAGGTTTTAACTGGTACGGTACTGAGCGACTTATTCGGAAACACTTGGCTGCTAAAGGCATCCCAACTTACATGTATCCTTTTGTGATCTTACTAGTGTGTTCTCTCAGCTCAGAGAAGATGTCTTGCATTTTCTGATATCACTAATCAAGGCCAAGCCTTCTTCTGCCACATTTTTTACTCTGCCCCTCACCAGTGAGACAAAAACTAAGAAGTACTTTGTAACTTGTACATATCCGAGGAGATGAATACACTGAAGCATTTCTGGGTGCCAGCAGCTAGATTAAAAGGTATACAAAGGGGGGAGTTCATTGAATAATTGTCATTTGACAACATTGACTCTTCTCACATCAGGTCTCTAGAGGCCTGTAGACAAGGCTCTGTTCTATGAGTTTGACGTTTTTCTTTTAGGATTCCACATGTAAGTGATAGCATGCAGTATTAATCTTTCTCTGTCTGGCTTAGTCACTGTAAAAACTTAACAGAAAAGTCATGTTTTGTATGCCCGTACAGTTCAAGCAGTATCAGAAGAGTTTTAATAATGAGATAACAGTAGCCGTAACGAGTACTAGCAGTTTTGGGAGAATTTATGATATGGTGAAAGGGAATTAATCACTCTGAAAGTGGCATGCCTTATTTCAATAATTACTAAACTAGAGAAGTAGCAGTTTTAATAAAGTTGATTTTAAAGTGATGAACTAGATCTTCCTTGACTCTCCTTACCAGCTACTACTTTCCTAGAAGCAGGGCAGCTGTTCATCCACCGTCCTCTTCTTCCTCGGGACAGCTGGTGCCTTAACAGTTGGCCAGTGTCACAGTCAGCATTCAGCATTCAGCAAGCAGTCAATATTTGCCCAGAGCTACTGAATGAAGAGTGTTTCAAAAAGGAGTCCAGATCTGGTGGGCCTCTGAGATACTGCGTTTTCTGAATTCTCATTTTGTTCTCAGGATGTGTTACTCTGATTTGGTACCTGTAATACAGGGATGCACACCTTAATTGGGAAAGTCCTCTGGCAGTTTGCCAGGGCTCCCGGTTGCTTAGCTATTTGCATAATAATAAATTTTCTATCTCTAGTGGTTGCATTGCTTTCTTTCTCCTCCATCCAGTTTTCTTCCCCTCCATTGCACTGATTTCTTTACAGAGGATCAGGCTGTGGATTAAGGAGAGTTGAAATGGGTTGCTCTGGGAGAAGGAAGCACCTTCAGCGCATTTATGCCTTGGGAAGACAGGACTCTGGGGGGCACATACTGAGAGGTGAGATTCCTGATCCAGACGAGTGGAGCCCCCTCCTGCCCTTCTTTGCACACTGCTCAGCATCAAGATACAGAAGACTGAAACACTGGCTTGTCAAATGTGACTTCAGAGAAACCAGACGGATTACCTTTCCCCTTCCCATCAAATTGAGTTCAGCTTAAAGAAATAAGGGAATTGTGGAAATGGCACAAAGCCAGCACAGAATGACTAGTGTTATTGGGGAGGGCAGGAGCTGAGAACCACAAGAGAATGAGTCTTGAGGGGAGACACTTATATAAACTGTGGCTTTTCATGCTTTCGTACATAAAGCCTCAGTCTTGAGCGCCTGAGTGGCTTAGTTGTTAAGCATCTGCCTTCTGCTCAGGTCATGATCCCAGAGTCGTGGGATGAGCCCCACGTCGGGATTCCTGTTCAGTGGAGAGCCTGCTTCTCCATTTCCCTCTGCTGCTCCCCTGCTCGTGCTCCCTCTCTGTCAAATAAATAAAATAAAATAAAATAAAATAAAAAAAGCCTCAATCTTGGTTGACTGAGAAGTCAGCAGCCTGCCTTCTGCTGGTCTTAGGACCTCCACACCTGGAGTCCTGCAGAGACCTCTTCAGAAGTCTCAGCGCTAGGCCCTTAATTTCAAGGAATTCTGGCTAATGGGGCAGCCAGCCAGGACCAGGACCTTCTAAGGAAGGCGGTATCTATGGCATCTGTGGTGTGCTCTTCTATTTGACTTCCTCCCTGGCACTTTCACCCTTTGACAGTTTAGTACCTGTGTCGAAAACCTATTAGACCCTAAATTCATGATTCCTTCATTTTTTTTCTCCTAAAACTTACTTCCTTTTTTAGATAATCTCGAGCAGTCTCCATGCCCAGTGTGGAGCCCAACGCAGGGCTCGTTCTCAACCCTGAGATCATGACCTGAGCTGAAATCAGGAGTTGGATATTCAACGGACTGAGCCACCCAGGCGCCGCAAACTTTTCATTTTTGCTGCCTCTTAACTCCTACTCTTACTGCTAGGCCTCGACATACAGGTTATTATCATAACTTTAACCTCTTGACTGGCATCTTGTCTCTCATAAACACAGAATTGGAACTCTTTAAAGGGAGGACAGTGAAACCTAACCTAATACGCAGGTAAGTTGTCAGACCTTCAGAAGCAGCCTTAGTACAAATAGCTGAGGTAGTAGCGGATGCAAAGAAAACTTGATTTGCAGAAGCTGTATGCTCTCCTGGAAAGCCGTGCTCACTTCTGAGGGCTGTGTGCACGGGGCCAGCTGGGCATGTTTCTGAACATCTGAGAGAAGCATCAGAGCAGGGAACGCAGTCTCAGAGAGAACACAGCTGCCCTTTCAGCGGCACATTTGTTCTGGGGGTAGAGGCGCCTCATTGTCACCCTGCACTCTGTCCCCCATGCTCCAGCCATATGCGCTTTTTCCTCTGGATGGAGGTCCTGGGCCATGAACCTCTGTCTCATGATAAGCTGGGCAAAACAACACTGAAGATGAGAAAACTCACATGGCTCATTCTCCCTTACACGGGGTCGCTTGGCAGTGGCCGCCCCCTACTTTGCTTGTCTACCTCAGCCATTCAGTCATCAACTCCACCCTATGTCTCCATAAGTCCTTCCTTTTATAATCCCGTCCCATTTCCCAAAGGGCTGTCATTCTATGGGAAAGAGAAAAGCTACCTACTCTGTTCATCCCAAGGGTTTTGTTCTCTTTCTTCCACAGCTTATTGTGGGATCTCTCCCGATTGGATGGGGTCCCCAAATGGGCAATGACCGGGTGGAAGCCGATGGGAGGCATGGGCAGTGACAAGAATTCACCTGAAGCAAAACAAAAGACGATAGAAATTTATTGAATACACTGCAAGGGAGCTGCGGGCAGGACAGCGAAGGGGAGACTGTAAGGAGGCAGTGGGTGGGGCTGTTTTTTCAGCTGTTGTTTTTGGAGGGAGAAATAGGGGCAGAGGGAGAGCGAGAATAACTTGGGGCTTGATCTTATGACCCTGAGATCATGGCCTGAGCTGAAATTAAGAGGCTGATGCTTAATGGACTGAGCCACCCAGATTATAGGTGGGGGCTGTTTTTAAAAAGGGAAAGTGAGATGGAATGGCAACATGGAATCTTCCCTTTTTTGGTAACTGTGCCTAGTTGTAAGTAACCCATTGGTCAGTGAGGGCCTAGGGATATTCTGAGGTGGGTTGCCTAATGGGCCTGTCTGTATTCAGCCAGGGGGTGGCTCAGGGCCCTTTCTATATTACATCACTCAAGCCTGTTTGCCTAAAAATAGCCTCTACACTTACCCTTGATGCCCTCTAGCCTGCCCCTTTGAGGAGGCTAAGACGGGGGTACGAGGACAATACAAGATTTTATTCACTGATGAGCTTCTGTGGAAAAGTTTGTACCTCTACATAAATATGAAAACCTTGCTTATAGAGATGAGGGTCTTAAGTCTATTGAACTTCTTCCATATGTACAACCTGATATATTTTCCTTGATTTTTAATAAATTGTCCTTTACCTTCTGTAAAAATCCTGTGACTTGTTTAATTTTTTTTTCCAGTCAATCTAAAGTGTATACTAAGTTAATTAACCTTCAAGTGTAGCTTCAAAGCATTTTATAGCCCGAAACCATCTCTTGGCCAGTGGGTTTTCTTTGCTGTCTTCTAACTGCAGTTTAACTTCAGCACTACTTACCTTCCACCATAGTCTAAACTTATATCCCAAAGACATCCTGCGGTTTCTTACTTGGGCTTTTGCTCATCGTGCTGGCTCCTCTCCCTGGACTGCCTTACTCCTCTAAACCCCTTCCCCTATCTCCAACTCTCCACCGCCCCCTATAAGGTCTGGTTTTCTGTAAGAATCCAAAAAAAAGGCATTTCCTGTAATTGTATAAGAATTGAATCTCTTTGTGTTTGAACCGCTAGTGATAATTACGTTTCCAACACTTTCTTTGTTGTAGCTCATATTTACTGGTCTATTTACTTAACCTTTGGTGAAATACTAAGATCTTTAAGAAAGATGATTTCTTATATTGCACAAAGTGATTGGTAGGCACTCAGATATATTTGTTTAATTGAAATGGTATTGAGATAACTGGCTAGCAATTTGGGAAAAGTATCAGACTTCCCCCATATATTATAAACTCCAGATGGCTTAAGTATTAAATATAACACTTGAGAAGACAGAAACTTGTCATTTTTATGGTGACTGACTAGCAACTGCCCTTTGAAGCTTCTCAAAACTTCTCACTAAAATACCAATGGCATTAAGGTGAAAACTCACAACCACACTGAAAATAGACAACCAACCAATCAAATGCCAGCATATGAGAGGAAATGACACTAGTCATAAGGCAAAGTTGAACTGAGATTTCATTTTAGGAAGCAAAGATGGCTTAAAGATGAAGGACCTTCACCAACCAGAAAATAAGCAGCCATTCCTTTATTCCCTGAGTTAAGCTGAAGGTGTCCATATCTGCTCCCAGCCTTTCTTTCCCTGTTAACAAAAGGTCAACCTTTCCCCATCTCAGCTGTAAACTCTCCCCTCCACCCTTCTTAAGAATGCTATTCTACCAATTCCTTAGTTTATACATTCAATTTCTTTTAAATTGAAAACTTCCATTGGAAAAAAAAAAAGGTCTAGTCTCTCCATTTTTTTTTTTTAAGATTTTTATTTATTTATTTGACAGAGAGAGACAGTGAGAGAGGGAACACAAGCAGGGGGAGAGGGAGAGAGAGAGGGAGAAGCAGGCTTCCTGCCAAGCAGGGAGCCCGATGCAGGGCTCGATCCCAGGACTCTGGGATCATGACCTGAGCCGAAGGCAGACGCTTAACGACTGAGCCACTCAGGTGCCCCTAGTCTCTCCCATTTAAAAAGAACTCCATTCCTCATTCCCTTCCCCTATCAAACCTTAAGAGTTGTCCATAATCATCTGTCATTTCTTCACTCCCCCCTCACTCTTTAACCCATACCATTCTACCTTTCTGCATTTCACACCACCAAGAGTCTATGTTAAGAATACCATCAAACTCAGGGCACCTGGGTGGCTCAGTCAGTTAACTGTCTGCCTTCTGCTCAGCTCATGATCCCAGGGTCCTGGGATCGAGCCCTACGTTGGGCTCTCTGCTCAGTGGGGAGCCTACTTCTCCCTCTGCCCGCTTGTACGCATGCTCTCACTCTGTCAAGTAAATAAATGAAATCAGGGGGGGAAAAAAAATACCATTAAACTCCAACTCACGAAATCCAGAGAACTATTTTTAGTTTTCATCTTGACCTGTCAGCCAAGCTTAACACTGTTGACTGCTTCCCACACTTGAAACACTGTTGCCTTGAGTTCTGTGATAAAATACTCTTCTATGACAAAATAATCTTCAGAAATTATCTTCTATCATCTCTGTACAACTTTTTCTCCATGATCTTTTTTTTTTTTAACCTAGTGTATTATTTTACTAGAGCTGCCATAACAAAACTACAGTCTGAGTGGCTATTGAACAATGGAAATTAATTTTCTCTTAGTTCTTATGGCTTTGAAGTACAAAAATCAAGGCATCAGCAGATTTAGTTTCTCCTGAGGCCTCTCTCCTTGGTTTGCAGATGGCTGCCTCCTTGTTATGTCCTCACATCGTCTTACCTCTGTGTACACTCCCTCCTGGTGTTTCTCTGTATGTCCAAATTTCTTATAAGGACACCAGCCAGATTGGATTAGGCCCCACTCTACAGTTCTTGTTTTAAGTTAATTGCCTCCTTAAAGTCACTGTCTGCAAATACATTTACATTCTGAGGTACTGGGGCTTTGGGCTTCAAATATAAATTTTGGAGGACAATTCAACCAATAACACCTAGCCATGAAATGTTGGAGTTCCTGAAGATTCATTTCTAGGTCCCCTTCTTCCATTCTGAACTCAAGGTTATTTCATACATTTATAAATGTGTGAGTCATCTCAGAACTAGCTCAGCTGTCTCCTCTGAACTCCAAGCCTATACTCAGCTGCCTACTTGACATGTCTAATGAATATTTTAAGGGGATCATAAATTTATATACCCAAAATTGAGTTAACTCAATCCCTTCCAGTTCTCCCAAATACATCCATTCAGTTAGGCAAGCCCACTACGTAAAAGTTGTCTATCATGTATCTCTTGTCTCCCTTAAACTCCATCTATAATCAAGATCTAGCAATTTAACTTCATAAGTATCTCCTGAATTCATCCACTTTCCTTCATCCCCATCATCACCTTAGTGTTGATCATCATTATCTCACCAGGACAACTGCAAGCCCGCCTAACTCCATCTTCATACTGACTCTCACCCCCTTCCAATCTGATTGCCAAATTGCAGCTGGGAGTAGTCTTCTCTAAGTCAGATCCTGTCATCACTCATCTTAAAACCTTCAATGCCTTCTTATTGTTCTTAGGGTAAAAACAAAAATCCTTAGTACGACTTATTTTCTGCATCCATTGGCTGCATATTCTAAACAATTTGGAGAGAGAGGACATTCTAATTCCTACCAAAATGTCAAATTAACCTGGGCTCTTTCCTCCAAAATCAATCCTGGAGGAACTAAAAATGGAAGCATGGGATCTAAGAAATAATATAAACATAAATCCCAAGATGGAAAGTTTTGAACTGGTTTACAGGGATAGGTGGTGGCTGGTGTGGCTCTCTGGAAGGCTGTTCAAGAAAAGCTGTTCTTCTGCCACCACCACCCACCCAACTAGCCCTTGGATCCATTGTTGCCTGCCACCTCCCTACCGAAATTCAAGACAAGCCCAGATAGCCACAAGGGCAAAATCAGGGCAGGAAAAACAAAACAAAACAATAACAACAACAACAACAAAACGTTTGGGGCCGATAGATTGAGAATGAACAGCCTCAAGCACTTACTCCTACCCTTTTCTCTTCAAATCCCCAGAGCTGGTAGATAACCATCTATGGAGTGCCCTTCTCCCCTATTGTTTTTCCATTTGAGAGTTCAAAAGTGAAGCTCAGATCTAAGGAACTGCTAGATTAACAACAACAAAAATAACAACAACAAAAAGGATTACAGTGGATCTGTGGTACCTGAATCTTCCCTGCCCTAGGGCTCATTCCCCAACTCTATTTGTTCTAAAGCTCATCAGGGCTGAGGATCTGAATGTCTAGACTGGATCTGGACATCTACCCTTCTCCATTGCACATTAAACAATAGGTTAGTCAAACATTCTCAGGGTAATATAACTGTAAGAAGTACCTGAGGGTTAAAACTGCTTCAATAGAAAAGGTTAACATTAAAAAAAATTAGAACAGAAAAATTAAGAATTTACAATATGTAACATAACTATATTGAAAGACCTAAAGGAAGATACCAGCAATATGAAATTAAAATTATAAAAAAGAATCAAATAGAAAATTACATATGAAAAACATGAAAAAATTCAAAAGATGGGATAAATTGTGGAATAGATATCTCTGAAGAAGGGATTAGAGTTAAAAATTAAACAATTTGAGGACCTTCGAAAAGGTAATGGAAGAATAAAGAAATAGAAAAGTAAAAGTACATTATATATAAAAACATACATATGTGTATGACAAATTTCTCATAATTAAACTACTTGAGATTGATAGTGCTCATAGAAAACTAATAAAAGCAATAAGAAGAACTCGCACCTCAGATGGGATAAGAACCCCCACAGCTAGACACATTATAGTATAACATCAAAAACCTCAAAGTTTATCACAAAAACCATTTTAAAAACACTTTTGGCAGAATTATTTAAATAAGAGGAATAAAGCCAGTGGAGGCTGCCTTGGTCAATGTGCTACCTTACTAAAATGTTTCCATCATCCCACTTGAAGAACTTCTATGTCTGAGGATCTTTTTATTATTCATACACATTTGAATGACTTTTGGGCTAGATGTGAAATCTGTTTCATAGTTCTTTCTTTTAGTACTTTAAAAATAGTACCTCTTTGAATTTTTGCATATGCTGTTATAGATGAGAATTGGAGGGTATGGTGGGGATAAAACCAAGAAGTGGTCTCTTTATTTAGAGGGAAGATATAAATACCAATTTAACAACTTCCCTCAAAACAAAACAAAACACAACAACAAAACCCTAGCAGACTGATATAAAAAAATAAACTGGTAGAAGAAAATCAGTATGTAGTGAATCAGTAAATGCAAATACAGTAAATAGCCAATTAAGAGACTAAGCTTCTCCATAACAACATCTTTCTAGATAGGTCTCCTGAGGCAAGGGAAACAAAAGCAAAAACAAACTATTGGAACTTCATCAAAATAAGAAGCTTCTGAACAGCAAAGGAAACAACCAACAAAATTAAAATATAACTTATTGAATGTGAGAAGATATTTGCAAATGACATATTCAATAAAGGGTTAGTGCAAAATATATGTAAGAAAGTATACAACTCACCACCACCAACAACAAAAAATCCAGTTAAAAATGGGCAGAAGACATATACAGACATTTCTCTAAAGAAGGCACACATGAAAAGATGTTCAACATCATTCATCGTCGTGGAAATGCAAATCAAAACCACAATGAGATATCGCTTCGCACCTGTCAGAATGGCTAAATAAAAAATGCAAGAAACAACAAATGTTGGTGAGGATGTGGAGAAAAAGGAACCCTCATGCACTGTTGGTAGGAATGCAAAATGGTACAGGCAATGTGGAAGACGGTATGGAGGTTCCTCAAAAAAATTAAAACTAGGGGTACCTGGATGGCTCTGTTGGTTAAGCATCCAACTATTTTGGCTCAGGTCATGATCTCAGGGTCATGGGATCAAGCCCCACACTGGGTGCCACACTGCTTAAGATTTTCTCTTTCCCTCTGCCCCCCCAACCCTCTACTTCTCTGTCTCTAAATAATAATAATAATAATAATAATAATAATAATAATAATAGCCTATGATCCAGCAATTGCACTACTGAATTATGAATAAACAGAATCATGAAAAAAAAATAGAAATTTTGAACAGACCAATTACTAGTGAGGAGATTGAATCAGTAATCAAAAACCTCCCAATAAATACAACTCCAGTACTTGGGCCTCACTGATAAATTCTACCAAAATTCTACCAAACATTTTAAAAGAATTTATACCAATCTGGGGTGCCTGGGTGGCTCAGTCGGTTAAGCAACTGCCTTCAGCTCAGGTCATGATTTTGAGGTCCTGGGATCGAGTTCCGTGTCAGGTTTTTTTTTTTTTTTTTTTTTAATTGAAAAATAAAAGAGGAATGAAATACTTTCAAACTCATCTTTACAAGGCCAGCATTACCCTATACCAAAGCCAGACAAGAAAAATATAAGAAAACTATAGGCCAATATCCCCAGTGAATGTAGATGAAAAAATCCTCAATAAGATATTACCAAATTGAACTCAAGAGCACATTAAAGGGATCATACACCATGATCAACTGGGATTTATTCCAGGGATAAAAAAATGAAGAAGAAGAAATGAAGAAAATGAAGAATAGAAATCATAGTCATTTCAATACATGCAGAAAAACCATTTCACAAAATTCAACATCCATTTATGATA
>CM052900.1:74782450-74808889 GCA_028534135.1 Potos flavus | reverse complement strand
GAAATCAGTTGCATTTCTATATACCAACAGCAACCAGAAGAAAGAGAAATTAAGGAGTTGATCTCATTTATAATTGCACCCAAAACCATAAGATACCTAGGAATAAACCTAAACAAAGAGGCAAAGAATCTGTACTCAGAAAACTATAAAGTGCTCATGAAAGACATTGAGGAAGACACAAAGAAATGGAAAAACGTTCCATGCTCATGGATTGGAAGAACAAATATTGTGAAAATGTCTAAAGCAATCTACACCTTTAATGCAATCCCGATCAAAATACCATCACTTTTTTTCAAAGAAATGGAACAAATAATTCTAAAATTTATATAGAACCAGAAAAGATCCCGAATAGCTAGAGCAATGTTGAAAAAGAAAACCAAAGCCGGTGGCATCACAATTCCAGACTTCAAGCTCTATTACAAAGCTGTCGTGATCAAGACAGTATGGTACTGGCACAAAAACAGACACATAGATCAATGGAACAGAATAGAGAGCCCAGAAATGGACCCTCAACTCTATGGTCAACTAATCCTTTGACAAAGCAGGAAAGAATGTCCAATGGAAAAAAGGCAGTCTCTCACAAATAGTGTTAGGAAAATTGGACAGCCACATGCAGAAGAATGAAACTGGACCATTTCCTTAACACCACACACAAAAATAGACTCAAAATGGATAAAAGAACTCAATGTGAGACAGGAATTCATCAAAATCCTTGAGGAGAACACAGGCAGCAACCTCTTCGACCTCAGCTGCAGCAACTTCTTCCTGGAAGCATCACCAAAGGCAAGGGAAGCAAGGACAAAAATGAACTATTGGGACTTCATCAAGATCAAAAGCTTTTGCACAGCAAAGGAAACAGTCAACAAAACCAAAAGACAACTCACAGAATGGGAGAAGATATGACATATCAATATGCAAATGACATATCAGATAAAGGGCTAGTATCCAAAATCTATAAAGTACTTGTCAAACTCAACACCGAAAGAAAAAGTAATCCAATCAAAAAAGGGTCAGAAGACATGAACAGACATTTCTGCAAAGAGGACATCCAAATGGCCAACAGACATATGAAAAAGTGCTCAACATCACTTGGAATCAGGGAAATAGAAATCAAAACCACAGTGAGATACCACCTCACACCAGTCAGAATAGCTAAAATTAACAAGTCAGGAAACGATGGATGTTGACAAGGATGTGGAGGAATAGGAACCCTCCTACACTGTTGGTGGAAATGCAAGCTGGTACAGCCACTTTGGAAAACAGTATGGAGGTTCCTCAAAAAGTTGAAAATGGAGCTACCCTATGACCCAGCAATCTCACTACTGGGTTTTTACCTTAAAGATACAAATGTAGTGTTCCGAAGGGGCACGTGTACCCTAATATTTATAGCAGCAAGGTTCACAACAGCCAAACTATGGAAAGAACCTAGATGTCCATCAACAAATGAATGGATAAAGAAGATGTGGTATATATATACAATGGAATACTATGGAGCCATCAAAAAAACCAAAATCTTACCATTTGCAACAATGTGGATGGAACTAGAAGGTATTATGCTAAGCAAAATAAGTCAATCAGAGAAAGAGAATTATATGATCTCTCTGATATAAGGAATTTGAGAGGCAGAGTTGGGGGTCATGGTGGGTAAGGAGGGAAAAAATGAAACAAGATGGTACCGGGGAGGGAGACAAACCATAGGAGACTCTTAATTTCAGGAAACAAAGTGAGGATTGCTGGGGGTTGGCAGGGGGAGGGATAAGGTGGCTAGGTTATAGACATTGGGGAGGGTATGTGCTATGGTGAGTGCTGTGAAATGTATAAGCCTGATGATTCACAGATCTGTACCCCTGGGGCAAATAATGCAATATATGTTAATAAAAAAAAGGAAAAAAAGATTTTAAAACATGATAAGGTCCCTATAAGTGAAAGTATGGATTATTTGACAGAGACTTGGAATAGAACGCAAATTTCAGAAACAAATGTAATGATATTAGTGTATAATTGGAAATCTCAACTTACTGGAAACAGACTTTAGAATAAATAGTGTTGGGAGAACAGGATAACCATTTGGAAAATGATAATATTGGAACCATACCTCACACCATACACAAGAATAAGTGACAAATGAATCAGATCTATGTGTAAAAAAGGAAAATATATAAATGCCAGAAAAATGTGGGAGAATTCCTCTACAAGCTAGGTTTTGAGAAAGGTTTTCTAACTATAACTCAAAATCAAAAAACAGTACCGTCAGATAATTGATAAATTCAAATATTTAAAATGAAAACCTCATGACACAAAACCACCAAAGCAAAGTCAAAAGACAAGCAATAAAGTGGCAGAAAAATATTTTTAATTATCTTCAATGGAGGACTGTTGTCATTAATATACAAAGAACTATTAAACTGGGATGGAAATGATAAAAAATATCAGGTAGAAAAATGGACAAAAGATATGAACAGTCAATTAACCAAATATTTATGAAAATGGTCCTAGAAGATATTTAACTTCACACATGATTAGTGAAATGCCAAACTACCCTTTTTAAGCAATTTCTCACTTATCTGATTGGCAAACATTCAAAAGTTTGACAAACTTTTTTTAGAGATATAAGTTAATAGGCATTCACTATGTTGCTGTTAGAATACAAATTCCCCTGTAGGGGAATATTTAACAAAACTGAATATTTAGTCTTTGACCCATTAATCTCACTTTTAGAAATTTATCCTGAAGATACACTTCTCATAAGAAATGGAAATATAGAGGCGCAAGGGTGGCTCAGTGGGTTAAAGCCTCTGCC
Source organism: Potos flavus (assembly GCA_028534135.1). NCBI lineage: Eukaryota > Metazoa > Chordata > Mammalia > Carnivora > Procyonidae > Potos > Potos flavus. The sequence continues at coordinate 74,806,089 of CM052900.1, read as the reverse complement.
TGCGACTCAGGTCATGATCTCAGGGTCCTGGGATCTAGCCCCGCATCGGGCTCTCTGCTCAGCAGAGAGCCTGCTTCCCCTCTTTCTCTGCCTGCCTCTCTGCCTACTTGTCATCTCTCTCTCTGTCAAATAAATAAATAAGATCTTAAAAAAAAAAAGTGGAAATATACAAGATTTATTTAGCATTATTTTTAATTTCAAAAATATTAAAGATGCCTAAATACCCATACATATAATATTGGTTGAAAACATGGCACAACCATACAATGGAGTACTCTGCAACTGTTAACAACAGAAAAGGATACAAATCTCTAGATCAATATGGAGTGTTTCCTGGCATATATTAAGTGAAAAAAAGTTCAAAAAATGTATATGATTTGCTACCTCTTATGTGACAAAAGATAGAAGATAAACATTTGTATACTTATTTTGTATAAAGAAACACAGGGAAAAATAAATTAGACATTAATGAAACCGATTACATGAAATGGTTGAAAATGGTAAAGGAATTGGAGGTAGTGACATTTCTCCAAGTATATGTTTTAATAGTGGTTTTATTTTACCATGTTACTGTTTTATATATTAAAAAAAATAAAAGAGGATATGAGAAAAAACCAAGTTTAATACAGACAGAAACAAATGAACCTAACTGTAATTAAAATAAATTACAACCATTCTGAAAGGAGGAAATGATTAATCTAAATACCTTTTGAATACAATCCTTAGTCTAAAATTAAAATAAGTAGATTAATCTTGAATTCTACTTGGTAGGTTTGTTTTTAATAGTCCTAGGAGTAAAGTGATTCAGAAACATTTTTGTATGTGTTGTAGAGTTGAACAAATAAATATTCGATATTGTTGGGAAGTAGGATTCCCACTAGGAGAATGAAGACACAATTATGGATGGGGGAAGACAAGAAAGAATCTTGCAGCAGTGGACTGGAATTGAACGTATCAAATACTCAACAATTTAAAATATATAATTTTTATATATTATATATGAATATATATGATTTTGAATCATATATATGAAATTCAAACATATATTAAAAAAAGACAATTAAAAAAAGAAAAAAATAATAAAAATACTAACTTGCAACATTTTTTTCAGCTCTATTGAAAGGGCCTAGAAGTAGTAATACTCAGGAAGTAAGGGACAAACCTAGAATTCAGACCTTGGCTTCTAAATATCTTTTCCCAGTAAAAGGAACCAAGGCTTTTTGAAGAAATGGCAGATTTCAGGGATGGTGCAAGAAAATAGGAAATAAACATAGAGCATTTTGCTAAAAGGACATAGAAGCCAACCTGAAACAGGTTCCACTGGCCAAATCTGGGACAATTTGAGTGTCAAAATATATAATGGCACTCACAGATACATGGAACATATTGGTGGTTGGTAGAGGTGGGGGGTGGGGGTAGGTGACATGGGTAATGGTGGTCAAAAGGTAGAAACCTCCAGTTGTAAAATAAATTCTGGGGATATAATGTACAGCATGGTGACTATAGTTAATAATATTTAGCAATATGAATTTTATATTTGAAAGTTGATAAGGGAGTAAATCTTAAAAGTTCTCATTACAAGGCAGAGGGTAGTCCAAAATGGCAGCATAGAAAGACTCTGAACTCACCTCCTCCCATGGACACATGAATGTACACCTACATGTAGATCAATTTTTCCTGAAGTAGAACTGAAGGCTAAACAGATTCTGCACAAAAGATAGGGAGACCACATAGAGAAGAGTGGGAGAGACAGAGACACACTAATAACAGGAATCCCCTCTCCCCATGCAGTGACTTGCCATAGGGAGGGATATCATTAAGGTCCACACATAGATTCACCCAGCCTGAAGTACAGTGAAAAAAACAGTGGTTTAAAGGACAACTAGCCTATTGGGGCACCTGGGTGGCTCAGTTGGTTAAGTGATGGCCTTCAGCTCAGGTCATGATCCTGGAGTCCCAAGATTGAGTCCCACAGCAGGCTCCCTGCTCAGCAGGGAGTCTGCTTCTCCCTCTGACCCTCCCCATTCTCATGCTTTCTCTCTCAAATAAATAAATAAATAAAATAAAATCTTTAAAGGACAACTAGCCTATAAATGAAGGAAATCCATTTACCAACACTAGTGTTTGCCAAACAAGCAGGGAACTCCTGAAATTCTGAGACTGAAGACACTTGCAAGCACCATTTATTATATCCCTCTCTATCTTAATAGCACAGGTGGGAACAAGGCCCAGTAGCTCTAACCAGCCTGCTAAGGCTCCCAAGCATGCCCCTGGCCCTTGGTGCACACCAGCTCAAGTCAACCCCCAAGGTGACCCTGGCATGGTATGCACAGGACCCCCACTCATGACTGTCCCAGATCTAGCCACCCTCATCAGCCTGGTGACCTCATTGCCCACCAAGGTGGCCCTGGCATGGCACACCCTGGTACCCCCTCCTGATCAGTGCCTGCTCTGGTTCCAGCTGTATTGTCAAAGTTTCTAGGCAATGCAGTCTACATTGGGAGTGCTCTTACAAGGCCACTCTTTCAAGTGGGAGAGATAGCCGTTCCACCTAATTCATAGAAACAAACACAGAAAGTCAAACAAAAAGAGAAATAGGAATGTATTCCAAATGAGAGAATAAGATAAAATGCCGGGCGGGGGGCAGTGGGGGGGGGGGGAGACACTGATAGAATGGAGATGAGTAATTTACCTGAGAAATAATTCAAAGTAATGGTCATAAAGACGCTTACCAAAGTCAGAAAAAGAATGGGAAAACACAGCGAGAACTTCAAAAATAACCCATCAGGGTTGAAAAATACAATAACATAAATGAAAAATATGCTAGTGGTAATCAGCAGCAGGTTAGACGATAAAGAAGAAAAGACCAGCAATCTGGAAGACAGAATAGTAGAAATCACCCTATCAGAACAGCAAAAAGAAGAATCTTTTTAAAAATGAGGATAGTTTAAAGGACCACTGGGACAATATCAAATGTACTGACCTTTGCTTTCTGGGGGGTCTTAGAAAGAGATGAGAGAGAGAAAGGGGAAACAAACTTATCTGAAGTAATAATGGCTCAAAACTTCTCTAACCTGGGGATTGAAACAGACATCTACATCCAGGAAGCTCGAAGAGTCCCAAACAAGATGAACTCACTTGAACTTTAGCAACCAACAGCTTAAAATAGACTGCTATATATATAAGTAAGTGTATATGAACCTTATGGTAACCATAAACCAAAAACCTGCAGTAGATACATAGAGAGAAAGTAACCCCAAAGAAAACCATCAAACCAGAGGGGAAGAAACCAAGAGAAGAAAGGAATAGAGAACAAGAACAACCAGAAAACAATTAACAAAGTGGCAATAAGTACCCACCTATTAATAATAACTTTAAAATGTAAATGAATTAATGCACCAATCAAAAGACATAAGATGGCTAAATGGATCTAAAAAAAAAAAAAACAAAAAAAAACCCAAAACCCAAGACTTATCATATGCTATCTATAAGAGACTCACTTCAGATCTAAAGACACACAAAGACTGAAAGTAAAGGAATGGAAAATGATATTCCATGTAAAAGGAAACCCAAGGAAGCTAAAATAGCAATGTTCATATCAGACAAATTAGACTTTAAAACAAAAACTGCAACAAAATGCAAAGAAGGATATTACATAATGATAAAGGGGTCAAAGAAGAGGCTATAACACCTGTAAGTATTTTTCACCCAACATAGGAGTACAAAAATATATAAAGCAAATATTAGCAGACATAAAGGGAGAAATTACCAGTAATAAGAGCAAGGGACTTTAACACCCCATTTACATCAATATACAGATCATGCAGACAGAAAAAAAAAATCAGAGAAACATTGGCTTTAAATGACGCACTAGACCAGATGGAATTAATAGATATGTTTAGTACATTTCATCCAGAAACCGCAGAATACACTTTTTTTTCCAAGTGCAAATGGATCATTCTCCAGGATAGGTCACATATTAGGTCACAAAAGAAGTCTCAATAAATTTAAGAAAATTGAAATCATATCAAGCATCTTTTCTGGCCACAATGCTATGAAACTAAAAATCAATTACAAAGAAAAAAATGGAAAGAACACTGACACGTGAAGGGTAAAAACATGCTACTAAATAGCCAAAGAGTCAATGAAGAAATCAAAGGAAAAAAAAAAACCTGGAGACAAATGAAAATGAAAACACAATAGTTCAAATTTTGGGGAACATAGCAATGGCAGTTTTACAAGGAAGTTTACAATAATATAGGCTTACCTCAAGAAACAAGAAAAATCTCAATCTAACTTTACAGCTAAACGAACTAGAAAAAGAAGGAACAAAGTCCAAGTTAGTAGAAGGAAAGACATAATAAAGATCAGAGTGAAAATAAATGAAATAAAGACTAAGAAAAAAAATAGAAAAGATCAATGAATCTAAAAACTGGTTCTTTGATTTTTTAAAATTTTTTTTAAATTTTATTTTTTTCAGTGTTCCAAGATTGTTTATCCACCACACCCAGTGCTCCATGCAATGATTTTTTTCTAAGTTTTTATTTAAATTCTAGTTAGTTAACATACAGTGTAATAATATTAGTTTCAGGTATATAATACATAGATTCAACACTTCCATCCATACAACACCTCGTGCTTATTACAAGTATACTCCTTAAAAAAAAAATAAATAAAAGCTGGTTCTTTGAAAAGAAACAAACAAAAAAGAATTGATAAACCTCTAACCAGGAGCATCAAGAAAAAAATGAGAGGACCCAAATAAATAAAATCAGAAATGAAAGAGAAGTTACAACTAACACCACAGATTACAAAGGATTATAGGAGACTACCACAAACAGTTATATGCCAACAAGTTGGAAAACTTAGAACTGGATAACTCCCTTGAAATGCATACCCTTCTAAGACTGAATCATGAAGAAATAGAAAATCTGAGTAGATAGATTATAAGTAATTAATTAAATCAGTAATTTTAAAACTCCCCAAAAAGTCCAGGGCCAGAAGCCTTCACAGGTGAATTCTACCAAACATTTAAAGAAGAGGTCATACTTAGTCTTCTCAAATTATTAAAAAAAAATTGAAGAGGAAGAACATCTGCAGGGAGGCCAGCATTACCACAAACCAGACAGGGACCACTGTTCTAAAGAAAAGATTCACAACAGTTCTGTTTTCTCTTTCATAAAAGAAAAACACTTCATTGATATTATAAAGTAAAAACCTGGTAAAAACAGAAGAAAAGCGAAATCTACACATAGATGAGGGCAATGTACACGGTAAAGGAAAATAAGAAAGAGTTACATCAAATTAGGTACTTATAACATCCAACCTCATTAGCTGAGGAAATTCCATTCTGGGCACCCAGCCCTGCCTAGAGCTGGAGGGAATGTAAGGCAAAATTTATAGCTTTTAGTGTCCAGACCAGAAGGGCCAATTCTGACCTGGAGGCCAGCTAGTGTCAACTAATCAGGCTCCCAAGGTCATTCATGCAGCACAAGTATCACAAATAACATTCTTTAGCCTGCCTCCATACGTGCAGTTCTGTGTGGTCGGTTATGCAGGACAAATCACAGAAACCTCCATCCATACAATACAACCACACACACACACTACATCCATGATGAACATACATGCAAAAGTCCTCAAGAAAATATTAGCAAACCAAATTCAACATCACATTAAAAGGCTTTTATACCGTGATCAGATAGGATTTATTTAAAGGATGCGAGGATGGTTCAACACCCGTATATCAATGTGATATACCACAAAAAAAGATAAAAATAATATGATCATCTTAATAGATGCAGAAATAATATTTGACAAAATTCAAATTCAAAATCCACTTGTATATCCGATTTGTCATAAGTCATGTACTTCAACATAACAAAAGCTATATATGACAAACCTGCAGCTAACTTCATATTCAATGGTGAAAAGCTGAAAGCTCTTTCTCTAAGATCAGGAACAAAACAAGGAATGCCCCACCTCACTTCTGTTCAACACAGTATTGGAAGTCTTAGCCACAGCAATTAGGCAAGAAAAAAACCCATCCAAACTGGAATCTAAAGTAAAACAGTCACTGTTTGCAGATGATAGGAGACTATATAGAGAAAACCTTAAAGACTGCACTAAAAAACTATTAGAGCCTAATAAATGAATTCAGCAAAGTTGAGAGATACAAAATTAACATAAAGAAATTGGTTGCATTTTTATACACTAATGAGTTATCAGAAAAAAAATTAGAATAAAAGTCCCATTTACAGTTTTATGAAAAAGAATAAAGTAACCAGGAATTGACTTAATAAAGGAGGTTAAGGACTTTTACTTGGAAAACTAGGACACTGATGAAAGACACAAAATGACACAAAAAATGGAAAGATATACCATGGCCATGGATTGGAAGAATTAATATTGTTAAAATGTCCATACTACTTAATGCAATCTACAGATTTAATCCAATCCCTATCAAAGTACCAATGGCATTTCTCACAGACTTTGAACAAAGAATCTTACAATTTGCATGGAACCACAAAAAACACCAAGTAGCCAAAGCAATCTTGAAAGAGAAGAATGAAGCTGGAGGTCTCACACTCCCTGATTTTAAACTATTATCACAAGCCTATCATAGTGAAAACAGTATAGTACTGACATGAAAATAGACATATAGATCAATGCAACAGAAAAGAGAGCTCAGAAATATACCCATTCATATTGGTCATTTAATCTATAACAAAAGAGGCAAGAATATAGGATAGGGAGAAGACAGTCTCTTTAATAAATGGTGTTTGGAAAAGTGGACAGCTAAATGCAAAAGATTGAAATGGACCACTATCTTACACTATATACAACAATTCAAAATGGAATAAGACTTGAATTTAAGACATAAAACAATTCAACTCCAAGAAAGCATAGGCAGAAAGCTTTCTGATATCAGTCTTAGCAATATTTTTTTGGTCCAGTCTCCTCAGGAAAGGGCAATAAAAGCTGAAATAAACAAGTAGGATTATATTGAATTAAAAAGCTTTTGCATAGCAAAGGAAACCATCAACAAAATGCAACTCACTAAATGGGAGAAAATAGTTTCAATTCGTACATTTGATAAGGGGTTAATATTAAAAATATATATAAAGAACTTACACAATTTACTGTCAAAAAACCAAATAACTCAATTAAAAATTGGGCAGAGGACTTGAATAGACATTTTTCCAAAGAAGACGCACAGATAGTCAACAGACACATGAAAAGGTGCTCAACATCACTATTCATCAGGGAAATGCAAATCAGATATTACCTTGTACTTGTTAGATGGACTATTATCCAAAAGACAAAAAAATCCCAAAAACAAAAACAAGTATTGGCAAGGATGTGGAGAAAGGCCCTCTTGTACACTGTTGTTGGGAATGTAAATTGGTGCAGTCATTATGGAAAATAGTTTGAAGTTTCCTCAAGATACTACAAAGAGAACTACCATATGATCCAGCAATTTATCTGAAGAACACAAAACAAAAATTTGAAGAGGTGTAATCACCCCTGTGTTTGTCCCAGCATTATTTACAACAGTCAAGAAGTGGAAGCAACCTAAGTGTCCACCAGTAGATGGGTAGATAAAGAAGATGGAGTGGTAATGTGTGTGTAATGGAATATTACTCAGCCATAAAAAACAATGAAATATTGCCATTTACCCCAACATGGATGGACCTAGTGGGTATTATGTTAAGTGAAATAAGTAAGACAAAAAAAACTCTATGTGAAATTTAAAAACAACAGTAACAGCAACAAAAACCCAACCAACGAAACAAAAACAAAACAAAGGACAAGGGTGCCTGGGTGGCTCAGTCAGTTGAGTGACCAACTCTTGATTTTGGCTCAGATCATGATCTCAGGGTCATGGGATCAAGCCCCATGTCCAGCTCTGCACTCAGCACTGAGTCTGCTTGTCCCTCTCCCTCCCTCTCTGCCCTTCCTCCGCTCACACTTGCATGCTCTCTCTACAAATAAATAAAATCTTTAGAAAAAAAAAACAAAACAGAAAAAAAAAAGACTCATAGATACAGGAAACAAAGCAAAGTATTGGTTACTAAACTGTTTAGGACAAGTGAAATAGATGAATGGGATTAAGAAGTACAAACTCCAGTTATAGAATAAATAGGTCATAAAAATATAATGCACAGCATAGGGAATAGAGTCAATAATATTGTAATAAATTTTGTATGATCATAGATGGTAACTAGACTAATCATGAGCATCATTTTGTAATGTATACAAATATCACTATGATATATACCCAAAAGTAATAGGATATGGTATGTCAATTATACTTCAATTTAAAAGTTCTCTTCAAAAGAAAAAAAAGGAAACTATGTATGGTGATGGATACTAACTAAACTTATTCTGGTAATCATTTCACAATATATACATATATGAAAACATTACGTTGTATATCTAAAATGAGTACATTATATGTCAATTATATTTCAATTTAAAAAATAAAGAGCATATAAATATGTAAATAAATACATATGGTAATGGATTAAAATCCATTAAATAAAATAGAAAATCTAAAGTTCATACTAAAGTTCATATTAGAGTGATAAACTATCAAACTTCCCGTAAAATGTAAAAGGAATAATAGAGATAGAAAATAACCATTTTGTAAAAATCATAGAAATAATTGAATCAAACAAAAATCATCAATGGATGCTAGAACTAGCTGCTGGAAGCTCAAAAAGGAACATAGTCACCAACTATCTTCCCACAAATTACTGAGTAATTACAAATTAGGATAACTTTACAGTGGTGGAATCTGGCAGACATGACCAATATCAGTCAGGGTTCAACCAGAGGAGCAGAAGGACCTGAGTTTCTAAACTGGAGGGCTGAGTTCTCTCCACACCCAAGACTGGGAAAGCTTAAGGAAAGCTGGAAAAGAGGCTTCTTCATAGTACCTTTGAGCCAGACAATAACCTGCCTCACTAACCCACAGGGGCAGAGACTCTCATGCCTTATATTACCTGTGAATCTCCCACCACTAAGGCAGATAAATACGAGCCAATTTAAGGAGACAAGAGACAGAACAATACACCTATGAGGGACAAGCAACCAGAGAGAAGGAAGAGTAAGCAAACTTTCAGAATAAAACCTTTATTAATTACAACACCTAGCAGAGACAGACAACAGTTTGAACATAAAAATAATGAGAACATCCCCTAAAATATTTCCTGAAACTAACAATATGGTTTATTGAATTAAAAATTTACAATATATAAAAAAATTTACAATAAATGAATTTTAGGGTAGGATAAGACTGTAGGATAGGATGGCTTGGGAGATTTAGTAAAAGAAATATCCCCAAACTTAGAGGTATATTATCTTAAAAGGTGGCATACATTCTAGTAAAATTCTTGAACTCCAGAGACAAAGATAAATATTATACTCTTCCAAAGAGAAAGATCAAGTTATTCTTAAAGGCTAAATAATGAGACTTGTGTCAGACTTCTCACCTGTGACACTGGAAGCTAGAGGGTAGTGTAATATTATTAGTAGCTTTGACAGTAAACTATGACCTAAGAATCTTAAACCCAGCCAAGATAATCTTTTGCTGTAAAAGAACAGTATTTGCAAATACTTGGGATTTCAAAGATCATATCACTCATGTAATAAATTTATAGTTGATACTTGAGGAAAGGTTCTAAACCAAAGAACAAATGAATCAAACAATTTCACAGTAGAATGTGATGAAGATATAGCAGAAAGAAAAGAGTATACAACAAACTTTGCTCTTCTCTCTTCCCCTCCTTAACAATACCTACCATACATGTATATTTAAATCAAATGGATTGTGATCATCTCCGGGAATGTGCTGCTGGTAGTGACAGAGACAGGCTACTCTTGTACGTTTTTGTGGAAACGTGAGGTATTCTAGCCTTTTTTGAATGCCATCTGACAATAGTTGTTAAAATTTAAAGTACACATACCCTTCTTTTGCAGGTTTCTAATCCTTAGAATCTAGTACATAGATATAAAGGCACAAATATGCAAGGCTATGTTTACACATATGTATGCACCGGTGATTTGCATCACTGAACACTGTAAAGACCATACCATTTGTGTACAGCTGGCATCTGTTCTATTTGAGCTAGTGAAACCTCTGGCTGGTTCAGTTCCATGTCATATTGATTACTATTATTTCTAGTATCGCCTCAGTATATAATAGGTACCTGTGTATATGTACATATGTATATGTTTTTGTATACACACACACACACACACACACACACACACACACACACACAGTGCCAGAAACTAAAGTGATTATTAGCAGTGTGCTAGCAATAGACATCACTCTGATTTCTGGAAATATATAGAATGAGAAGTAATATTGTTACTTTAACTTGCATCCTAACTACTAGTAAACTATGGCACCTTTTTACAAATTTACTAAACATTTGGACTTATTCTATTTGCTTTTTTTTTCTATTGATCTATTCTTAGCTTTCTACTTCTTCCTTTTTAAGTCAAGTTTTTAGTAATTAATGTTTTCATGAAAATAATCTAGTTCCTTTGTTGCTATAAGATTGGACATTAATAACAAATATATGGGGGAAAGTATGTATGTATGTATGTATGTATGTATGTATGTATAGGGTGGCAGTAGCAAAACAAAACGAAACAAGAAACTCAAACCTGTAGGTAAACTGAATGTCTATTAATAGAGGACGAATGGACAAATAAATGATACATCCATATTGGAAAATATTTTGTAGCCATTTAAAATTTTATACTATTTATAAAAACAAGATAAGTAGTTGAACCAGAAACTGCTAGTAGGCAACTCAATATATTCATTCTTCCCTTCCTCCACTTCCTCTATATAACAGAATACTATTATACTGGTGTGTGTTTGAGAGGGAGTGTGAACATGTGTGAACATGTGAGAAGGCAGGACTGTCTGAGAGGGCACATGAGAGTACAAAATGTATCCAGTTAAACAATTACACATTCCAGATGTCTTGAGTTAGAAGTGGTCATGTCACTAGGTTCTGAACTAATGATGTTGTACGAAGAAGCTGTTGGATAGATTTCTGTGTAACTGTGTCTAGAATTATGCTCCTACCATAGACAATTAGAAAACTGGACAAATGTTTTTTTAAAAAGTTTTTCAGACATTGGATAATAGGAAGCTCAGAACTATGGTTACTTAGAGAAAAGAAATAAATGAAGTAAATCCTACCACACCTAAACTTTCCTCTTGGAGCCAGTTTCTGGACTATGCCACAGGGAGGAAACCCAAACAAAGCATGGAAAATTGTGTTAAAGAAAAAAGACCACACAGTTCAAAGAGCTGTGAATTTTTTTTTGTATAGAACACCTGAGAGGATGGAGACACACATAGGAAGAGTTAAGGAATCAATAGCTGAATAAAAATCTGTGTATGGTAGGGCAAACCTCCGTGAGATGGGAAAAAACCAGATTCCAAGTAAACAACGGTGATTAGGAAAGAGACAAAAAATTTCCATAGACCATACTGGGTTGGAGGTCATTGTAGCAAGTGGAAAAATGGAGAAATCCTACAGAGTACACAGGGTATTCAGTAGAGACCTTAAAAAAACAATGCCTTAGAAGGAGGGCAAAGTTAGTCCTAGAGCAAAACTGTAGGCTGCTTTAGACTTGCCCTGAAAGAACTTAAAAACAAGCCCTAAATGAATCAAACTGAACAGGAGTAACTTAACTACTTGTGAGAAATCAAGTTTGACAGTCTTTAAAAACAAACAAAAATCCAGCAACCAGCAATGTATAATTTACAATGCCCAACTTCTAAAAGTATTATACATAGGGGAAGAAACCAGGAGAAAAATCAGACAATAGTAACAAATTCAGAAGTGAAAGAGATGATAGAATTCACAGGCAAAGAGGTTAAAAGAGATTATAAAGATGCTCATAAATTAAAAAAATGTAGAAGAAACATAAGCATAATAAGGAGACAAGTTGGAGATTTAGGTATGAATGGAACCCCTAGAGATGACAAATATAATGGCAGAAATGGAAATTTTACGGGATATAGTTAACAGCAGGTCAGAGACTGCAGAAGAAAATATCATTAAACTCAAAGACATAAAAATAGAATTTATCCAAAATGAATCAAAGAGAAAGGAAAAACACCCCCCTCAAAAAGCTCTCAATGATTTGTGGAAAAATGTTGAAGTTATAGGATATCCAAAATTGTCGTCTCCGATACAGATGAGAGAGACTGAGGCAGAAATATATTTGAAGAAATATGGCTTAACGGTTTCTTTTTGGAAAGTTATAAACACGTAGAATGAAGAATCTCAATGAACTCCAACACACAGACACACACACACACACGCATGCACACACCCAAACAGCCCCAAGGCATACCATAATCAAATCACTGAAAACTAGAAAACTGACCAGCCAGAAAAAGACACTATACATACATAGGAACAACTAGAAAAAGACATTGTACATATAGGAAAACATAAGAATTTTTACAGCTTTTTCATCAGAAATGCTCTAAGTAAAAAAAAAAACCCAACAACAAAAAACGAAGCAACAACAACATCAAGTGCTGAAAGAATAAAAACCCCTTTCTATATAATTTTCTATCCAGCGAAGTTATCCTTCAGAAATGAAGACTAAATAAAAACTTTATTTTCCAGATAAACAAAAGCTGAGAGAATTCAGCAGCAGTAGACCTGTGCCACAAGAAATGTTAAAGGAAGTTCTCCAGACAAAAGGAAAATGATGTTGTTTGTAAAGCTGTACCTACACAAAGAAATGAAGAATGCTGGAAATAGTGCATATGTGGGTATATAAAAAAAGACTTTCTCCTTCGTTTTTAATGTCTTTAATAGATAATTGGTGACTTAGAGCAAAATAATTTAGTGTGGTTCATAACATGCAGAAATAAAATATATGAAAGTAAGTAATACAAACGGCAGGAGAGGGAAAAATATTTATCACTCCTTTAAGGGTTTCAAATTATATGTGCAGTGTTGTATTATTTAAAGGTAGACTGTGGTAAGTAAAAGATGTGTGTATTTTAAACTATAGAACAGTGCTGGCAAATGAAAGTATGTGAGGCACATATATAAGTTGAAATTTTCTTTCAGCCACATTAAAGATGTAAAAAGAAACAAAGTTAGTTTTAATGATATAGAAGTTAAACCAATGTATTAAAAATATTACCATTTTGTTAAATAGAAGTTAGAAATGAGCAGTAGAAGAAATGCCCTGAGGAACCTTCATCCCTTGACCTGAAAGATTTCAGAGTCTCAAGTTCTTGAGGGTGGAAATGAGGCAAGGACAGTGATGGGAAAAGTGAATTGGGGGAAATCAGAGGGGGAGACGAAACCTGAGAGACTGTGGACTCTGAGAAACAAACGGAGGGTTTTGGAGGGGAGGGGGGTGGAGGGATGGGTGAGCCTGGTGGGGGGTATTGAGGAGGGCACGTACTGCATGGAGCACTGGGTGTGGTGCATAAACAATGAATCTTGGAACACTGAAACAGTAAAAGAAAAATATATATTACACATTAGAAGCCCAGGGGCACAATGCCCTGATCTCGTGGCTTCTAAGACCCTGGGATTAACAGACCAAGAGCCACAGATGTGCACTTTCCTCTTCCACCCCGGCTCTGTGGTAACCCCTGGACTCATTATAATGCATTTGCATTGTGGTTATAGCACCCCTGATGGGAAAAGTCTACCATGACTGTTCTGGTACAAACCTTTGACCCTTGGGAGGGTCAAAAACTTCCCCTCCCAATCTGTGGAAGCAGTCCCCCAAATGATTGGAAGCAGCCTCCATTAGAGACCCCCTGCCCATGATGTAAGGCCCCACATAAAATAAAAGTAAGGCTCACATAAAATAAAAGGGCCCCTGTAGCCTCAGGGCAGTTGCCACTTCGGGGCTCCCTGGCTCTCTCCCCTCAAGACGGTACTGTTGCTTTAATAAAGCTGCTTCCTGCTTTCACTTTGGGCACTGCGTTCTAATTCTTATTACATCTGTTAAAAGAGCCAACTTTTGTATCAACATGGACGGGACTGGAAGAGATTATGCTGAGTGAAATAAGTCAAGCAGAGAGAGTTATCATATGGTTTCACTTACATGTGGAGCATAAGGAAAAACATGGAGGACATTGGGAGAAGGAAAGGAAGGGTGAATTGGGGGAAATCGGAGGGGGAGGCGACCATGAGAGACTGTGGACTCTGAGAAACAAACTGAGGGTTTTGGAGGGGAGTGAGCAGGGGGTTGGGTGAGCCAGGTGGTGGGTATTGAGGAGGGCACGTATTGCATGGAGCACTGGGTGTGGTGCATGAACAATCTTGGAACACTGGGAAAAAAAAAAAGCCAAGATACAACGCTTTTCATACTGATAATTTCAATATGTAATCAATACAAAGGATTATTAACAAGATATTTTACATTCTTTTTGCACACCAAGGCTTTGAAACCTGGTTGTATATTCTACTACACATCTCAATTCAAATGGTAAATCTCCATTTGGAAACACATCTGCTTTTGGGTTTAATAAAATTTACAGTCAAAAAATAGATCCCCATGACCAAATTATTTGAAACATACTTAAAATTTTCCAATAATTGAATCAAGTATTAGTTTTTAAACTTAAATGAAATACACAAGACTTGCAGTTTCAGACCCCAAGAAAGAAAAAAAAAAAGATTCAGAGCTTAGAAATGGTCATTCTCATTCTTATAATAAAATAAAAGCTAATCAAAATCAGCGAAAAGCAGAGACTTACCTTGGACCCCTTAGAGAACTGAAGTTGCAGGGCAAACTTGCTGCTTTGAAATCTGAAGAAAGGCAAATACAGAGAATCACAGCCAAGCTTACCCGGAGCACAAGCCTCTGCCGCCATGAACTGCTAGATCGATTAAATGTAGAAGACGCTTATAGGCAACAGGCTTGAGCAATGGAAACTTGATCAAGGCAAAAGGACCCACAGCGACCCCCTAGCTAAATACAGACATGCCCATCAGGTGATCCACCTCAAAATATTCATAGGCCCCAACTGACCAATGGGCTACTTGTAACCAGGCACAGTTACCAAAAAAGGGAATATTCCATACATTGCCATACCTCCTCACCTTCCCCCTTTAAAAACATCCCCCACCCACTGCCTCCCTGCAGACAGCCTCTTCTTTGCTGTCCTGCCTGCAGCTCCCTTGCAGTGTATTCAATAAACTTCTATCTCCTTTGTTCTGCCTCAGGTGAATCCTTTCACTGTCTGTGCCGCCTGCTTCCACTCAATTGTTCCCCAACATTTGGGGGCCCCATCCCACTGGACATGCACCACACTAACTGGAAATTTTGGTGAATTGGTAGAGGCTGAGTGTGATCTAGGATGAGAAGGAGAAACTCCTGGGGCTACAGTCTTAAAGGTGCCTCTACTTCTCTGTGGATTGTGCCTCCAAAAACTCCACGAGGCCTTCATAGTGAAGAGCCAAGAAAAAAATTTCCTCAAAGCTCTGGCAGGGGAAGGAGAGAAGTAACCATTTTGGAATATGCCCTGAGCAGTCACCATAGTAAAGGCCTACTCTCCAAAGATGAAGACTTTATCAGAGGCTTATCCCATCTAGAGAAAAAAACAATTACCCAACTCCAGCCAAGAAGAAACTCTTAATCTCTTCTATTCTGAATGACGGCCTTGCTGGATAAAATATTCTTGGCTGCATATTTTCCCCATTCAACATGTTGAATATATCATGTCATTGTCTTCTGGCCTGCTACTTTCCTGTGGATAGATCCTTCCCTTGTAGATTAAGGATTCCCCCCCCCCCCCGCCCCTTTTTGCTTTCAGGATTCTTTCCTTGTACATGTATTTTATGAATTTGACTATGATAGGTCTTGGTGATGGCTGGCTTTTGTTGAATTTAATGGGAGTTCCTTGTGCTTCTTGGATTTCGATTCCTGTATCCTTCTCCAGATTAGGAAAATTTTCAGCTATAATTTGCTCAAATAAACCTTCTGCCCTTTTCTTTCCCTCTTCTTTTTCTGGGACTCTAGGATATGAATGCTATTACGCTTTAAAGAGTTGCTGAGTTCCCTAAGTCTACATTGTGATCTGATACCTTTCCCACTTCTTTTCAGCTTCATTATTTTCCATAATTTTATCTATCTGGTTCATCCATCCTTGTCATGGCACCCATTCAGTTTTGCGTCTTGGTTATAGCATTTTTAATTTTGGCCTGATTAGATTTTAGTTGTTTTTTTTTATCTCTGACTAAGGGATTCTCTAGTGTTCTCCATGCTTTTTTTTAAAAAAAGATTTATTTATTTATTTGAGAGAGCGAGTGCATGTGCACGAGTGTGGGGTGCGGGAACAGAGGAAAAGGGATAGTCTTTTAAGTGGATTCCACCCTCAGCTCAGAGCCACGTGGGCCTCAATCTCATGACCCTGAGATCACAACCTGAGCTGAAACCAAGAGCTGGATGCTTAACTGGCTGTGCCACCCAGGTGCATCTCCTATGTTTTTTTCAAGACCAACTATATCTTTATAATTGTTGTTTCAAATTCTAGTTCAGACATCTTATATCTCTATTGATTAAATCCCTGGCCATTACTATTTCTTCCTGTTCTTTCTTTTGGGGTGAATTCCTGTCTTATTATTTTGTCCAAAGAAAAAGAAAGAAAAAAAAAAAAAGGGAAGCTAGATCCTGGATGTGTTTTGGTCTGTTAAAGAAACTAGATCCAAAAAATAAAATAAAATAATGAAAATAAATAAAAATTAAAAAAAATACTTTACTGCTGTAAAAAATAAATAAAAGTTAAAGTTAAAAAAATTTAAATACATAAATAAAAAATAAATGACTTTTACTGCAAGCAGTCTTAGTTTTTTTTTAGTTTGAAACTAATTTCTATTATTTGGGATTTTATTATTTTTTTATTAACATATAATGTATTATTTGTTTCAGGGGTACAGGTCTGTGATTCATCAGTCTTACACAATTCACAGCACTCACCATCACACATACCCTCCCCAATGTCCATCACCCAGCCACCCCCTCCCACCCTCCTCCCCTCCAGTAACCCTCAGTTTGTTTCCTCAGACTAAGAGTCTCTTATGGTTTGTCTCCCTCTCTGGTTTCATATTGTTTCATTTTTCCCTCCCTTCCCCTATGATCTTCTGTCTTCTTTCTCAAATTCCTCATATCAGTGAGATCATATGATAATTGTCTTTCTCTGATTGACTTATTTAACTTGGCATAATACCCTCTAGTTCCATCCACGTCACTGCAAATGGCAAGAATTCATTTTTTTTGATGGTTGCATAGTATTCCATTGTATATATATACCACATCTTTATCCATTCATCTGGTGATGGACGTCTAGGCTCTTTCCATAGTTTGGCTATTGTGGACATTGCGCTATAAACATTTGGTGCACTTGCCCCTTCGGATCACTATATTTGTATCTTTGTGGTAAATACTCAGTAGTACAATTGCTGGGTCATAGGGTAGCTCTATTTTCAACTTTTTGAGGAACCTCCATACTGTTTTCCAGAGTGGCTGCACCAGCTTGCATTTCTACCAACACAGTAGGAGGGTTCCCTTTTCTCTGCATCCTCCTGTCAACATAGATTGATTTCTTGAGTGTTCAGAATGATTTAATATTTATCTAGCTATGTTCAAGGGAGTAGGCAAGCTTAAGGTCTCTCCCCTCTTCTGCCATCTTAACTCCTCCCAGAATGATTTTCAACTCCAGCCACCTTTAGCCTTCCTCTATCACCTATGGGGAAGGTAAAAAACTGTTGTGGGGGTTACAGTCTAGAAACACTGGCTGGGATTTAATCACAAGTTTATAGAATATTTCTCTTCCTCTGCACTTTACCATCACATTAATTGGGCTTCAAAGTAATAACAGCAGATTATAGTTGAAAGAGCTACAAGGCACAGTCAATATTTAGGGAGGAGACAAAAACAAGGACAGTGAAGTCTGAAGTTTCTGGCACCTGTAACTACAGCAAACAGTAAGCAGCCCAAATCCTAGCTGGAATAACATAAAACCTCACACTAAATGTCTTTGCCTCAGTTCCTAGACCCAATGCATAGGTCTGGCTTTCAACAAACATTTTAAGGCACACACGCACACACACAATTAAAAACAGTCTGAAGAGACAAAGCATACCTCATCACCAGACTCAGATATGAGACAGATTTTGGAGTTGTCAAACAGGGAATTTAAAATAACTATGCTTAATAGGTTAAGGACTCTACAGTAAAAAGTAAAAAACATCCAAGAGCAGGTGGGTAACATAAGCAAGGAGAAAGAAACTATAAGAAAACCAAAAGGAAATGCTAGAAATAAAAAACGCCGTAACAGAACTGAAGAATGTATTTGATGAGCTCATTAGTAAAGTGGACACTGCCAAGGAAACAATTAGCTTGAAGAGAAGTCAGTGTGCTACCTATAAATTTCTGCCATTTCTGAAAGTTATCATATGCACTCAATGTAAGTATAATTTCTAGGTGATTTTTAAAGATCTCTAGGGTCTTTGATTTATAAGAATATTCTATAATAAAATTCATAAAAGCTACTAGCAAAATGTTTACAGTAGCACATATTTCGTTCCTTTCAAATTTGTTATCACCAAAATTTTCCTTCAGAAAAACAGTGGTGAACCAGCAAATGAAATTGCTGTCAAGTAACTTCATCTTCTGAATCCTTGTACCTTTAAAGAACTGAACTCATTTAAGTATTCTCTGTCATCCCTGGGAAGCAGGGATTATTCTTTCTATTTAACATTTTGAGAAAACTGTTAAGATAAGGGCCTCCAGTCCACTGTAGACAGGAAATCTTGTTCTCTCCCACATGGCCTGCACTTACTCCATGAATCTCCTCCACTCTGCTTCCATGCATTTGTTAGTACCCATTCCCTTGTCCTCTGCCAATCCCATTGTGGTTTTGTAGGAAAATGGAGCACCGTTCCCTGAAGCTGTGAACCATGCATCTTTCTTTGACTTTAAAATACCAGGCATGTAATAATAAAGATCCAGAAAGCCAGTGAAAGGAGATCGCACCTATAGAAATCCCCGGCGACTGTCTTTTCCTTCTTTCTTGGTCCTGCTCAGAGTTGTCTCGTTGGCAGGCAGCCGCCTGTGAAATGTGAACATTTCAAAGCAAATGGCTCCAGGAGCTCATAATTGCTGCCAAACGTGTGTGGATTTTAATAGACCATTTTCATTAGCCTTGTGTGAAATCACCTGTCTCTGTGTTGTTACCCAACTTAATTGTCAATTATGGTGATTAAGCTTGGCTTTCACTACCATCGCTGGTAATCATTAGTATTATCTCTGAGCCTGAACGAAGGGGAAAAAAATCATGCCAGAAAAAAGTCATTTTGTAGGTGAAGGTGACTATTTTGGTGTCAATGAATAAGGTGGCATTTTTCTTTATTCAGGCTGAACCAAATCTGAATCTAGCTGTCATTTCCAATCTGTCTTTAGATGTCTTGGGACAAATCACCTTTCTTCTGTCACTTGGTTTCCTGTCATCAAGGTGGGGTTCCTGATACTCATTCCCTTCCAATTCTCTAGAAATGTGCCACATGACTAATTAAGAAACTAGGTAAGATAATACCTTTAAAGTGCTTTCAGCAATGTTGATGTTTCTAAGTGTAATAGGTGGAGTCCTGAAACATTTCGGGGGTGGTACAGAAAGTGCTGCCAGTGAAAAACTTGAGATTTTGATCGATTGCTGATTTTTTTTACTTTCATCAGCCCTGTTAAATTTTGAACACCTTGCTTTGGCTTCCTATATAGAATCATCTAATTGTCTTAACTAATCATTTACTTTTCCTAGAATTTGGAAAGAACGATAATGAAAATCAAGTAAACCATCATTTCTTCTCCTCCTTTACACATTTTAATTTAGTAAAATACCCAAGCCTATTTCTGTCATGCTTTTATGGGATTTCAGGACACGACAGAATAATGAAAGACATTTCAAAAAAATGATATTAGATATTGTCTCTAGTATTTGAATGCCACGTGTGTCCCCCAAGGCTTTCAACACTCTTAAGATTTGATGGTTTCCTTGATCTTTCTAAAACACTTTGAGGAAATGAAGAGATTTTTTATTCTAATTTAATGGGAAGAAAGAAATTAAGTTGTGCAAGCTTAAGGGATATAGAGAGTGAATCAGTGTTTGCTGCCTCACGGAATAGAGAGGGAATAATCCCACACAGTCCTTAATAAAAACATCCAAGTCCTTAACCTGGGAAAGACCCTCTGGCAAGTCTAAACTGAGGCTGGGAAGAATTATAAGGGAATTCACTTTCTGGATAGTTTCTCTTCTCTTCTAATTTTCCCATTCCCATTTACTGCTGTTTTGAATTGTGGCTTTTTTTTTTTTTTTTTTTTACAGCTCTGATTATAACATATACTTATGATGATCACTTAGCTTCTAAACTCTCTGTATTCAAAATTACTATCAGAGTGTCCTCTTAAGTTTCATGATCACCTATCCATACATAGTGGAGGACTGGAATCTGAACTGTTATGATATTTTCTAATTTCTATGAATATGTGTTTCTTTTGGGATATGAAATGTTATTTTTATTTTCCAAAAGAAGGAGAATATAATTTAAAATACCACCTAGGAATAAAGGAGGAGGACAAAGTATAGCTCAAATATTTTCTCTTCTATGAAGCTTTTGCCAGTCCTTCCTCTCCCAAGTCCCTAGGACAAAATAAATCATCCCTTTTCCTGTGTTTCCACTCTACTTTGTCCTTACATGGGTTATAGTGTGAGCACATTTTATTATAGGTTTTTGTTAAGTAACCCAAACTTGTTGTCCTCAATTTTGGTAAAGAGAGAGCTTTTTCAGCTGCTATATAAGTAAAGATAAGTGTGAAGGAAAGAGAAAATTCAAACACCCAAGAAATATGAAGGATGAGTCCCTGATTGGGGACTTATAGGGTGCCTCACAGTGAACTGATTCAAAGGAGAACAAACTGCTTTGATAACTTGATTGTGCTATGAAGGCTGAATGGCTTCTTTATTGGACAGCATTCCCCAAATTCATGGAGATTCCATGTAAGCTTGTGAATGCTTGTGCTTTGTGACAGAAATGCCTTTAGAGGTTAAGTCTAATTCAACACGTTCTTGTTTTCCCCTACTGTGTATGTATCTCTTGTTAGGATAAATTCTGTATTGTATTCATTTTTTCCCCATCACCTAGCACAGTGACTGGCACAAAGAGGACAGCAACAAATGTTTGCTAAATAACCACAAAGTATCATAGTCTACCCCCGTAACTCCATAAGTCAGTTTTGAAATTACAGTTGAGAAACAATGTAAGATATTAATTTTCTTCCTTTAAGGTTTGCAACCTTACTGTGTATTCAAGGCAATGAATGAGACAAGGCATAATAATATTTGATATTAGATCTAAAATTCTGGCTGACCTCTACCTCTATCTTTTCGCAGAACCTATGACTTCCCTCAAGAGGCTGGCAGGATAAGAGACAGCTGTTTCTAGACCTCCTTTAGCTCTTCTTTTGTGTTCATGGAATCTGTTTCTTTCTGGTTATTTAAATTGGAGCTGCTTTTAAGATTTCAGCTTCTAGTACCAAGTGCTCCCAGCATTTCCCTGCAGAAGTTCCCTGATTCAGCCATCTCTGCCAGTTGGGGTTTCTGAGGAAATGAACCAAAGCCGGCAGTGGTTGCCATGGTGATCAAGTCTCTATGGAGTGAAGTCAGGGGAACATCCATTTGAAGGAATGCGGGAGCCATATTCTAGTAGAATGGCCATCCACTAAGAATGAAGTGGTCCTGAAAAAGGAGTGGGGTCAGAGCTGGGGTGGGGGTGCCTTAAGGAGTGTGGAAAAACAGGGAGTCCAGTCCAGGAGAGATTGCATGTATGGGAGTGGACCCTGGGAGAACTCACAGAAATTCTGAGCAGCCTGGGAGTGACAACAGTGTAAACAGACATAAGGAATTACCCAGGGCTGGGTACTGGCAAAGAAGATACACGAAATACGTGTAGATCAAACACACCTACGAAACATAAACATACCTTAGATTATTAACAACTACGGTATCAGAAGTTTTTGCTTCAATAGTTTGCCACAGAGTGAAAAGAAGCATGTTTGTGTGAAACTTAAGTGTGATAGAAAGAGAAAACTTTTATTATGCTAGTAGTAATACCTAAATCACAGGGTTATTATGAAAATAAAATTTAAAATTTATTAGTAGGTGCTGACAGATTGCCTAGTATATATATGGTTTATGTTCAGTAAATTCTTGTCTAGATATTTAAAAAAAATATTCTCAGATTCCAGCTCATGTTCAGTCTTAAGCTACAGTACTGGCAGCATTTCTTCAAAGAGCTCATAGCCCTTAAAAAGATGTGATGAACACACCAAATAGTCCCATCTGGTAACTTAGAAACAGGCATTATTAACCTCATGATATACAACAGCAATGTTGACCTCTAGGAGACAGTCAAAGCCTCTCTTGGCCTCTTTCTGATCTGAAACTTTCTTGCTTCCTGCCCTCTCACAAGCCGATATGGGTTCCAAGAAAACTCTCTTCCCTAAGAAGGAGTCCAGATTTGGATTGGCTAGCTGCCAGCAGGTGAAGTTCTTGAAGCGAACAGACTTAGCATACATGAGTGTGGTGTTTCCTCTTCTCTCTTTTGCTTTCTTCCAGGGGGAGACCTCGTCAACCTTCCTTCTCTCCTCCCACATGAATGCAGGACTTAGTGCTCGGGATTAAGTACCCAAGGCAGGCAGCAGGAGAGGCCAAGTCCACGAGTCCATGTGGAAATTGCAGCAGAGACTTGTCTTTCCCTTATTGTCCATTATAGTTTTTCAGATATGGGATTGAGGATTGAGTTGGTGGAAGGTGTAAAGAGCAGACCCAACAGACCAATTTCTTTCCAGGCCATTCAAACCAATTTAACTTAGAGAATAGGACTTCTCTCAGCCTAAGCCACTGGAATTTGGGAATGAATCCGCAAATATTACACAGTGTTTCTTCACCTTTCTTTGGTTTACTTTGTCCTTTGTCTATAATTATCAGATCTTTTAAATGGAGGGGTTACGGGGCAGAGGCAGGGTTTGATCATCCCTGAAACTCCTGAATAAAATACCACTTTAATACAATACCACTTAATAGGCTCTCCATTCTATCATGTGCAACGCCTGGTCCAATATTCACCCTATCTGTTCAATCTTAATTCTTTCATCGATAAATGAGCTGCAAATATATAAATTGACTTTAGTCTCAGCTATGAAAGGAGAGTTTGAACTATGCATTACTGTATTGAATGCATAAATTAATGTATTTAATGCATAAATTACTGTATTTAATGCATAAATTAATGCATAAATTATCTTTTAACCTTTTTGTCTGTTAGTTGGTAAAGTACTTTCAAGGCAAGAATCATGTCCTGTTCACTACATCATTCTTAAAGGGTCTATCCTCCAAGAAGATCTAACAATTGTAAACATATATGCCCCCAATATAGGAGCAGCCAACTACTTAAGTCAACTGTTAATCAAAATAAAGAGTCATATTGATATGAATACATTAATTGTAGGAGATCTTAACACGCCACTCTCAGTAACAGACAGATCATCTAAACAGAAAATCA
>CM052900.1:74765227-74781950 GCA_028534135.1 Potos flavus | reverse complement strand
AGCCTCTCCATGGATGTTTCCAGGGATGTGGAGCTCACTGTCTCACACAGCAGCCCATTCTGCTGTTGGACAGCCCTCACTGCTAGAAACATAACATTATAAAATTAAAAAAAAAAAGTGCTTCCTTACCTTGCACTGAAATTTGTCTCCCAGTCAGGTTCACCCATTGTGCCTCTTGCTGGACTCAGAGGCACATGTAGTCCATTCCCAAGTTCATCTCATAGCTCTTCAAGTATTCAAAGCAGGTTTCACGATATCTGGGTTTGAATATCCTCCACTTCTTTATATGTTCTTTAGAGGAAAGATCATTCAAGATTCTTTGGGGGCTTGGTTGGTCAAAGTATCTCATAAATTGTAGAGCCTGGAATGAACCCCATACAACAGTGAGGTAAAAGCGGCAGAGAATACAATGGATAAAACTTCCCACTCATGTAGGTATGAACACTTAGCTTTTCTGGCGGTGGTTCCATTGACTCCTATTTAACTTATAGCCAGTGGAAATACACACTTATATAAACTGCTATAACAAACTTGTGAAGCTAGGCTTTGAGCTCAGGTAAGTGACTTTATATTAATCCTTATTAATTGACTGTCCCTATTGACCAAGCCTATTGAGATGTTTTTAAACCCTGGTTCCATTAGGAATATTGTTCCCTTATTCAAGTGTTGTTGTGAAGATTACATGAAATAATGCATGCAAAGTGCTTAGAATACCCCTGCACACAGTAGGTACTTAATGGTAATTCATATATTGAAGCCAGCTTTATGGATTGTACTGGATATATTCTAAGTTTTCTACTAGTCCTGGCAATTATGGGAGGTGTTTTTTTTTTTTTTTTAAGATAGGTAATTTGGAACTCCTGCTTCTCAGTTTAATACTCAGTGTAACATTTTTATTTGTTCCATGTTTTTATACCCACCTCTAACCTAGAAGGAGTAAAAGTAATGGGTCAAAGGCGAAACACTCCTTATCCCACCTCTACAACTGGGTTAGCCAAATGAAGTAAAAAGTAAAGTCATAAGACAATGAGTGCCACCAGTAGTAAGTTCTTCACCAAATGAAAAGACTGAGAAAATATACAGAAGCATTCATCAAGAATGATTAAGAAACAGCAATTTCAATGCTGGGAGTGAAATTGGAAAATACAAATAAAACACGATTCCAAAAGAGACTTTTTTGTATTTAATGCAAAATTGAGTAAAAAATGAAATAAGTTTATATATATATATAAATAGATAGATAGATAGATAGATAGATATGTAAAATGAGTTAAATATAGCTTTCAGGAGTGAATTTGAGCTGGTTGTGTTATTAGCTAAGGCCCTGAAAGCTGCCATCAAGTCAGTAGTGCCAAATTTCTCAAAGTGTGACTCTAGGCCTTTGTACATCAGAATCACCTGAGGTGCTTGTTTAAAATGAAGATTCAGGGGCGCCTGGGTGGCTCAGTCAGTTGAGCATCTAACTCTTCATTTCTGCGCAGGTCATGATCTCAGGGTTATGAGATCGAGTCCCTTGGGCATGGAACGTTGGGCATGGAACCTGCTAAAGATTCTCTCTCCCTGTTTCTCTGCCCCTCCCCATAAAATAAATAAAGTAGAATAAAATAAAAAAGATTCCTAGATATTGTCCCAAACCACTGAATTAAAATTGCTAGAGATTGACCTGGGAATCTGAATTTTAACAAACTCCCCAGTTGATTCTGGTGTACACAAAAGACTGAGAACCTCTGTGGTATAGCAAGAGCCCAGAGGGTGAAGGACAGCCACTACATGGAGGAAAGAGAGGGAACTTCACCAAACCTATCTTTACACACATCTACTGTAGGCCTCAAATCCCTTGGAAACTATACGGTTTGAAAGTTTCATTCATTCTGGACCACAGGGGACATCATACAGTGAAACTGGGGTCTTCACAGTCATCAGACCTCTGCAATGCCTCAGCAAGATAACCTAACCAGGAATCAGCTAATTCCTGAGAGGCCAGAGAGTCCCCCACCATGCTAACCCTGTATATCCAAAAAGCATTTATAAGAATTAATTATCTTGAGTGCATTGGAATTAACTTCCTGGATTACAATTTGGGACTGTGCTCCTGGCCCACTAGAGTTCAGAGCTAGCTGTCATGTTTGTCCCATGTAGCTCGGCTGTTCTGGCCAGTAGGAACAGGCTGTGACAATCAGATCTTCTCTCCTGGGATTTTGGAGTATGGTCTCAAGTTGCTTATGATTTGATAACTCATTTGTTAGAAACAGAACATGTAAATTTGAGATCTGTGTCCACGCTGTGGACAAAGGAACAAAGAAAAATAATCGTAGAGAAGATAGAGATATGACGTAGAGATGAGATGTGTATGTAGATAAAGATAAGAAGAAAATAAATGGGCAGAGAGAAATAAAGACAGTAGTTCTTGCTTTTAGTCTCTTCCTCAGGTCCCACTGCATTTCTTACCATTGGTTTCATGAGAGATCTCTGTATCCTTCTACTAAATTTTCCTGCATTCCTTTTTTATAATATATAGGTTCAAGGAACTTTCTATTACTTCCACCTAAAAGGATCCTAATTAAGTCCATTTTGCCACAAAACCATTTATCCTTTCTCACCACCCAGTATGCTATCTTGTTCTGTTATCTACCCTTCCACTCATGTCTCTGGGTACTGTGCTTTTAACTTAATATCCCTCTGTGTACAGGTAACAGAAGAGAATGACCGACAAAATTTCTATTATATTATTCTTCATTCTTTAAAACAAAGGCAAAATTTCTTATTTAAATAGCCAACTTTACAAGTATATGAAAAGTACAAGATTCAAGTAAGTCAAACATTTAGGTAAATTCAGGATTTTTTCTCACATTATCTATCACTGATTAGTCTAGCCTGGATTTGTGTTCTCAGGCTTTGGTAAAAATTTCCCTCTAATTCATTTGAGTTCTTATGTTGCTTTCATTCCTGGAATATTTTTGTTGGGATAAATCAGGGATTTCAGGAGATCATGGTTTGAATTTTTACCTGTCTGCCACTACTTCTCTCAGTCACAACCACAAGTGATTTCTTTACCCTTCTTGCCTACTGGACTATTAGGACTAAATATAGAACTGCTCAGCCTTCCTCTCTGGTTCTTCTGTTCCTCCCTTCCTTTACTTCTTCTCTTCCAAACAGTGTAAGTGGAAAGAGAACAATTAACATGGTTAATTGTTTGTGTTAGTAGTGTGAACCTCTGTGACTATCTTTTCCATGATAAGGGAATAATATTTTATCCTCCTCTGAAAAGGAATAGGAACTATTTCTCTTCAGAAACCACTTTTTCTCATTAGGAAGCTCTTAATTTTGCACAAAATGATGTTTTCATAGCAATTGCTCTCTGAAGCTGTTGCAGAAACAAAGTGCTTTAGTTAAAAGAACATTGTGCCTTTTCATATAAGACAAGCTTTAAGAAAAAAGACCATGCAAGTTGAAAATTTGGCAATGCTTTACAGCAAATATGCTCAGTAATTCCATTCTACCACAATCTTCCATGAAGAAAGTTGGATGAACACTCATGTGCCATGATCACATCACAGCTTTTTGTGTGTGTGTGGTTTCTAATTTCATTTTTCTCCTCAACTCCAAAAAAAATGCAGAAATATCTAAGGCTGTCAGGAAAATGTCTAGTTGAGCCACTGAGTCACTTGATGCTTGGGAAACTGTGATTAGCCTCTTTTGGATCCGGGGTCATTTAAGGGGCAGAATGGCCATGTGAGAAGCCTCTTTTCACCCACTCTCCTACATTCAATGTTCTTTCCTTGGAGTCCCTACCTCTACGTGTATCACAAGTTGAGTCAATGGAGGACATGATCTACAGGTTTTCCACAGTTGCCTGTACTTACCTTTGGGTTATTAAACTGAGCCAGGGGTGCCTGGGTGGCTCAGTGGGTTAAGTGGCTGCCTTCAGGTTAGATCATGATCCCAGGATCCGGGGATTGAGACCTGCATCGGGCTCCCTGCTCAGAAGGGACGCTGCATCTCCCTCTCCTCCCTGCTTGTGCCCTCTCTCACTATCTCTCTCAAACAAATAAAGAGAAAAAAAAAAAGAAGAAGAAGAAGAAGCTGAGCCAAATAATTCCAGAGGGGGTGAATGCCCGACAGAAAGCCTTTTATTTTCATTACTTCAGTAGGGGTCCATGTTTTCAGAATACAGTCGAAAGTTACCGGTAGAGACCTATTCTTTTTCTAGTAATTTATATTTATCACTTGATATTCTAAACTAGTAACTTAATCTTTCCTCTTACATTTATGTAGGGGGATACTTAAGTAAGAAGAGATAGAAATATCAACAACAATAGCTAGTATTTACTGAGTACTCTATGTCCCAAACTCCATGCATTATTCATTTAATCCCCCCAATACTGCTGTAGGTTAAATAATATTATTATTTCTACTATACAGATGAGGAAGCCGAGGCTTAAATGGTAACCTATCCAAGGTCAAATAATTGTTATAACTAAGATGCAGACCTGGGATAAGACCTTTTTTCCCACTCAGGTCTTTCATAGCCCCCGGTGGCATAACCCAAGAAGATATGGCCAGAGGTAGGGCAGGTGCTCTGGTTCTGCCCCCACAATATTTAGTCTCTTCTGAATGGGGCCACTTGGAGAAGCTGAGAGTTTTGCACTATTATCTAAGGGCTAGTAAGGCAAACAAAGGAAACCAGGAAGATAGAAGGGCCTCTTTACCTACTTACCCACGGCTGGCAGTTTCAGTTATACCTCTGCACTTCACTTACTCTAGGGGGTGGAGAGTGTTTAAAGGTTACTTATAAAAAAAAAATTTTTTTTTTTTTTGCAAAGACCTTATGTATAACCTGCCCTTGAATCCCCCTTTTCAACTGAAGGGTTCAGAGAAGTATGACGATTGTTTTATATTCATAAAATATACTGGTGATATAAATTACCCAATCCTAAATCTTCATGGGAATAATCTTTTCCCTCACTTTGTAGGTTGGGGTTGGCTAGTATGACATGGAGGGCAAGGTAAAAAAGTGTTTCAACTACACATTACTTCAAAAAAGCAAATGCCTTGCCAACAATGCTAATTCACAGCCAAGTTGCACAGTTCTGAAAGGAATCAATTGAGTTATCTTGGGAGCAATCTCTACCCCAGCCCCCTCTCTTTTTATACATACATATTCATCATTTTTATCAGAAGATAATCCATTCTGGAAAGGCAGCTGCTTTCTAAATAAATTGCTGTTTCTTAGCAGCTGAATCCAACAGGCTGTTTTTCTCACTTCAGTGAATTTGTTCTGACAACAGTGCATGGCAGTTATTTGCTCTTTTCTTCCATGATTTGGTTTTATTATTAATCTTTTCATTATGTTTATTGGCTCTGTCCATTATTTGAGAGCCTCAGTGCATATTTACAAGTGCAATAAAAAGAGACAGCCTAAGCCATTATAGCTTATAGTCTAATAGGCAATCCAGACAGAAAATGATTCTTTTCTCTTCTACCTCTGACTAAAAGTATGTGGATGGTCGATTGTTTGACCAGCTAATACAGTATGATCTAGTCAAATAACCAGATAATGTAACAAAGAAAGTGGTTTGCTTGATTTCCCCCCACCTAATTAAAATTTAAGGGTTAATATTTATTTTTAAAAATTATTGAGATATAATTTACATACCCTAAAATTCACTTGTAAAGTGTACAATTCAGTGGTTTTTTTGTGTATTCACAAGGTCACATAGTCATTGCCACTATTTAGTTCCAAAACATTTGCATCACACCAAAAAGATACTCTTACCCATAGCAGCCAGCCACTCTTCTCCATGCTGGTCCCTCCCCAGTCCATGGTAACTACAGATTTACTCTCTACGTCTGTGAGTTTGCTTATTTGGGACATTTTATATAATGGAATTATACAATATGAATTCTTTTGTGTCTGTCTTCTTTCAATAAGCATAATGTTTTCAAGGTTCATCTACATTATAGCATGTATCAGTATTTTAGTCTTTAAAAATTATTAAGGACTTTATTTTTTAGACCAGTTTTAGGTTCATAGGAAAATAGAGAAGAAGGTACAGTGGTTTCCCATATACTTCCTGATCCTACCCTCATATGTGTAGCCTCCTTCATTATAAACATCCCCCACCAGAGTGGTGCATTTGTTACAATTGATCAACCTACGTTAACACAACATAATTAAGCCAAAGTCCACAGTTTACATAATAGAGGTTACCCTTGGTTTTGTACATTCTGTGGGTTTGGACAAATGAATAATGACATGTATCCATCTTTATAGAATCCCTATAGAATGTTTTAATTGTCCCTCAACTCTTGGCAGCCACTGATCTTTTCACCATCTTCACAGTTTTGCCTTTTCCAGTAGATTACGTAGTTGGAATCATACAGTATGTAGCCTTTTCAGATTGGCTTCTTTCACTTGATAATATGCATCTTAGGTTTCTCTATGTATTTTCATGTCTTGACAGCTCATTTCTTTTTAGCTCTGAATAATATTTCATTGTCTAGATGCACCAGCATTTATTTATTCATTCACCTATTGAAGGACATCTTGGTTGCCTCCAAGCTTTGGCAATTACGAAAAGCTGCTATAAATACCAGTGTGCAGGTTTTGTATGGACATAAGTTTTCAACTCCTTTGGGTAAATACCAAAAAGCATGAGTGCTATATCATATGGTAAGAGTATATTTAGCTGTGTAAGAAACTGCCAAACTGTCTTTCAAAATAGCTGTAACATTTTACATTCCCACCAGGAATATATAAGAGTTCCTATTGCTCCACATCCTCACCAGCATTTATTGTTGTTGGTGTTCAGGATTTTGGCTATTCTGGTAGATGTGTAGTGGTATCTCATTGTTTTAACTTGCATTTCCCTGATGACATATGAATGGAGCATCTTTTCATATGCTTATTTGCCATTTGTGTATCTTTTTTAGTGAGGTATCTGTTAAGGTCTTTGACCCATTTTTTAATCAGGTTATTTTCTTTTTGTTGAGTTTTAAGTGTTAGGAAGAGTCCCTTTGGGGATGCCTGAGTGGCTCAGTCGGTTAAGCGGCTGCCTTTGGCCCAGGTCATGATCCCAGGTTTCTGGGATCGAGTCCCGCATTGGGCTCATTGCTCAGCAGGAAGCCTGCTTCTCTCTCTGCCTCTGCCTGCCACTCTGCCTGCTTGTGCTCTTTCTCTCTCTGACAAATAAATAAATAAAATCTTAAGAAAAAACAAAAAGAGTCCCTCTGAAAGAGATTGTAGGGAATTGGTATGATCACTTCCTTTATTGTTTGATAAAATTCACCAGTGGACCCATCTGAGCCAAGCATTTTCTGTTTTAGAAGGTTATTAATTATTGATTCAATTTCTTTAATATATATAGACCTATTCAGATCGTCTATTTCTTCTTTTGAATTTTGGCAGCTTGTGTCTTTCAAAGAATCGGTCTGAATGAATCTAGGTTATCAAATATCTGGGCATAAAGTTGTTTACAGTAATCCTTTATTATTCTTTTTGGGTCCATAGGACCTGTAATGATGTCCCCTCTTTCATTTTTGATACTAGTAATTTATGTCCTCTTTTTCTTAGTTTGGCTAGAGGCTTATCAATTGTATTGATCTTTTCAAAGAACCAGCTTTTGATTTTGTTGATTTTCTCTATTGATTTCCTCTTTTCAGTGTCAATAATTTCTGCCCTGATTCATATTATTTCTTTTTTTCCGCCTACTTTGGATTTAATTTTCTGTTCTTTTTCTAGTTTCCTAAGGTAGAAACTTGGACTATTGATTTTAGATCTTTCATCTTATCTAACGTATGTATCAATGCTATAAGTTTCCTTCAAAACACTATTTTCACAGCATTTCAAAAATTTTGATAAGTAGGTTTTCATTTTTGATTAATTAAAATATTTTTAATTTCTTTGACATTTCTTCTTTGGTCCATGTGTTATTTAAAAATGTATTGTTTAATCTTCACATATTTGGGGATTTTTTAAATTATCTTCTGTTATCTATTTCTAGTTAATTCTATTGTAGTCTGAGAGAAGACATTATCTGATTTTTATTTTTTAAAATTTGTTAAGGTGTGTTTTATGGCTTAGAGTGTAGTCTATCCTGGTGAATATTTCATGTGAGCTTGGGAACAATGTGTATTCTGCTGTTGTTGGATGATACAATCTCTCTCTCCTGGACAACTTTAACAGTGTCTTCTATAGTTTTCTAGAAATCTTTTAGTCACTTACAAGTACCCCTCTCTCTACATCTTGCATTATCAGTGTTGAAGAAACTTGCTTTATCTTCTCTATAAGCACATAAGCTCTTGAAGTCGGGATTTAAAAGTGATTCAACACTGCACGCCCTTTTGTACTTATTCCAAGACTTTTCACCTAGTAGGAGCTCAGTAATTATCTGCAAAGGGAATGAATGGCCTCTTTCTGCTTCCACTCAAACAGAAGTTCTTGCCAAGTTTGTATAGAACTTAGCATTTGCATCAGAAACTCGTCCCAGCAGAGCACCAGGGTGCCTGGGTGGCTCAGTGGGTTAAGACACTGCCTTCAGCTCAGGTCATGATCTCAGGGTCCTGGGATCGAGCCCCTACAAGGGGCTCTCTGCTCAGCAGGGAGCCTGCTTCCCCCTTTCTGCCTACCTCTCTGCCTACTTGTGATCTCTCTCTCTGTCAAATAAATAAAATCTTAAAAAAAAAAAAAGACCATCACCAGTGTCAAATGGACATATTATTTCCCATTAAAGAATGACTAAAAATGGCATATTCTCCTAGTTTCTTCTGCACTCTTTCTTTCCAAATCAACCTCCAAAGAAATTCAGACATAATTTCTTTGAAAAAAAGTCTGTCCAATGCAATCTGTGTCGATTTCTGGCAAACCTGATATTTTTGGTATGAGGCTCATCTTAACCTATATGTGTTTAATGCCACTGAGAATCCCCAGGTACAAGGGCTTAAGAGTAATAAGTCTCATTATGTTGGTTTTGCCATAAAACTGTTGTTGAGGAGTAGATGGAAATAACAGGATACTTTATGAGAGCTCTGGGCTTCTTGAGCTCTCTCATGACTCCTAATGAGAGCACAATCACAAAATTATTATAGGGAATTTTTTTCTTCAACCAATAAAAATGACACATTTTTCTGAGTCTGAACTAGAAAACAACTTTTGCATGTCCCTGCTGTCATTTACCTGCACATGGTGCAAGCACTTATTTTTGGTTCTTAATGAAGGCACGGAGCTTCTAATTATTTAGGGATGTTGTTAAATGAGCTTCCCAGTGACTTGGTGTCGCAGGAGAAATCTTTTAATTTGCACACTCCTACCACTGATGTATCTTGCAAACAGTGACTATTTAACAATCCCCATTGCCACTCATTTGCCACTGCTACTCCAACTCATTGACTTTGAAAGTTTTAATAGTGCCCAATGAAACTTTTAATTGCCACTGATTAGCGTTTAGGCTTCCTGAGACAGACCGTTAGGGCTTATAGCCAGGCTCTGCAAAGAATTGACTGCAGAGGTCTTGGACGAAGAACATATGAAAAACAAAATCATCTCTGTCTTCCCCTACCCTCTTTTTGCTTAAGAGCCTCAATATCTATTTTTGAAGATCTGCTGACTTATTTTTGGTTTTTATTTATTCTCATCTCAAATGCCTGTTAGAAATCCATAGCCAGAGCAGAAAAGCAAAGAACATAATAATTTCAACCTAAATTCTGATACTATATATTTATAGTTTAAAAGCTTTAACTTCTACTTCTTTGAACCCAAGTCTCATCAGCCTTGATTTACCTTTCATCTATTTTAGAACCAGACCTTCAATGGCAAAGCTAATGTCAGAATATGAAAGTCATTGCATTCCACCATATTGAAATCTTGTTATATAATCATATTTGATTTGGAATAATTGTGGGTAATGAGACTAATAATCAGAATGAATTTTAGGAAAATTTTAGGCAATATTAATGGAGCAGAAAATAAATAGGGAAAAGGGATAGGGCTTGTGTTTTCCTGAATGAACCACTGGTGAAGTTCCAGATTCAGTGAATTTCTTAGCATCAAGGAAAGAAGATAGGAGAAACTAGAAAAATAAGCCTGTCAAAAATACATTTAGGTAGGATCTGTGGATATAGGGAAGTGGAAAAACAGAATTATGTTCTTGCTGATTTACAGAGAACTTGACTGATTATAGATCATTTTTGTAGTTCTGATCATTTTTGTAGTTCTTTCAACTTTTTATCATGATGTAGTTTCTACCATATTTTTCTGAGAAATTAATTAGTTTTTCTGTGCATTCTTTCTCATTTGTTCTTTAAGAGACCTGGAAATAATTTAATTAAAACATCTTCGGAAAGTCCAGTATTTCATCTGAAACTATGAATAAAAAATTCATCTACCATATTTTCCTTTGTCTTTTAGTTAATTGCTTCATTAGTTAGTATCAATGAACGTTTAGAGAATTACTGGTTATGCATTTGCTGAACACAAAAACCATCTGGTTAATGATAGCATTTTTTGAGTACTATTTGAAATAAAGATTTCAGTATTTCAGGCCTTGGACTATCAATTTGTTACAATAACAATAGTGCCTTTTACAAATCAGTTTCCTCCTAGACTATGATTTACCCATATGTACTTTTTCTTTTACGGCCCAACCCTCTTAGTTTATGGAATGACTTGCACTGTGCTAGGTCAGTTTTTCTGGGCTGGAGGCCCCCTGTTGCTTCTCCTTTCACACCTTTAATTTTCATTTGCCTTTCTCCTACTCTACAAAGCAGAACATATTACTCATACACCCCAAATCTAAATAAGCTCATTGCCTCAGGGTACCAAACGACGGGACAATTTACAATATTGACTTAGGAAAATCTTCCTTTTCAAGTTACCTTAGTGAGATGATCCGTCTTTCACACATTACTGTTAAGAGTGAAGCTTCTCATTAAAAACTCATTTGACTCATGTCAGGTTTTATAAATTTAGATTTTTATCTGCCATGATCATCTTTAGCTGAGAAAGGATTATCTTAAGTAAATTTTTAAATAATTTTAATAAAACTGCTCTAGTGTATCAATGAGCTAGGAGGGGTGATTTCAGATCTTGGCTTAATCTCTCATTAGCAATGTGATCCAGGGGTAATATAATGTCTATATTATAGATTGCAGCAGAAGTGATGACAATTTTTCTTCAATACAATCTCACCTCTTCAACTCC
Organism: Potos flavus; assembly: GCA_028534135.1. NCBI lineage: Eukaryota > Metazoa > Chordata > Mammalia > Carnivora > Procyonidae > Potos > Potos flavus. The sequence goes on along the minus strand of CM052900.1, from coordinate 74,770,753 downwards.
CTGGTCAAAAACATATCTTTCCTGAGGGCTGGTCTCAAGGAGAGCATTAGAGGAACTAGGGAAGGCAGCAAGGCTATGTTTCATTCTTGGGAAGTCTGTATATTTTGTATATTTATTTATCTATCTCAGAATAAAATATCATTAGTTAGATGACTGTCATGGGATGCATAGTAATATGTTTATTTAAATTAAGAAATGAGGTCACTTTTTTCTTCTGATTTGGCTGATTGAGTTGAAAATGAGAGCTGACATTGTCAACTAGATTATGTAGATATTTACCATAAACTGAATGGGGTGGGTATCAAATCATAGCTCTAAGACTTTGATAAAAACACATGATAAAATAAGAGCATTTTATAAAAAAACATTGCATTGCAAAGATGTATTAAAATGAACAGTAATTTGATTTCTGAATCCTTTCTGAGTTTATCGAGTAAAACAAATACTTCTAAGTGGAAGAGTAACAGGCATAATTAATAGTAATTGACAAATCTTAATAAAATCTTTTTGAGATACTTCCCAGAAAAAGAGAAAGTGAATGACTATAGTGACTGGATAATAAATCATTTTGTAAGTCAGGTGATTTCCAATTCTTTGCTTTCAACTACAGTTAGATATTAGCTGATATACATTAATATAATTGATTATACAACACCATGTGATTTTGGCATATAGCTTAGAAGGAATAAAAGACTTGAGTGACAATGGTAGAGCAAAACTCTCTCCATTTCCAGCCACTTATTTCCTCTAACTTAATTGCTTAAAAGTTATGAAAACAAAAAGTAGGAGTAGAATTGATAGTTAAGCCTATTTCATTTGAACAATAAGTAATATTGGATACATGAACCAACTTTTTTTTATGAACCAACTTTTTAAAACAAGTCCTATTCCTGATGAAATTTTACTTCTTTTGTTTAACAATATATTTCAAAATATGAAATAACTTTCTGTTGTTTTGACCAAGTGTGTACTGCTATTTTTTTATGATAATAACTCAATCCAGGAGAAATTTGTTAGTAGTTAGAGCTTTATGATGATGTGAAATTTTAAAAATTTAATTTCAATTTATATACTTCAGAGCATAAAGTATATTACATGTAAATAAAATTCTAGCAAGATTAATAAGAAAATTAAATGAAATAAATTTCCAGGCCTTAAAGAATGGCATGTTTGTGCAGTTTTAAAAATACATAGTGCAACAGGGATGTCCACTCTCAGTACTGTTGTTCAACAAAGTACTTTAAGTCCTAGCCTCAACAATCAGACAACAAAAAGAAATAAAAGGCATTCATATTGGCAAAGAAGTAAAACTCTCCCTCTTCGCAGATGACATGATTATTGATGAAGAAAACTCAAAAGGCCCCACCAAAAAAATTGCTAGAACTGGTATAGGAATTCAGGGAAGTTGTAGGATATAAAATCAATGCACAGAAGTCAGTCACATTTCTATACACTAACAATGAGATAGAAGAAAGAGAAATCAAGGAATTTATAACATTTACACCTGCACCCAAAATCATAAGATACCTAGGAATAAACCTAACCAAAGAAGTAAGGGACTTGTACTCTGAAAACTATAGAACACTTATGAAAGAAAATGACAAAGATGCAAAGAAATGGAAAAACAATCCATGCTCATGGATTGGAAGAACAAATACTGTTAAAAAAAAAAAAAAGTCTATGCTACCCAAAGCAGTCTACACATTTAATGCAATCCCTATCAAAATACCATCAACATTTTTCACAGAGCTGGAACAAACAATCCTAAAATTTGTATGGAACGAAATAGGACCCTGAATGGCCAAAGGAATGTTGAAAGAGAAAACCAAATGTGGAGTTATCACAATTCCAGACTTCAACCTATATTACAAAACTGTAATCATCAAGACAGTATGGTACTGGCAGAAAAACAAACACATGGATCAGTGGAACAGAATAGAGAACCCAGAAATGGATCCACAACTCTATGGTCAACTAATCCTTTGACAAAGCAGGAAAGAATGCCCAATGGAAAAAAGACAGTCTCTTCAACAAATGGTATTGGGAAAATTGGACAGCCACATGCAGAAGAATGAAACTGGACCATTTCCTTATACCATACACAAAAATAGACTCAAAATGGATGAAAGACCTCAATGTGAGACAGGAATCCATCAAAATCCTAGAGAAGAATGAGGCAACCATCTCTTTGACCCTAACTGCAGCAACTTCTTGCTAGATATTTTATTATTTTTATAATTTTATTTTTTATTTTTATTATTTATTTATTTTTAATGCTACTCTGAATGATATATTCTTTCCCCCCAAAATATTTCATTGTTAGTATAAAGAAATGCAACAGATTTCTGTATGTTGATTTTATAGCCTGCAACTTTATTTTTTTTTTTAAGATTTTATTTATTTGCCAGAGAGGAGAGAGAGCACAAGCAGGCAGAGAGGCAGGCAGAGAGACTGGGGGAAGCAGGCTCCCTGCTGAGCAGAGAGCCCGATGTGGGGCTTGATCCCAGGACTCTGAGATCATGACCTGAGCCTAAGGCAGAGGCTTAACCCACTGAGCCACCCAGGCACCCCGATAGCCTGCAACTTTAATGAAATTATTGACTAGTTCAAAAAAAATTTTTTTGAGTCTTCAGGATTTTCTATATATTTGATCATATTTCAAAAAGCAAATTTGAGACTCAAGGAAGTTCCAGTTAGTGGTGGTTGTTGAACTTGGATGCCGAGTAGAGTCAGGGTTGCAGTAGCCGTTTTGGACAGCTGAGTCCCAGAGGAAGCCAGGCAGCTGACATGGGAGGTCTCGGCTGCTGCAGAAGGCAGAGCAGCCATGCCACAAAGGAGCGACTTTCTAAAGGGTGTACCTTGCCTGGATCGTGGTTGATATATTCAGCTATACATCCCCTTAACTACCTCTCACCAAAATGACTAGGAGGAGGAATACCCAACAGAGGAAAAATTCAGAGACTGCCCTCTTCCACAGAACTATTGGATATGGACATAAACAGTATGTCAGAAAGGGAATTCAGGGTAACAATTATCCGGGCAATGGCTAAGTTGGAGAAAACCATTAGTGACAACATAGAATCTCTAAGGGCAGAAGTGAGAGCCGATCTGGCAGAAGTTAAAAATGCTATCAATGAGATCCAATCAAATCTAAATACTCTAACAGCTAGGGGAACCGAGGCAGAAGACAGAATTAGTGATCTAGAGGTAAAACTGATAGAGAAGAAGGATCAGGAGGAGGCCTGGAACAAACAGCTTAGAAGCCATGAAAACAGGGAAATATTTAGGGAAATAAATGACACCATGAAACGTTCCAACGTCAGAATTCTTGGGATCCCTGAGGGGGTGGAGTAAGAGAGAAGACCAGAAGATAAAGTTGAACAAATTCTGGATGAAAATTTCCCCAATCTGGGGAATGGAACAAGTGTTCATGTCTTAGAGGCAGAAAGGACACCCCCAAGATCAACAAATCTAGAAAGACCTCCAGACACTTGATCGTGAAATTCATGAATCATAATCTTAGACAAGAGGTCCTAAGGGCAGTTAGGGGGAATAGATCCCTTATGTTCAGAGGAAGGTCCATCAGAATAATGTCAGACCTGTCCACAGAAACCTGGCAACCAGAAAGGGCTGGCAAGACATATTCAGGGCACTAAATGAGAACATGCAGCCAAGAACACTTTATCCAGCAACGCTGACATTCAAAATGGATGGATAGATAAAGAGCTTCCAAGACGGGCAAGGTTTAAAAGAGTATGTGACCACCAAGCCAGCACTACAAGAAATATTAAGGGGAGTTCTATAAAAAAAGAAAGAACCCAAGAGTGACATAGAACAGAAATTTACTGAGATGATCTATAGAAATGAGGACTTCACAGGCACCATGATGTCAATAAAAACTTATCTTTCAATAATCACTCTCAACATGAATGGCCTAAATGCTCCCATAAAATGGCATGGTGTTGCAGATTGGATAAAATGACAGGACCCGTCCATATGCTGTCTACAAGAGACACATTTGGAACCTAAAGATACATCCAGACTGAAAGTGAAGGGATGGAGAAGCATCTTTCACGTCAGCAGCCCTCAAAAGAAAGAAGGGGTAGTGATTCTCATATCAGATAAATTAGATTTTAAGCTAAAGACTGTAGTCAGAGATACAAAAGGACACTACATCATTTTTTTTTTAAGATTTTTATTTATTTATTTGACAGAGAGAGAGATCACAAGTAGGCAGAGAGGCAGGCAGAGAGAGAGAAGGGGAAGCAGGCTCCCCACCCAGCAGGGAGCCTGATGCGGGGTTCGATCCCAAGACCCTGAGATCAGACCTGAGCCGAAGACAGAGGCTTTAACCCACTGAGCCACCCAGGTGCCCCAACACTACATCATTCTTAAAGGGTCTATCCACCAAGAAGATCTAACAATTGTAAATATTTATGCCCCCAATATGGGAGCAGCCAAATACATAAGCCAACTGTTAATCAAAATAAAGAGTCATATTGATATGAATACATTAATTGTAGGGGACCTTAACATGCCACTCTCAGTAATAGACAGATATCCAAGCAGAAAATCAAAAAAGAAACGAACTTTGAATGACACATTGGACCAGATGGACCTCATAGACATATACAGAACATTCCAACCTAAAACAACAGAATGCTCATTCTTCTCGAGTGCACATGGAACTTTCTCCAGAATAGACCACATACTGGGTCACAAATCAGGGCTGAACCAATACCAAAAGATTGAGATGATTCCCTGCATATTCTCAGACCACGGTGCTTTGAAACTGGAACTCAACCACAAGAAAAAGTTTGGAAGGAAGTCAAACACTTGGAAGCTAAAGACCAACCTCCTCAAGAATGTTTGGATCAATCAGGAAATCAAAGAAGAATTTAAACAATTCATGGAAACCACTGACAATGAAGACATATTGATCCAAAACCTATGGGATACGGCAAAGGCAGTCCTAAGAGGGAAATACATAGCCATCCAAGCCTCACTCAAAAAAACTGAAAAATGCTGAATACACCAGCTCTCTTTATACATTAAAGAACTGGGAAATCAACAAACAAATTAAGCCAACCCCACACACAAGAAGGGAAATAATCAAGATTAGAGCAGAGATCAATGAGTTAGAAATTAGAGATACAGTAGAACACATCAATGAAACTAGAAGGTAATTTTGAAAGAATCAATAAGATCAATAAACCACTGGCCAAGCTAATCCAAAAGAAAAGAGAGAGGACCCAAATTAATAAAATTATGAATGAAAGGGGAGAGATCATGGCTAACACCAAGGAAACAGAAACAATCATCAGAAATTATTATCAACAGTTATATGCCAATAAGTTGAGCAACCTAGAAGAAATGGATGCATTCCTGGAAACCTATAAACTTCTAAGACTGAAACAGGAAGAAATTGACAACCTGAATAGCCCAATATCTAGTAACGAGATTGAAACAGTGATCAAAAACCTCCCCAAAAAACAAGAGTCCAGGACCTGACGGATTCCCTGGGGA
>CM052900.1:74743649-74764727 GCA_028534135.1 Potos flavus | reverse complement strand
GAATTTTTTAAATTCTTCTTTAATTTCCTGGTTAACCCATTCATTCTTTACTAGGATACTCTTTAGCCTCCATGGATTTGAGTTCTTTCCAACTTTCTTCTTGTGGTTGAGTCCTAGTTTTAAAGTATTATAGCCTGAAAATATGGAGGGAATGATCCCAATCTTTTGGTACTGGTTGAGACCTGATTTGTGACCCATGATGTGATCCATTTGGAGAATGTTCCATGTGCGCTCCAGAAGAATGTGTATTCTATTGTTTTGGGATGGAATGTTCTGAATATATCTGTGATATTCATCTTGTCCAGTGTGTCATTTAAAACCTTGATTTCCTTGTTGATCTTTTGCTTAGATGATCTGTCCATTCCAGTGAGGGGGGTATTAAAGTCCCCCACTATTATTGTATTATTGTCAATGTGTTTCTTTGATTTTGTTATTAATCAGTTTATATAATTGGCTGCTCCCATGTTAGGGGCAAAGATATTTAAACTGTTACACCTTCTTGTTGGACAGACCCTTTAAGTATGATATAGTGTCCTTCCTCATCTCTTATTATAGTTTTTGGCTTAAAATCTAATTTGTCTGATATAAGGATTGCCACTTCAGCATTATTTTGATGACCGTTAGCATGGCAAATTGTTTTTCATCCCCTCACTTTAAATCTGGAGGTGTCTTTGGGTCTAAAATGAGTCTCTTACAGACAGCATATCGATGGGTCTTTTTTTTTTTTAATCCATTTTTTTTTAATCCATTCTGATACTCTGTGTCTTTTGGTTGGGACATTTAGCCCATTTACATTCAGGGTAATTACTGAAAGATATGACTTTCATGCCATTGTATTGCCTGTAAGGTGACTGTTACTGTATATTGTCTCTGTTCCTTTCTGGTCTATGTTCCTTTTAGGCTCTCTCTTTGCTTAGAGGACCCCTTTCAATATTTTCTGTAAGGCTGGTTTGGTGTTTGCAAATTCTTTTAGTTTTTGTTTGTCCTGGAAGCTTTTTATCTATCCTTCTATTTTCAATGACAGCCTAGCTGGATATAGTCTTCTTGGCTGCATATTATTCTTGTTTAGTGCTCTGAATATATCATGCCAGGCCTTTCTGGCCTGCCATGTCTCTTTGGATAGGTCTGCTGCCAATCTAATATATCTGCCATTGTAAGTTACAGACCTCTTGTCCCAAGCTGCTTTCAGGATTTTCTCTTTGTCTCTGAGACTTGTAAGTTTTACTCTTAAATGATGGATTATGGATCTATTTTTATTGATTTTGAGGGAGGTTCTCTGTGCCTCCTGGATTTTGATGCCTGTTTCCTTTCCCCAAATTAGGGAAGTTTTCTGCTATAATTTGCTCCAATATACCTTCTGCCCCTCTCTTTCTTCTCCTGGGATGCCAATTATTCTAATATTGTCTCATCTTATGGTATCACTTATTTCTCAAATTCTCCCCCTCATGATCCAGTAGTTGTTCATCTCTCTTTTTCTCAGCTTCTTTATTCTCCATCATTTGGTCTTCTGTATCACTAAGTCTCTCTTCTGCTTCATTTATCCTAGCAGTAAGAGCCTCCTTTTCTGATTGTACCTCATTAATAGCTTTTTTGATTTCTACTTGGTTAGATTTTAGTTTTTTTATTTCTCCAGAAAGGGATTCTCTAGTATCTCTACGCTTTTTTCAAGCCTAGCTAGTATCTTTATAATCGTCATTCTGAACTCTAGTTCTGACATCTTACTAATGTCCATATTGGTTAGGTCCCTAGTAGTCAGTACTGCCTCTTGTTCTTTTTTTTTTTTTTTTTTTTGATGTGAGTTTTTCTGCTTTGCCATTTTGTCCAGATGAGAAGAGATGAACAAGAGAACAAAATTCTAAAAGAGTAACAACACTGCAGAAAAATATATACTAAACAAATCAGAAGGGGCCTGAAACCGAGGGGAAAAGAAAGGAAAAAAATGATCAGTCTGCTGAATAGAACAGAGCCATACATTTGATTTGGGGTGTATTTGGTCTGTTAGAAGAAGCTGCCTCCCAAAATTTTGAAGAAAGAAAAAGTTGTATATATGTACAAAAATAAGGGTGAATACAATGAAGAGATGGTATATGACTGTAAAGATGAAAATAAAAAATATTTTTAAAAGGGAATTGATAAGATAAGAAGTTGATTGAAAAAAGAAAGAAAGGGTGCCTGGGTGGCTCAGTCAGTTAAGTATCTGCCTTTCTGCTCGGGTCATGATCCCAGGATCCTGGGATTGAGTCCCAAATAGGGCTCCCTGCTCGGTGGGGATCCTGCTTCTCCCTCTCTCTCTGCTGCTCCCCCTACTTGTTCTCTTTCTGTCTGTCAAATAAATAAATAAAATCTTTAAAAAAATTTTTTTTAAAAAGGGAGAGAATGTGATCAGGAGGGAGACTAGAACAAAGCCATACACTAGATTTAGAGTATATTTTGGTCTGTTAGAAGAAACTGTATCCAAAATTTTTAAAGAAAGAAAGAAAAAAATATATATAATAAGGTTAAATACAATGAAGGGATCGAATATGACTGTAAAAATGAAAATTAAGGAAGATTTTTTAAAAAGGTATTGATAAGATAAAATGTTGGTTAAAATAGGAAAGAGGAAAAATTAAAAAAAAAAAAAGAAAATGAAGGGGCGCCTGGGTGGCTCAGTCATTGAGTGTCTGCCTTCAGCTCAGGTCATGATCCTAGGGTCCAGGGATCAAGCCCCACATCAGACTCCCTGGTCAGCTGGAAACCTGCTTCTCCTTCTCCCACTCCCCTGCTTGTGTTCCTTTCTTGCTGTGAAATAAATAAATAAAATCTTCAGAAATAAATAGAAAAAGAAAAAATAAAGAAAATTTTAAAAATTTAACTTTGTAAGACTAAAGAATCATGGGGGGAAAGCCATGAACTGTATGTGCTGTTTTCCCTTAGCACTGGTTTTACAGTTCTCATTGATTGGTAAACTTGGTCTTGGCTGGATGTTCTTGCTGATATTCTGGGGGAGGGGCCTGCTGCAGTGATACTCTAATATCTTTGCCTGAGGCAGAATTGCACTGCCCTTGCCAGGGGCCAGGCTAAGTAATCTGTTCGGTTTTGCTCTCGGTAGCTTTTGTTCCCTGAATGCTTTCTGTACAGCTTTGGAGGACGAGAATGAAAATGGCAGCCTCCAATCTGGCCCCGGAGGAGCTGAGAGCTTGGGCCCCCCTCTTCAGTGAGCCCTCAGAGAAAAGCAGTCAATCGCTCTGGTCTCCCTGGTCTCCAGTCGCACTCTGAGCTCACCCAGCCTGTGACCGAGTGTTTCTACCTCTGGCGCATGGCCCTGTTTGGAGTTTCCAAACCCAGCAGATTCCTGCAGTGTGCTCCTGTGCAGCTCCCCCCAGGGGAGGAAGGTGAGTCTCCCTGGATCTACCACTTGTGGCATTCCTGCTTGAAGAGCAGTGACCTAACTGTGCTGGGAATCGTGGTTTATGGTAACACAGAGCTGAGAGCCCCTCCTCAGCTCCATCTTTGCAGCCGCCTCCCTGCTCTGATACCTGGGAGCTCTGCCACACTCAGACATCCCCCGTCTTTCTGCAACCCCAAGGGTCCTGAGATCACACTGTCTGAGCCAGGGTTCTACACCCCTCCCCCCCGCATTTAGCCACTGGAGGGATGTCCCTCTGTGGAGCAGACTTCTAAAAGTTCCAATTTTGTGCTCTGCTTCTCTACCACTTGCCAGGAGCTGGCCCCTCCCCCCGAGGTCTATCTTCCCGTATATCGCCTTGGATTCACTTCTCTGCACATCCTACCTTCCAGAAAGTGGTCGCTTTTCTGTTCATAGAATTGCTACTATTCTTTTCTTCAATCTCCTGTTGAGTTTGTAGGTGTTCAGAATGGTTTGCTAACTATCAAGCTGAATTCCTGGGACCAGGAGAAATTTAGGTCCCCTCCTCCTCCACCACCTTGCTCCTCCCAGAAATCCACTGATAACTTAATGAGAGTTCCTTTGTAGGTTACAATCCTTTTATTCATTTGCTGCTTTCCGGATTCTTTGTCTTTGATTTTTCACATTTTTATTATAATGTATCTTGAATATAATTATTTATTTATTTATTTATTTTAACTTTTATTTTATTTTTTCAGTGTTCCAACATTTTATTTATTTTTTAATTTAATTTTATTTTTTCAGTTTTCCAACATTAATTGTTTATGCATCACAGCCAGTGCTCCATGCAATACATGCCCTCCTTGATGCCCACCAGCAGGCTCATGAATATGATCATTTTAGATGGAAATAATGGGTAATCTATTTGCTTCATATACTTGAATGCCAAAATCTCTCCCCAGGTTTGGGAAGTTTTCAGCTATTAATTCTCTAAGTAAACTTTCTGCCTTCTGTAACTTCAATGACTTGGATATCAGGTGTTTTTGTTTTGTTTTTGTTTTACGGTGTTTGATAGATCACATAGGGTTTCTTCACTCTTTTTCATTCTTTTTTCTTTGTTCTTCTCTGAGTTATTTCAGACCTTCTATTCTCCACCTCACTGATTCTTTTTTCTGCTTTATCCACGCTGCTGTGGATGCTTTCTATTGCATTTTTTATTTCATTCACTGAATTCTTCAGCTTCAGAATTTCTGCATGGTTCTTTTAATTTCTATCTATTTCTCATTTTATTTGTGTATTGTTTTCTTGATTTCACTCAATTTTCTTTCTGTGCTTTCGTGTAGCTCATTGAGTTTCCTTAAAACAGCAATTTTAAATTTTTATCAGGTTAATTGCAGATCTCCATGTCTTTGGGTTCAGTCACTGGAGGATTATACTGTGAACTTTGGTGATGTCATATTTCCTTGACTTTTCATGTTCCTTGGAGTTTTGCATTGCTGTTTTCACATTTGAAGTAGCAGTCACTTCCTCCATTCTTTACTAACAACCTTCAGCTGAGCGGTATCTTTTGTCAGTCTAGCTACAGATTCTGGGGTTTTCTCTGACTTTGAATGGATAATTGCCCCATGCAATTTCTTAAGCTTGCATATCTTCTTTCAATCCTACAATATAGCATCCTAGCTGCTACTAACTTCTCTTTTTCTTTTTTGAAGGTAGCACTACAGCTTAGGTTTGTGATTTCTCCCTTGTCCAGAGACCCTGGTCTATTTCCTGTGTATATTCCCGGTCTGCTTGAGTTTGCTCTCTCCACTTCTTTCAAAGAGCATGCATGGGGAGCTGGCTACAGGATAGGGGGAGGTGTCGGTTTGACACTTGAAACTTTGGGAGAGCACAAGAACCAAATGAAGGAATGCTCAAATGAGGTTTCCCCAGTGGCTTGTGGGCAGACTTCTTGCTGGAGTTCAGAATGCAGTTAGCAGGAACCATGTCCCTTTAATGCCTTTTTATATTTTTATTTGCTTATTTTCCAAACTCTTCCCTTCTCCCCATCATGGAGCTCCTGATTTAATTTTCTGGATGTTGAAGGAGAGAAACTAGTTTCTTTAACAACATCCTGAACAGCTGGGGAAGCCATGCACTCACTCACCACTCTCCCTTTCCCCTGTGGAAGAGACACCACCTGGACAGAGAGTTCAACTGTACACTCTGCCACTCTGAGGAAGGAGTGGTGTTGGCAAAATCAAGCCATTCCTCTTATGCACTTAAATGATCTAAATCCACTATTTTTGTTGTTGTTGTTCCAATAGAGTGCTGGAACTTTTTTTGGAAACCTGGACTTTCACAAAGGCACTCTTATCCATTGATATCTGCCTGAGTTCATGATCTCTACTTCCAGACTGTGGCTGAGAGGGGATGGAGCTAGTTCACAGGCTTTTACCAGTTCCACAGCCTGTACTGAGGTCTGTCTGCCTATTACTCAATGCACAGTTGGGTGAGAGTCCTCCCAGGTTCCTGGCATATGGTGCTGGATTGCATGATTCCTGCAAAGGCATTTTTGTTTTAGGATGAATGCCAAATTTTTGTTGTGTTTAGGAGGGGGTACAAAACCTAAAAATTTATGCTACCTGTGATGCTGATGTCAGTCTGTAGGGATCATCTTTAGCTGAGACAAAATTATCTTAAGTAAAATTATCTTAAGTAAAATGTAAGTAATTCTAATAAGACAGCTATAGAGTATCATTGAAATAGGAGGGGTGATTTCAAATCTTGGCTTGATACCTCATTAGCAATGTATTTGCAAGGGTAATTACTTAGCCTTTTAAGCCTTGCCTCTTACTTCAAAGAGAAGCTAGAGGTATTAAGAGGGATTTCCTCAACATCATGACCCTACCAGCCACCTGCCTGACTACATCAACACTTCAAGAAAGAGAGGTTCATCCTGTCTAAAGCTGACCTCTTCTCATATGCTTTAAATTTGACTTCTTGCTCTGCTTCATCAATTATCCCTCCCACTCTCTCTCACCTTCAGTCACTGAAAATCTATTGAGTTTTCCCATTCAACATCTAGAAAGCTCCACTCTCTCCCACATTAAAATTGGAAAAACAGTTTGTGAGAAAAGGGCATTCTTGAAATGTACTTTGGGGAGTTTAAATTGCATTTCCTCTCTGCAGAGCAAGTTAGCAATAGGGATTGAAGACTTTAAAAATGGATGCATAATTTGGTTGATCAATATTAATTATGGAACTATATGCTTAGGAAATAATCTAGTATATATGTTTGTATGTATGACTATTTTACAGTGATGTTCATCACAGGAATGTTTATATAGAGAAAAATTAGAAACAGCTTAAATGCTCACCAATAGATTTATTAAATTAATTATAATTATGCCATTTAAAGTTATGGATTATTTAGAATGAATTAATTAAATTGTTAAATTTATTTATAAATTATGTTAAACTATTAAATTAGATTAAAATAGAATTTATTTAAATGAGGAAATATTTAAATACATGAGTAGAAAAAGTCAGCTTATAAAATTATACACACATACACATGTGTGTGAAATTGTGTGTGTGTGCATGTGTGTGTGCAGCTGTTACATATATACATATCTTGAGAAAAAGTGCAAGTGTATATCTTCTTGTGGTTAGCCCTCTATGGGTGTGGAATAAGATGATTTTTGTCTTTGTGTTTTGCTATATTTTCTTTATTTGCTACAGTCAATATACATTTATTTTTTTTAACCCTCTAATTTAGCTTTCTCTAGTTGACATGCACAAAAGGAAGGAAACTGGAAGAGCCCAGAAGTTGGTATTAGCAGATAAGAAATTTCAGTAAATTTTTAGAAATGAGACAGCAGCATTCTTTTTTCTTTTCTTCTTTTTTTTACTCTTTGCCTCTGTTTCTTCATTTCAGCAAAATGGTTTTGAGAATTATCTGTGTTGTTGTATGTGACAATAATTATTCCTTCTTATTACAGATTAGTATTCCATGGGATGGATAGATCACACTTTTCTTATACATTTATTTCTCAATGAATGTTTGGGTTGTTTTCAGCCTTTGGCTATTATGAACAAAGCTGGTGTGAACATACATGTACAGGTTTTGGTGTGGAGATCTAAAACTTACAGGACTGACAATAGGTAGTATTGATGAGGAGGTTGAGCAACTGAAATTCTCATATTTTCCTGCTGAAAACGGAAAATAATACAACCAATTTTTTAAACACTTGGGCCATTTCTTATAGTTAAATTTACATGCACTATCTGTCCCAACAATTCTACACCTAATTACCCAAGAAAAATGAGATCATAGCATTCTGGTGTAGGATAACCTATTCCCTCATCTCTTTATATCAATGGCATTCAAAAGTCTTTTGTTTATGAACTATTTATTTATTTATTTATTTATTATTTTTGATGTTTTCCTTAATCAGCCTTATTGAACTGTTTGGTTCTTCTTTTTTTTTTAAAGCTTTATTCATCCACTTGAGAGAGAGAGAGAGAGAAAGAGAGAGAGCAGCAAGGGGCAAAGGGAGAGGGAAAGAGAAACCTTAGAAGACTCTTCAGTGAGCTCAGAGGCCAACAAGCAGCCTGATCTCAAAACACTGAGATCATGACCTAAGCTGAAACCAAGAGACAGAGCTCAAATACTGTGCCATCCAGGGGCCCCTGTTTGTGAACTATTTAATAGCACTTTTGTGGTTTTTCAGAGATTATTTCTAGCAACATTTTTTTTTTTAGCAACATATTTTTAAAAATAAAATATGCACTGTAAAACTATGCAAAACTCTAAAATAGGGAACAGTTAATCGAAGAGCTGTTTCATTGGGGGGGACCCCTGTTCACTCTGATGCCTTGGAATTTTGGGCCTGGGAACACGGTTTGAGAAATAAGCTATTTAATAATTAGCCTGAATTGAAGTGATTTCTTTATCTCTCTTACTGACTTCCCTTTTAGTAAAATGTGGTATGTTGCATTAAGTACTCAGTTAACCATTTTTAGAGTGGTTAATGAGTAGAAATAATTTTGTATTCTTATTATTTGTATAGTAGCTTTCATTAAAAGTATAAATAATGATTTCCATTGACTCATAGGTTCTGGGACACTTTTGAAGATATCTCAAATTTACCACAAATGCCTCATCATTATCTCACATTTGATGGTAAGCATTATCGAAGATGTATTAGACTGGACTGGAAATCAGGAGACTTAGATTCTGTTTGAGCTGTGAAGTAACCAGTCATGTAACTTGGACAAGTTGCTGGACCTCAATATCTCCATCTCCAAGTTAAAGTTCTTGGATTAGATATCCCTAGCCTCTTCTAGCTCTAATACTATGGTAATATCTCTTTTTTCCCCAGCCTCACAAAGGCTATATCCCAGTTACTTTATGTGCCAGAGATAAAACAATGATGATGAAATCTGGTAATCACAAGAAAGACCAAATGAATTACTTATTCATGTGATTAGAACTGACACAAAGAAACACTCATAAACTCTCAGCTGAATAATATTCAGAATTTAGGCCTAAATATTACTATCCACACTTATTTTTATAAGAGGAAAAGGAGCCCACATTTAAAAATGTTATGAGATTCACTGGCAGAGCTTATCAAGGACAGGGCTACTTCTATTATCCCAGAATAAGCTGGATAACATAAACTGATTTTCTATACATTGGGAAGTATTCTCTCAAGTGCCAAAATATTTTAAATTTTTAATTGTTTTCATAAATTATTTTCCAAAAATAGACATTTTTCTGCCTTCTTAAAGAAGATAAAACATTTTAATAATTTATTGATGACAGAGGGTTATTTTTTTAAATTTCCTCCTCTGTTATAATATAGTGATGTCAAAAATCACTATTGGGATGTCTAAGGAAGTTTATTCCTGGGCTGAGTGGCTCAGATTGTTCTGTTTTATAAAGTAGTTGTCTCACAAACAAATGGGAAAATATTCCATGTTTATATATCTGAAAAATTATTATTGTTAAAATGTTCATAGTACCCAAAGCCATCTACAGATTCAGTGCAATTTCTATCAAAATTCCAATGGCATTTTTCACAGAAATAGAAAAAACAATCTTAAAATTTGCATAGAACCATAAAAGACCCCAAATAGCCAAAGCAATCTTGAGAAAGAAGAACAAAGCAGGAGGTATCACACTTCCTGATTTCAAACTATACTACAAAGCTATAGTAATTAAAACAATAGTAGACCAGTGGCCAATGGAACAGAATAGAAAGCCCAGAAATAATCCGGCGCCTGTGGTCAACTAATATTTGGAAAGGGAACTGAGAACACTCAATGGGGGAAAGGATACCAACTTAAACAAATGGTGCTGGGGAAACTGGATAACCATATGCAGAAAAATGGCATTGGATTCCTCTTACACCACTCACAAAAATGAACTCAAAATGGGTTAAAGACTTCAACACAAGATCTATTATGTAAAACTCTTAGAGGAAAACATAAGGAAGAAACTCTTTGACATTGTACTGGAGAATGACTATTTTTAGATATAACAGCAAAAGCACAAGCAACAAAAACAAAAATCAATAAGTGAGAATGTTTCCAACTAAAAATTTCTATGAAGCAAAAGAAACAATTAACAAAACAAAAAGGGAACTATAAAATTGGAGGACATATTTGCAAACCATACATTGGATAAGAGGTTAATTCTAAAAACTATGAAGAATGGATTACAACTCAATAACAAAAAACAAACATCCAATTAAAAAAAATGAACAGAACTATATAGACATTTTTTTCTAAAGAAGGCATCCAAATGACCAATAGATACATGAAAAGATGCTCAACATCACTAATCATCAGGAAAATGCAAATTAAAACCACAGTGAGATACCACCTCACCTATTAGAATGGCTATCATCAAGAAGATAAAAGATAACAAGTGTTAGTGAGGATGTGGAGATGAGAACTCTTATACACTGTTACTGGGAATATAAATTTGTTCAGCCACTATGGAAAACAGTATGTACATTCCTCAAAAAATAAAAAATAGAACTACCATATGATTTGGCAACCTCATTTCTGATGTATATATCCCAAGGAAGTGAAAATAGGGCATTTTTTTAAAAAGATCTAATTTATTTATTTGACAGAGAGAGAGATCACAAGCAGGCAGAGAGGCAGGCAGAGAGAGAAGGGGAAGCAGGCTCCCTGCTGAGCAGAGAGCCCAATGCGGGGTTCAATCCCAGGACCCTGAGATCATGACCGGAGCCGAAGGCAGAGGCTTTAACCCACTGAGCCACTCAGAGGCCCTGAAAATAGGGTATTGAAAAGATATTTGCACTCTTATGTTTATTGTAGCCATTATTCACAATAGATAAGATATGGAAACAATCCAAATGTCCTTCAACAGATGAATGGGTCAAGAATGTGAAAAAATATATATGTATATATGAATTATATATGATTATATATGTATTATAATTAAGCAATGAGAAAGAAGGAAATCCTGTTATTTGCAACAACATAGATGGACTTTAAGGGCATCACACTAAGTGAGGTAAGTTAGACAGAGAAAGACAAATACTGTATGATATCAGTTATATGTGGAATCTAAAAAAGTGAAACATAAATACAGAGAGTAGAATGGCAGTTACTAGAGGCTGAGGGATGGGGGCTTTGGGGGTTATTTAAGGATACAAACTGGGAAATGGTAGATAAATAAATCCTGGAGAGCTAATGCACAACATGGTGATTATAGTCAACAATACTGCATTATAAACTTTGAAGTTGCTAAGATACTGGATCTTAATTGTTCCCACCATAAAAAAAAATGATAATTATGTAACTTGATGAGGTGTGAGCTCTATCACTTGATAGAGGTGTTTGGTAATCATATTGCAATATAAATGTATCAAATCAACATGTTGTACACCTTAAACTTACACAATGTTATATGGCAATTATATTTCAATAAAAATGAAAATAAAAACATAAAATAGTTGTCTCTGTTTCTAAAGTGTTTTTGGCTCTTACCTTGTCTTCAGGCTATCAGCTGTTGCACTTGCAATCAGCAGAGTTCTACATTTCTTGTAACCTTTTGCATCTTAATTTTGGCAGGGGAAGTGGTTATGGTGGTAGGGGATTTTCACGGCCTTTGAAGAAAAAAAACAACAACACTCTGTTTCTCAATTGTGTTATGGATATATGAAGTTGTTGAGAACTTAATTTCCAGAGAAATAATATGTAACTGAGTGTTAGCTCAGGCTGCTATAATGAAATGCTATGGACTGGGTGACATGAACAATAGATATTTAATTTCTCATAGTTCTGGAGGCTGGGGAGACCAAGGTCAAGGTGCTAGCAGATTTGGTTCCTGGTTTGCAGATGGCTTTCTTCTTGCTATATCCTCACATGGAAGAGAGAGCTCTGGTCTCTATTTCTTTTCTTATAAGGACAATGATTCCATTATGGGGACCTTATGCCCATGACCTTATCTAAACCTGACTACTTTCCCAAGGCCCCACCCCCATATACCATCACATCTCCATATACCATCACAATGTGGCTTCCACATACGAATTTTAACATATGAACATTCAGTCCATAACACTGAGATTCCATGATATTTGTTTCTTTTTATCCCAAGAAAAGTGATGAAAGTAACCCAGCATGAATAAGGCATCAGTAGAATAAACAGTGTTTTATATCCTGACTCTATAAAAAAGGGGTGGGAGAATAAACAGTTTAAGGTACTTCATTATTAGAGAAGCTAAAGAAAAACAATGTTTTAAGAGTGGAATGATTTTTCTATTGATTTTCAGTTCCTTGCTGCCTCCAGATATCTTTTACTTTTAAATTAATTTTATTTTATTTTTCCAGGTATCATTTTAAGGGGAACTTTGAATCATCAGGAATAGGCACAAGCTGTCTTTTCTGATAGAGACTATATTAGATGAGGCAGCAGGAGAGATGCAGTGTGCTAGAGCAGACCATATGTCAGCCAGGAAGTGATAGCTAATTTCTGTGTGAGTGAAACAGTTTTGGGGAAAGAAGCTGGCATTCAAACCTAGTCCTGTCTGACTCCTAAGTCAATAAAGGGCACTTTCTACTGGAACATGTGACCTCCACAGACATCATGCCCATCCTCTGTGAATCCTGGCATGAGCTCCTACAAACACACACACACACACACATACACACACGCACACACTTTCTCCAAGAGGTATGGCCAAGTCTCTTTTGTAGTAGTTAAGCTTTAACACAAAATCAATGTGGGCAACCTAAACTAAGGACAAAAATGAACAATTTAGCTTATAGCTTAGATCAAAAATTAAAAGAAACAGCCCTATTTCTATGGCTTCCAATAAGAAACAAAAAGCAAAAAGCAAAAACCCTAATTTACTATTACTTCATTATTTTGTATACAACTCTATGTTTTTCCCTCTTTAAATTGTTTATACCAAGAAGTTGTTTCAAAGTAGCAACAGATTCAGGACCAGTGAATTTTGAGACTTACCTCCAGATTATTTACTGCCATATTTATATAGAGTGGTGAATAAATCTTTTATCATCTCTTTTATATGTCTGTCATTTATCATATCTTTATGTATCAATTTTCATCAAATAAGTACTTTCTGTGTAACTACTTTGACCAAAATTTTCCAAATGAATATTGGAAAATATCACAGATTTCTTCTAAGGAAGAAGTATAATGGGGTAAAATCCCTACATTAAAATTAGCATTGGTAAATAAAGTTTAAATATACATGTAAATGTGATATAATAGTCTCTATTTCACTAGAAAAAAAACCCACTCAGATAATTTGCAGATATATATTTTGATAATATGTATGTATGTGTATTTGTAAAATAATAATTTCTATAATTCTGGGTCAAAACTGCCAGCACAGTTAACTTGTATGGCAGTGTGATTAGAATGACTCACACTTTGTACCTTTACTGATTGTATAATTTTGTAAATATACTGTGTTGATCAGAAACTTAAATACAGAATAGTTTTTGTAAGAGGCAAGATCAGGACAGTTCTAGATCTAGTGATGATACCCTAGGGAAAGTCAGACAAGAGATAATTACTCTCTTCCAAAGTCATCAGCTTTTGACTTTTTCCATAACCTGATTCAAATTTTCTGTTCCAATCATACTCTCTTCCACATATAAACAGTTTATCTTTTTTTTTTTTTTTAAAGCCTGACACAATTTAACCAAGACCTTAGGCCTAGAAGACAGGTACAGCTGGGTTTGAATAGCAGCTCTAACCATTCACTAGTTGTGTGATCTTAGAAGTTCTTTAAATTCTTTGATGCTCAGCTTCCTTACCCATATATTGGGTATAATAGTATATTATTATCTCATAATATTGTTGTTAGGATTAAATGATATAATGTATATAAAAAACTCAGAATAAGGCATGGTATATGATGGGTATACCATAAAGAATAACTATTACCATTTATATCATTAATGAATAGGGGTAACTAACTTTTCCAATTAATCTATGATGCTTATAAGTGAAATGCCATGTCAATTAGCTTTTCAGACTAATTACTGAATTCTGGAAGCTTAGATAAGTGTGTTGAGCACTTGAAAAGGGCACTGCTGTGTCTTGTGTCTTGATTTGTCAAATTTGCATGTAGTTGTTCCCAATGTCAGCTTCAGAGAATAGTCCACTCATTAAAGAGCTGAAACAAAGCTGGTGTTCAAGAAAGCACACTAAAGTTGCCAATTTCTTCTACATCACAGAAGAAGTTGATGAAACTATGAAGTGAGAAACAGGACATTTCTGGTTTCAGGAGAACAAGGTCATTGGGCATGGGTAGTTGTTAATAATCTCTAAACATTAATATGACCAAAACCTATGACTTGAGAAACTCTAAGAGAGTAACAGAAAGGCTCTAATGGAATGTGACAATTGCCTACATTGTTCTCCAGGTTGCCTCCCTCCTTCCCAGGTCACTGTCACCTCCACTGGCCACTTTCCTAGTTCTGTGCATCCCTTTTCCATTGATATTAATTCTATCATCACATTTTCTCTAGAAGAAAATGTTATTATTTCTGTGCCCAGTAAGGTGGATGCTCAGAAGATGACTATCACTAAGTTCTGAAAGTAGACAAACAAAAACCACTCCTTTTAGCCTTCTAAAACCCACAGAAATCTAAAATGCTCTCTCTTTCTCTCATTTGGAGGGTAAGAGATAAGTAATGCAGAAAGGAGTAGGGTAAGCTACACAGAGGCATACAAAAGTGTTCTAAATACATTCAGCTTAGTATTAGCCTTAGTCAAACTGGCAAAGCACATGAAGATACCTCTCCAGGACTGAATGACATCCATCTGTAAGTTCTATAGGACTCCAAGGATGAAAATAAGAGATCATAGCTTATTAGTGAAACATGAGGTCAGAGAATTATAGATGTGACCCTCACTTATATGGGGACCAATTGGTGAATCCATACTGGAAAGTTGAAAAAAATTAGATGATTCAAGATTAAAACAAAAATAAATTATTTGACCGTGACAACATAATTCCTGGATTCTCCAAATAAACAAATAGATAAATAAGGAAATAAAATCAAGTGGATTTGTTTTTATTTCTTCGTGGGTTTTCAACCTAGAGGGATAATATAGGTAATTGTCAAATTCCATTGGAGCCCTTTTGTTACTCTCTTAGAGTTTTTTTTTTAATGAATTTTTTAAAGTTTACTTATTTAGGTAATCTCTACACCCAACATGGGGCTCAAACTCATTACCCCGAGATCAAGAGTTGTATGCTCTACCAACTGAGCCAGCCAGACACCCCTCTCTTAAAGTTTCTTGAGCCACAGATTTGGTTATATTAGATTTTAAGGATTATTAGTAACTATACATGCCCACCAACCTTGCTTTCCTAAAATCAGTATCTTTGGATACTCATTTAAATATTCAAAGATGATTCAAAGTGGAACCATTATAGGCCAGCGATGGGGGATTGTTTTTGTTTTTGTTTTCATCATCAGGATACCAGCTCAGGAAAGAAAGAATAAAGATAAGCACATCACCAGGTAAAGAAGAGTAAGGCACAAGGTCACTCAGGAGTCCATACTAGGGCAGAGACTGTTGAATATTATGTTATAATATGAATATTATATATGTTTACAAATGATAGTGAGGAAGGAGTACACAGCCAAGTCTTAGATTCTGAGACACACGAATCTCTCTAGATAGTGGAGAGCCACCCCAAATGAGATAGATACGGAATAATCTTAGGAGTCTGTGTCAGTAAGCAGAGCCTTAAGTGATATTATAAAGAGTGTGAAAGAAAAATAATGAATTTAGAAATAAATAATCTAAAATACACCTATAAAATACAACTCTTCTTTATCAGATTGCACTTAAGGAAAAGGCCAAGAGTCATTACAGATTGACCCTAGAGCATGGACCCAGTACTCTGCATTAGCCAAAAAGGCCTAAAAAAATGAAGCAAACCATTAAAATTTTACTGGAAACAAAGCCTTATCCTGCCATATTTCTACTTGAAAGGATTTATGTAGTTCTTGCTGCTCTGCCTCAGAAATGAGTTTATCATAACTTGAAAAGGCCTAGAGAAGAAGAGTCCAAAATAATTGGAGATATTGGAATTAAAAGAGTCTTTTGTTTAAGGTTAGAATTGGACTTTCAGTCTGAAAATGAGAAATCCAATTACTTGGGAGTAATTAAATCTACATAACAGTAAGTAACATGAATAAGGTAAACAGAGATTTGTTTACTCATTAACATTAAAGTCCCAGGACAGGGAAATGGCAACTTTTGAAACTTATAAAATAAATGTATTAGCCCAAGAGGTAGGTCTGATGGGAAATATAAATGCCTTTCAAAAGTATTTGGATAGGGGCACCTGGGTTGCTCAGTCGTTAAGTGTCTGCCTTCGGCTCAGGTCATGATCCCAGGGTCCTGGGATCAAGCCCCACATCGGTCTCCCTGCTCAGTGGGAAGCCTGGTTCTCCCTTTCCCACTCCCCCTGCTTGTGTTCCCTCTCTCACTGTCTCTCTCTCTGTCAAATAAATAAATAAAATCTTTAAAAAAAGTATTTGGATAAATTATGACTAATACAGTCATCAATGACTTTGAGATAAATTCAGCTCCTAGAATTAAGATGGCTTCAGAAGAGGCGATAGAAGTATTTTCTTGACCTTTTGTAGGCAAGAGAATTCAGGTTTGAATGGGTCAAATGTTCCTAAACAGCTCATGAGTTAGAAAAGTTTGAGAACTACTGATATAATAACAGAATTACCTCAAATTCATTCAGCATACTACTTTTTATCCCTCTCCCTCTCTATTTCAGATCCAAGCACAGTGAAAACAACTTCCAACAGTGGATGTTCCCCTCTGATTGATGGCAGGAGGTCAGGACTCTCCAGCAATTCTGATGAATATATGTAACTTCTTGGTTCATCTCTATTGTTTCATCTTAAATTCTGCAAATGAGATGATGCAGATGAGCAGTGCTGCAGTTCCTTCTCATTTGCATTTTATTAGCTTTATGACAGTTTCCTTCTTGCATGATATTACCTAATTACATCCTTCAAAGAAGCACTAACATATCACTCTTCACTTTCAATTATTCACTCCAATGAAGGGAATCACGAAACACGTGCTTTCTCCCAGAAAATCCACCCAGCACTGGTTCGCTGTGGGAGGGAGATAATGTATAGGAGTGGGACCACAATCCCAATCAGATCTTACAAAGAAGCCTGGCTTTGGCCCTATTTCCTTTCAAGTCAATTTTGTAGCCACACAAGAACATGAGTCTCAAAAGCATATACATCCAAATGGCATTCCCAACTTTATTGGTCATGTGATTTACTAGACTTGTTACAAGAACAACTTGTTTCAAATAATTTTGGGATATTTTCCAAAATTGTCCATTTTGAATCATCCACAAAGAACCACATTTTCCCAATATTCCAAAGAAAAGATTGTAGCCTCTGAAAACTTCTAAAAAGAGAAAATCCAGACTGATTTTAAGTACTATGGTAATTGGTGTGTAACTTCTTAATGGATTTGCTATACATTTTACATATGAATAATCTGCTTTATGAAAATTTTCCTTCTTTGGCCCTCTTCTACCTTGATGGCTCTTTCCATTTACTCCTTGGTACTCAACTCAGGAGTCCTACTATACTAGAATTTCTTTTTGTTCCATTTATTTTTACCTTATTCAGTTAGGATATCCTGGTTATTGCAAGAAAGAATTTGAGGTTCAACTTTTCATCAATTTGTGTCATCTTTTTCATATTCTGCCTATCTACACTTCCTTTAAGTATTACTTTATTAGGGTAATAAATTTATTATCTGCTGCACTAAGTCACAGAAATTGACTAGTGAAGTAGAAAGCACATATGAGTAGAAGATATTGTGTTACTTGATGGTTGTATGATAGTTCATTTAACTTCTCTAAACCCTAGTTTTCTTGTTTGTAAGTTGGAGTCAATAATGTTTAGTCTGTCTTCCTTACAGGATTTCTGCAAGCTGTTAAATGATTCTATGTTCACCTTACCCATACCCTTCATGATTTGATAGTTTTTAGTCATATCATTTTTCTTCTTTAATCTTGTCAGTCTTTTTCAGTTTGTCTCCTCATCCCTCTGCTCATTTTTCTTGCCCTTCACTTATCCCATTTTCTTATTATTGAGGGTCAGCTATCAGAAATTCACACACTGTTTCAGGGGTTGTTGTCTTTGAGAGTACTATATTTCAATTTTAGTTCTCTTTTTGTTGATCATCAATATTTTATTTTTTAAAAGAATCAAATCAGCATATGGAATAAGTCTTCAGAGAATAACTTCCAATATCTTCCAGAAACTTTTCTTGGGCTATACCAATTATTAGGTACACCTTCATAAAGAATAATATACTACCAATTCACCTACACAGTGGCAAGAACATACAAAATGTTTCTGGAGTCTACCTCAATACCTTGACTGATTCTTAGCTTCTTGAGATAAAGTTCCACACCATTCTCAGACATAGAGACTTAATTGCGCACCATCTATTATGCTATAGAAAATCCAAATATGTAAAATGAGATCAGCTCAAGCACCGGTCTTTGATAAATCCTCAATCAAAACTTCTCCACCCAAGGGGCACCTGGGTGGCTCAGATGGTTAAGTGTCTGCCTTTGGCTCAGGTCATGATCTCCAGGTCCTGGGATAGAGCCCCACGTCAGGCTCCTGGCTCAGCTGGAGTCTGCTTTTCCCTCTACCTCTCCCCTCTTCTCTCTCTCCTTCTCAAGTGAATAAATAAAAACTTTAAAAACAAAACAAAACAAACTTGTCCACCCTGAGAAGCATTCCTTTACTTATCTCTTGCCAATGTCAAAATGCCAATGGTTAAAACGACAATACAGTTTGCCTGGGCCCTGCACTTACATACAAGCTTATATCGCTTTGTGTAAATTGCTTACTTTCTTCCAGTGATTCTTCTAGTTGGACCATTCTCTGTCATGGACATTTAAGAACTCATGGCGAGATTGTTTTTCTAATTTATATGTTTTACTGTATGAATGGTAAACTGCAACTGGCATAGAGCTGAGGTGTTTAGAATATTCACTATTTTCTGAATGAACACATTTCCATTATCTCTACACTAGCACTTTCAAGATGGCTTTAAAATACAAAGAAAACATAAAATAAAATAAAATAAAATAAAATAAAATAAAATAAAATACAAGGAAAGATCTCGATTTAATAGGTCTATTGGGGTATAATTTATACGCAATAAGCTGAACACAGTTAAAATGTACAATTTGGGATGCCTGTGTGGAGCAGTCAGTGAAGCATCCAACTCTTGGTTTCGGCTCAGGTCGTGATCCCAGGGTCATGGGATCAAGCCCCGCTTGGGCTCTCTGGTCAGCCAGTCTGCTTAGGATTCTCTCTCCCCTCTTCTTCTGCCCCTCCCCCATCACACTCTCTCCCTCTCTCTAAAATAAACAGGTAAAATTAAAATTTAAAAAGTGTACAATTTGATGAATTTTTTTATATGTATACAGCAGTGAAACCATCACTACAAGATAATGAATATTTTCATCATCTACAAGATGATGAATATTTTCTCCGGGAGGAGCAAGATAGCAGAGCAGTAGGAGGCTGAGATAGTATCAGATCCCAGAAGTTCAGCTAGATAGTTATCAAACCACTCTAAATACTTACAAACTCAACAGGAGATAGAAGAGAAGAATAGCAATTCTAGGAACAGAAAATCGACCACTTTCTGGAAAGTAGGACGTGCGGAAAAGTGAATCCAAAGCAACGGGAAGATAGACCGCAGGGGGAGGGGCCGGCTCCCAGCAAGCCGCATAGCAGCGGAGCACAAAATCGGAACTTTTAGAAGTCTGCTCCACTGAGGGACATCGCTCCAGAGGCTAAGCGGGGGATAGAGCCCTTGCGAGGACGGTGTAGTTTCTGGTTTTAGGTGAGGTCACAGAAAGACCGGGGGTGTCTGAGGGTGGCAGAGCTCCCAGGTATCAGAGAGGGGAAGCTGATTGCAGAGACAGAGCCAGGCATGGGGCTATCAGCTTGGGCTTACCTTACACTGTGATCCGAGGCACAGTGAGGCCCCTGCTCTTTGAGCAGGGACCCCACAGGTGGCAGATCCAGAGAGATCCCTTCCTTCCTCCCTTGGGAGGAGCGGCACAGGAGCACACTGCAGGAATTGGCTGGGTTTGGAGACTCCAAATGGGAGCGTGCGCCAGAGATAGCAACACTTGGTCACAGGCCAGGTGAGCTCGGAGTGCAGCCGGAGACCAGGGAGACAGGAGGGATTGACTGCTTTTCTCTGAGGGCGCACTGAGGAGCGGGGCCCCAAGCTCTCAGCTCCTATGGGCTGGAGATTGGGAGGCCGCCATCTTCATTCCCCTCCTCCAAAGCTGTACGGAAAGCGTTCAGGGAACAAAAGCTCCCGAGAGCGAACCCAGGCAGATTACTTAGGCTGCCCCCTGGCAAGGGCGGTGCAATTCCGCCTCCGGCAAACACACTTGAGAATCACAGCAACAGGCCCCTTCCCCAGAAGATCAGCAAGAATATCCAGCCAAGACCAAATTCATCAATCAATGAAAACTGCAGAACTCTAGAGTTAGGAAAAAGCAACACATAGAATTCATGGCTTTTCCCCCCCCATGATCCTTTAGTCTTTCAGAGTTAAATTTTTTAAATTCTATTTTTTAATTTTATTTTTAAATTTTATTTTCCTCTTTACTATTTTAACTTTTTTTCCCAAATACTTTTATTTTATTTTTTCAGTGTTACAAGATTCATTTTAACGTTTTTTAAACTAGTATCTTATCAATACCTTTTTAAAACTCCTTTCTAATTTTCACTGTTACATTCATATTTTATCCCTCATTGTATTTAACCTTATTTTTTGTATACATATAGGGTTTTTTTTTTCTCTTTAAGATTTTGGGGTACAATTTCTTCAAATAGATCAAAATATACCCTAAATCTAGCACACAGCTTGGTTCTAGTCTCCAGCCTGATCACATTCTTTTCTCTTTTACTCTTTTTTTTCTCTTTTTTCAACCAACCTCTTATCAATCCCTTTTTTAGAATCTTTTTCAATTTTCATCTTTACACTCATATTCCATCCCTTCCTAGTGTTAATCCTTGTTTTTGTATATTTATAAGTTTTTCTTTCTTTAAAATTTTGGGAGGTAGTTTCTTCTAACAGACCAAAAACACCCAAAATCAGGTGTGGGACT
>CM052900.1:74724072-74743149 GCA_028534135.1 Potos flavus | reverse complement strand
GCTCATAATAACAGCCACTAGAATCAGTCTTGCTCTCCATACTCCAATGTATTATTTCCTCAGCAACCTGAGTTTCTTGGACATCTGCTATACATCTACCACCATCCCAGTCATGCTGGTGAACTTCTTCCGGGAGAAGAAGACCATCTCATATGAGGGCTGCCTTTCCCAGATTTTCTTCCTTGTGACATGTGCTGGCACTGAATGTGTCTTACTGGCTGCTATGGCTTATGACCGCTTTGTAGCCATTTGCCACCCTCTTCACTATCCAGTCCTCATGAGCTTGAAGGTCTGTGTTTTTTTGGTGACTGAGTCCTGGCTGTGTGGGCTGGTGAATTCTGTGACACACACAGTACTGGCAGCCACACTCACTCTCTGTGGACCCAACCAAATCAACCACTTTCTCTGTGACATTCCACTGCTCCTGAAGCTCTCCTGCTCAGACACCTCTCTGAATGAATCTGTGCTCCATGTGGCCAGTGCCACCATTGGCCTGAGTCCCTGCCTGTTTACTGGAGTGTCCTACATACTCATAATCTCTGCCATTCTTAGGATTCCCTCTGCTCAGGGTAGGAGCAAGGCCTTCTCTACCTGTGCATCCCACCTTACTGTGGTTGTGGTCTTTTATGGAATGGCCAACTTCAACTATGACAGACCCAGAGAAGGTTACTCCCTAGACATGGATATTCTGGTCTCTGTGCTCTTCTGTGTCATAACCCCTATGTTGAACCCCATCATATACAGCCTGAGAAACAAGGAGGTCAAGGGTGCCCTGAGGAAGCTGGCTGGAGGATATGTGATCCCTGACAATATTACTGTCTAGATCAGTGGTCTTCAAACAGGTATGAAAAATTTCTAAGATAGTTGTTTTTTTTTTTTTTTAACTTCTCCCTATTTCTCTCTCTCTCCCTTCCTTCCTTCCTTCCTTCCTTCCTTCCTTCCTTCCTTCCTTCCCTCCCTCCTTCCTTCCTTCCTTCCTTCCTTCCTTTCTTTCTTTTTCTTTTTCTTTCTTTCTTTCTTTTTTCTTTTCTTTTCTTTTCTCTCCTTCTTCTTCTTCTTCTTCTTCTTCTTCTTCTTCTTCTTCTTCTTCTTCTTCTTCTTCTTTCTTCTTCTTCTTCTTCTTCTTCTTCTTCTTCTTCTTCTCTTTTACTCCTTCTCCTCCTTCTCCTTTTTTTCTTCTTTCTTCTCCTTCTTCTTCTTTTATTATGTCGTTAGCCAGCATATAGTACTTGGTGTTATATGCATCTAAGATATTTGTAACATCATAGTTTTAGAGTACATATCCAGATCCTTAATTCCTACATACCAGTTTTTAAAATTCATCTTTCTCTCCTCTCTTTCCATAAGTACTCTTTTCCACTTTGCAAAGTCATGTTGTGTCAGGTATTTTGTGTTAGTTCTCAGCACCATCTCAATCCTTTTAAGTTCTCTCCACATCATAGGGGCTGAAATCCTGGAAAGGTTATTTCCCAGGCTCCCTCGACAGCAGGGTTCTATTTTAAATTCTGCCAGTATAAGAGTCATACACAAGAAATTAGGAAAGAATACAGAAAAAATTGTCTTCTTCTGGATCTGGTAGCAGTGGCAGACTAGCACTGAAATGGCAGAAACAGACTTCTGGGTGACATTAGCTGGTGTTTATAGTATCCTGTAACAGCTGTTCTTGAAACATAAGGTATGAAATGAGTGTCTCTCTATAGAGAGAGTAGAGACTTTCATAAAGAGGGTAGTATAACCTGCCTTCCCCTTTTCTGTTCTTCCAACTTTTCCAACACTTTTATCACTTATTTCCTGTGTTAAATTCCTCTAGTTGAAATATGTACATTAGTTTTTTATTTCCTCTGTGAACACTAGTTAGCTACAGCATTTTATATCGGAGTCATTCAAGGAAACTGACCCTCAGAGGTGGAAGTCTAGGGGCTCCTGCGTGGCTCAGTTGGTTAAGTGTCTGACTCTTAATTTTGGCTCAGGTCATGATCTCAGGTTTGTGGAATTGAGCCCCGTATTGGGCTCTGTGCTAGGCATGGAACCTGCTTATGATTCTCTCTGCCCCACCTCTCTCTCTTAAAAAAAAAATTTGGAAGTCTGGATTCTATATCTGATCTGATGGAGTTTAAATATTTTGATGACATCATAGCCACGGGAAAATGGGAATTCCAATCATTCATAGTGTGCAATGACAAAAATGACTGCTTAAAATTATCAACAGACATTGAAATAAAATGTCTAATGGAAACCAGACATTGAAATACCAAATTACTGCTACAATACTACAATTGCCCTTTGTGGTGGGAATGAAGACTACAAAACCGTTTACTGACTGCATTACTGATTGCAATGGGAGGTTTATAGGAAGAAAATGACAGGCTTAGGCATTTAAATTCCTCACTCAGAGCAAGGTCAAACAACAAGGAAATTTTTTATCTCTCAACGCTGATGAAGCTTAATTCAGAACAAAAATCTTATTTTGTGAGTTGCATAATTACAAAGTAATTTGTAAATCCACAACTTCTCCAGGTCTCTTATGTAGCAGTTAGGACATTGACTTGGGAATGAGTGGGACTCTGATCATTAGAATGGGAAAAATACAATGGATTTGGGCAAATCTTAGAACTTGAACCCCTAAATCTTCATTAAATTTCTCTGCCATCGGAAGTAGCCCCTCCTCCCCTATTGGAGGAGATTAACTTTCCCTTAGTTGAAAATCTGTTATGACCTCACGTAAGGCAATTGTCTGACAAGTAATGCTAATTCTCTTTAAGATTCTCACCTACCATCCTTCATTACCTCTAGACTCTTAATTGAGGTCCAGTTCCAGAATACCCCAGGCTAAGAGCACAAGGTATAACCCAGAAGATTATAATGCTCACACCAAATAAAATGTCAAGATTTTATCATTTTTTATTGATAAAAGCCTTGATAATATGTATGACAATGGATTCTTAGGGTGCTAGACCAAAAAGGACAGAACATATTGCTGGATCATTTTGAATACATTCACATGGGTGCAAATTTTGGATTCAGTGTATTATCTTGAGCAGCTGGGAGGGGCTCTAGTAGGTTATTTGGTTGGTTAACTGACACCTACACTCAATGATGGACTACATGCAATAAAATTCAGATGCCAGGATATTCCTGACAAAACGTAAAAGGTGGGATCCAAAGCTTCAGGGAAATAAAAATGTTGAATGGATTTATTTTATATGATCCTCTTACCCTAGACCCACAAAGTACTCAAGGAGGGATCAGAGTACATTCCCTTTACCAAAATCTCCTGCAAAATGCATTGATAAAGGGAGCACCAGCATCTTTGTAAAGCTTGTAGTGGCTGTCCTCTGCAGCCTGGGAATGACACTAGGAGAGGGCATCATTGAAATAGGCTCCCTTATTTCAGTAGGGATAGTGGGATTCTGAAGTGGTAGAGGTCATGTGGTTTCACAGAAATCAGAATATTTTAATCTGTAGAGATCTTTGGCAATGGTTAAATGATCACATTATCTCTAGATCTGGAATGAATGGGCATCTTACTATTCAATATAATAAGAAAAACCCAAAGTCCAGTAACAAAAATTGTTAATTGAAGCATTACAATGGAGAGCTACCCTCACCCAGTTCTCAGACCCTCTGAATCAACCGATTTAATGAGGTTTGAAGGATCTGTGGCATATGGGCTGCCATATAAAGCCCTTGAGGCCCCAGTAGGAGAATCACAGTGCCAGTCCCCTAGAATTTAGAGCAAAGCCATGCTCTCTTCTGAAGATAATAACTCTTATCCCTTTGAGAAATAGCTTCTGGCTGCTACTGGGTTGCCAAAGAGACTGATCATTAGAATGGGATACAAAGTAACAATGTGATTTTAGCTATTTATATGAACTACGTGTTCTCTGATCTACCATGTACAAACGTGGGTAGGTGAGATAGCACCTCATCATCAAGTGGAAGTGATATATATAATATCAGGCTCCAAATACTCCTGAAGGCCCAAATTAGTGACATCAGCAAGTGGCTCAGACTTTCAAACACCTTACTTTACTATACTAGCACCCTCAATGCAAATGAATGGCCTTACAGGAAGTTCTCCAAGGCCAATTTACTAAAGAAGAAAAAATTAGAAACTACTTTACAGATAGTTCCACAAGAAACTCTGGAACCAGCCAGAGTAAATTGATACCACATTATAGCCCCACTTAGGAGTGGCCTTGAAGGACACTGAGGAAAATTAATCCTAGTGGGTAGAATTTTGAGCCACAAACCTGATTGTCTCATCTGTCTAGAAAGAGAGATGACCAGAAATATGAAGTGATACCAGTTCACAGTGACCAATGATTTAAATTGATGGTCAAAGAACTTAGAGAAAATGAACTTGGAATATTGCTAACAATATTGTAGGAGGGTTGCCTGGCTGGCTCAGTAAGTAGAACACGTGAGTCTTGATTTCATGGTTGTGAGTTCAAGCCTCATGTTGGCATAGAGCCTATTAAAATAAAAAAAGAGGATCTGAGGAAGAAGCATATGAATAAACCGCTCAGAATGGGGTAAACTGTGAAGATATTTATGGGAATACTCATTAAAGGACACTTATTATAGAGACCCTTTCTCTTGTTAATCACATGAAGAGGATAACATTCTCAGTAGAGGTAAGTCAGCTTTTTCCCAACCCACCCAAGTATTTGCTCAGTAGATTCATATACAAAGTAGTCATATTGGCAAGGACAGATACAATGCCATTAGCTCAACAACATGGGCTTTCCCTTCATCAAGGCTTATCTGACTACCACCATGTTGAGTGCTCAATTTACCAACAGTAGAAATTAACTCAGAGCCCCTATATAGCACTATTCCCAATAGTGAAAGATTGACTATATTAAACCACTTTCAACATGGAGAGCAGAGATTTTTTTTCCCTCATGTTTCAAGTTTTTGTTTAAATTCTAGGTAACATATAGCATAATATTGGCTTCAGGAGTAGAAATTAATGATTCATCACTTACATATAACACCCAGTGCTCATCACAAGTGCCCTCCTTAATACTCATCACCCATTTAGGCCATCCCTGCCTACCTCCCCTCCAGCAACCTTCAGTCTGTTCTCTATAGTTAAGAGTCCCTCTTATGTTTTGTCTCCCTCTCTTTTTTTTCTTTTCCCTATGTTCATCTGTTTCATTTCTTAAATTCCATATATGATTGATATCATATGGTATTTGTCTTTCTCTGACTGACATTTCACTTAGCATCACACATTCCAGCTCCATCCACATCATTGCAAATGGCAAGATTTCATTCTTTTTGATTGCCAGGTATTATTCCATTGTGTATATCTATACCACATCTTCTTTATCAATTTGTCAGTTGATGGACATTTGGGCTCTTTCCATAATTTGGCTATTGTTGATAATGCAGCTATAAACATTGGGATGATTGTGCCCCTTTGAATCTGTATTTTTATATTCCTTGTGTAAATACCTAGTAATGCAATTTCTGAGTCATAGCGTAGTTCTATTTTTAACTTTTTGGGGAATGTCCACTCTGTTTTCCAGAGTGGCTGCACCTGTTTGCATTCCCATCAACAGTGTAAGAGGGTTCCCCTTTCTCCACATCCTTGCCAACATCTGCAGTTTCCTTTGTTGTTAATTTTAGCCATTCTGAGAGGGGTGAGGTGGTATCTCATTGTGGTTTTGATTTGTATTTCCCTGATGTTGAGTGATGTTGAGCACTTTTTCATGTGTCTGTTTGCCATTTGTATGTCTTCTTTGGAGAAATGTCTGTTCATATCTTCTGCCCATTTCTTGACTGGATTATCTGTTCTTTGGGTGTTGAGTTTGATAAGTTCTTTATAAGATTTTGGATACTAGCCATTTATCAAATATGTCATTTGCACATATCTTCTCCCATTCCATAGGTAGCCTTTTAGTTTTGTTGATTGTTTCCTTTGCTGTGCAGAAGCTTTTTAACTTGATGAAGTTCCAATAGTTCATTTTTACTTTTTTCTTCTTTCCTCCAGAGACATATCTAGTAAGAAGTTGCTGTGGTCGAGGTCAAAGAGGTTGCTGCCTGTGTTTTCCTCTAGGATTTTGATTGTTGCTTTTAGGTCTTTCATCCATTTTGAATTTATTCTGTGTATGGTGTAAGAAAGTGGTCCAGTTTTATTTTGCCACATGTTGCTATCCAGTTTTCCCAATACCATTTGTCATAGTATTGGAAGCCCTAGCCTCAGCAATCAGACAACAAAAAGAAATAAAAGGCATCCAAATCATCAAGGAAGAAGTCAAACTTTCACTATTTGCAGATGGCATGATACTCTATGGAGAAAACCTGAAGGACTCCACTTAAAATTTGCTAGAACTGATATGAATCCAGTAAAGTCACAGGATATAAAATCAACATGCAGAAATCTGTTGCACTTCTATACATTGATAATGAAGCAGCAGAAAGAGAAATCAATCAAAGAATCAATCCCATTTACAACTGCACCAAAAACCATAAGATACCTAGGAATAATCTAACCAAAGAGGTAAAAGATCTGTACTCCAAGAACTATAGAATGCTTACAAAAGAAATTGAAGAGGGCACAAAGAAATGGAAAAACATTCCATGCTCATGGATTGGAAGAACAAATGTTACAATGTCTGTACTACCCAAAGAAATCTACACATTTAATGCAATCCCTATCAAATACCCACCAGCACTTTTCACAGAGGTAGGACTAGTGATCCTAAAATTTTTACAGAACCCCAAAAGATCCAGAATAGCCTGGATCCTGAGACTCATGTGGACATGTGCTGCATTCTAAAAGAACTACTTTAGATTTCTACCTTATACAGACAGATATCTGAGGAATATGTATGGGACCAGAATCTAAGTGTGTGGGATAATGTGGCAGGAATATAAAATTGGATCAGGCCAAATTTATTGATATGGGCTCAATAAGCAAAGATTCTGTGTTTAATGTCGCAGCTTTGGGAATTAGAGAGGGCCCTGTTTGGCTACTTGTTGAAAACATGAACCAAAAGTGACCTACAGTACAAGTTAGAAATATAAGA
Source organism: Potos flavus (assembly GCA_028534135.1). Taxonomy (NCBI): domain Eukaryota; kingdom Metazoa; phylum Chordata; class Mammalia; order Carnivora; family Procyonidae; genus Potos; species Potos flavus. The sequence goes on along the minus strand of CM052900.1, from coordinate 74,736,109 downwards.
CCTGCCTTGGTTTAATGTAGAGAAAGATATTTGAGGGTTTATAGAGATTGGGATGTTAGAGTGTATTTGTCATTTAAAACTAACTTATCCAACCTAGAGGGGTCCAGAAGATACACATTTCACCATGATTGTGAGAAATAAATTTGTGAGGGAACCCCAGCCTCCCTGAAAAGCTCTGTGATTCCTCTTCTTTGTAGGCCAGAACTTACAGGAGCAAATATGATCACTGAATTGGGAAACCTAAATGCAAAGGGAGGAATTGGATCCCAGGGGCCAAGTGGCAGCACTCAACCATCAGAGGCAAGGTGCACGTGGTTATCATAATGAAAAGAAGAAACAAAGCAGCAATGAGAATAGTTTGACTTGCACAGACCTATGCTGTTGGATAGTTGACCATGGTTTTCCTAGAATTGAAACAGATAGGAAACCTATTAAATTGAAATTTTCTAGGTCAGGTAAACATAAGTCTAACTTCATAAAAATCAGAGAGTCACAACCCTTCAATCAATTCCAAGACTTGAGCCACTTTATAGATTCAGGAGCCCTCAAATAAAGGGGAGTCCAGTTCTCCTTGAGGAAGAAGCCTGGTAATTTATACTGTTAATCTTTACCCCAGTTTTTCCCCAAAAGGAATTATGGCATTTTACTAAGGTAACTGTACATTGGGGAAAGGAAATAATCAGACCTTTCAAGGATTACTGGCTCTGAACTGACATTAATTCTAGGAGACCCAACACATCACTGTGGTACATCAGTCAGAGTAGGGGCTTATGTAGGTCAGGTGATCAATGTGGTTTTATCTCAGGTTTGTCTCATAGTGGGTCCAGTCGGTCCCCAAGCCCATCCTGTTTTACCCAGTTCTGAAATTCACAGTTGCAATAGACATATACAGCAGTTATCAGAATTCTCACTTTGGTTCTCTGACCTATGAACTGAGGGCTATTATGGTGGAGAAGTCCAAGTGGAAGCCACTAGAGCTGCCTTTATGCAGAAAAATAGTAAAGCAAAAGCAATATTGCATTCCTGGAGGGATTGCAGATTAGAGCTATCATCAAGGACTCAAAAGATGTAGGAGTGGTGATTCCCACCACTCTCGCCTTTAACTTGCCTATTTGGCTTGTGCAGAAGACAGATGGATCTTGGAGATTGACAGTGGATTATCATAAGCTTTACCAGGTGGTGATTCTAATTGCAGCTGTTGTACCAGATGTGGTTTCCTTGCTCGAACAAATTAACACATCTCCTGGTACCTGGTATGTTTCTATTGATCTGGCAAATGCTTTTAAAAAAAAAAATCTATCAATCAAGACCATCAGAAGCAGTTTTCTTTTAACAGGCAAGGCCAGCAATATGCCTTCACTGTCTTACCTCAGAAGTATATCAACTATCTAGCACTGTGTCACGATGTAGTTTGCAAGGATCTTGATATCTTGGTTGCCTTTGCCTTCTACAAAATACCCTGGTCCATTACATTGATGGCATTATGCAGATTAGACTTAATGAGCAGGAAGAAACCACTCTAGACTTATTGGTAAGACATTTGTCAGAAATAAGGAAATAAATTTAATTGAAATTCAGAGGCCTTCCGCCTCAGTGAAATTTCTAGGTGTCCAATGGTGTGAGACATCTCATAAGATGAAGGATAAATTGTATCTTGCCCTCCTCTAACCAAAAGAAAAAAAAAAGGCACAAAGTCTGGTAGACCTTTTTGGATTTCAGAGGCAACATATTTTTCATTTGGATGTGTTAGTCTGGCCCATTTACCAATTGTTCTGAAAAGCTACTACTTTTGAGAGGAACCCAGAATAAGAGAAGGCTCTGCAACATGACCAGGCTGTCGTCGCGAGCTGCTCTGCCACTTGAGCTATGTGACCCAGCAGATCCAATGGTGCTTCAAGTGGCAGTGGCAGATAGGGATGCTCTCTGAAGACTTTGACAGAACATAACATATAGAAGAACCACAGCAGCCATGCTTAATTCCTTTTTTTTTTTTTTCTCCCTATATAGGCATATATAAGTACATATTTTCTCCCTTCTTTTTCTTGCTATTTTTTGTAAAGAGTGCTGGTGGGCAGTTAATTATTTAGCCTTTAGTTTTAGGATATCCAGAATGAACTGTAACTAAACTAGAAACAAAACTCACCTAGAGAAGAATATGACTGGTGAGGCTTTGGGACACTGCAATTTGAAAGGAGGGTGAGAGTATTCTTGTGTGAGAGACAATTGCTTCATGTTAGGGAGAGTCATTATATTTTTGCTTAGAAGTTTAAGTTGGAATTTAAGGGTGTATGTGGGTTACTTACCAAAAGGGTAAACACGCCAGATATTTGTCTTGACACTCAGTACCATCCTCATCACTCTATGCTCTCTTCTGAATCACAGGGGCTAAAAATCTGGAGACTGGATTTTTTTTTTTAATTAACACATAGTGTATTATTTGTCCCAGGGTACATGTCTGTGGATCCTCAGGCTTACACATTTCACAGCACTTACCATAGCACATACCCTCCTCAATGTCCATAACCCAGCCACCCTATCCCTATCCGCCCCTACCCCCCAGCCATTCTCGGTTTGTTTCATGAGTTTAGGAGTCTCTTATGGTTTTGGAGACTGAATTTCTAAGACTCCCTCACTACTGGAATTCTGTGTTAGGTTCAGCCAGTGAAAACAGATGACAAACTATGAAGCAGAGGGAATGTAAAAACCTTTCCTTCCGACTCTGTCAGTTCTAGTGATTACAGACTAGCATAGGATCTTGCGATAGTGATATTAACTACAGGCAAACATGGGATCAAATGAGCTCCAGCATGGATGGTAGCAGCTTATTACATTTTCTGATCCATGGGAGATATCATCTTCCTTCCACACGTTTCCTTCAATGTTTCCAAAATTCATAGAAATGAATTCTCCATAATAAATGTCTTTCTATTTGAAATCTCTAGAGTGCCTTCTGTTTTCCTGACTGAACCCTGAGTGATATAAAAGAACTACTCTCACTCTTTCTCAGTCTTACTATGGTGCATCAACCCAAAGGTAGAGTAACCTCTTTTTTTTTTTTTTAAAGATTTTATTTTTCAGTAATCTCCACACCCAACATGGGTTTCAAACATACAACCCTGAGGTTAAGAGTTGTGTGCTCTACTGACTGTCAGCCAGGTGCTCCTGTGATAATCTCTTTGAAGTCTAATAAATGTAATAATTAGACTCACTGGTAACAATAATTTAAAAAATTAAATAACTGAATAAAAAATTAAGTTTTTAGGAAGTTAATTATTGAGAGAGACATCTTCATCCATGAAGTCTTTTATTCCCATTCAGCCACTTAAGAATGGGTCTTGGGCCTGGAATATCTCCTTACCAAGATATGAAGAGCCTATTCAGCCTAAGCTGGGCTTACCACCTTGTGTGTGAATATTTTTCCCTATTTCAAACTCAGTGTGTGCTCTTTTGTTAAGCTTAAGTGTGTATCTTAATGGCCCTCAGACATATTCCTAGCTTTCAGTATTTTGGACTCCATGGGAGGAAAGAGAGGGATCCTTCCTGAAGCATTGAGAGGGGTACATGTAGGTAAATTGCCCTGTGTTGGTTGTGGGGAAAGATCCACCGACCATGAAGGATTAATGCCCCCTACTGATGTTAATCTCCCTCTGTCTCTTCTCTGTGCAAGTGTTGTTCCTTCCAGTGCTTGGTTGCCTTGTGTTTTCCTTGGCAACTGCAATACCAAGATGCAATGGGAAGAAGTGTTTAGAGTCTTTCCCTGGGATTGGTAACCTGTACCTGGTGTTCTGCTCCCCTGGCATAGATAACTGGTGCATGGTGTTCTGCTTGATATTAAGTAGTTCCTAGTTGTTTTTAACAAAATTAAAGGGGGACCAAATTCAGTAATTAGCTGATAGATCACTTTTTTTAAAAAGATTTATTTATTTATTTATTTATTTGACAGAGAGAGAGAGAGAGAGATCACAAGTAGGCAGGCGGGGGGCGGGGGGTGGGAAAGCAGGCTCCCTGCTGAGCAGAGAGCCCGATGCAGGGCTCGATCCCAGGACCCTGAGATCATGACCTGAGCCGAAGGCAGAGGTTTAACCCACTGAGCCACCCAGGTGCCCCGATAGATCACTTTTTTTTTTTACTCAGAAACTTATTCATTTCTGATACTCTTCATTATTTCTTGAAGAATCAAGATTCCATCTGTATAATTTCCCTTCAGTATGAAGAACCGTATTTAACATTTCCAACAATGTAGCTCTTTCAGCAATATATTCTCTTAGCTTTCTTTTACCTGAAATTGCCGTTATTTCACCTTGATTCTAGAAGAATATTTTCACTCGATACAGAATTCTGGGTTGGCAGCTTTTTCTTTCAACACTTTAAAAATATAGTTCCAGGAGGTGATCCAAGATGGCAGCATAGGAAGATTTGAATTCACTTCCCCCCACAGACACACAGAATCTACACCTATGTATAGAGCAATTTCACATGAAGAAGAATTGAATGCTAATTGAACAGCGCAGCAAAGGATACAGGAACCACATAGAGAAGAGTTGGAGGGACAGAGACATGGTAACTATAGGAATCCTATTCCTAATGTAATGACCTGCGGAGGGAGGGATATCACTGAGAGGCCCTCTGCAGGTTCGCTCACCCTGGAGAACAGCAAAAACAAACAAACAAGCAAACAAACAAACAAAACAGATGAAAACCCCCCAAAACTCCAGCAATTTGAAGGGAAACTAGGCTGTAAGTGAAGGAAATCCATTTACCAGTTTCGGAGCATTCACCAAACTGTGGGGGGAACTGCTGGAACTCTCAGATTGGAGGTGCTGGCAAATGTCATTCTTTACATTCTTTCTCCCAATGATAGCATGAATGCAAGCAGGGTCCAGGCACTCTAGCTAGCATGCTAGGGCTGCTCAGCAAGATCCATGTCCCTAGCCTATACTAGCTGCAGCCATTAAACCAAGGTGGCTCCCCACCCATGCCCACCCCAGTTCCAACCATCACACCTGGGTGGCCCTGGTGCGGTGCTCTCTAGCACCCCCAGCCCATGACCACTTCCAGTTCCGGTGATCTCGCCAAGGCAGCCCCAGTACAGAGTGCCTGAAGATCCCTTGGCTCATGGCTATTCTCCCGCCATCTCCAGCCATCCCTCTAGGGTAGCCCTAGAATAGAATGCCCCAGTACCTCACAGCTAACCCCACTCCAGCTCCAGCCATTCTGTCAGCTAAACAAACCTACAGCTAACATCATACCCTGTGATTAAAAAGCTGAATACGATGGAATATTATGCCTCCATCAGAAAGGATGAATATCCAACTTTTGTATCAACATGGATGGGACTGGAAGAGATTATGCTGAGAGAAATAAGTCAAGCAGAGAGAGTCAATTATCATATGGTTTCACTTACTTGTGGAGCATAAGGAATAACATGGAGGACATTAGGAAAAGGAAAGGAAAAGTGAATTGGGGGAATCGGAGGGGGAGACAAACCATGAGAGACTGTGGACTCTGAGCAACAAACTGAGGGTTTTGGAGGGGAGGGGGGTGGGGGGATAGGTGAGCCTAGTGGTGGGTATTGAGGAGGGCACATATTGCATGGAGCACTCAGTGTGGTGCATAAACAATGAATCTTGGAACTCTAAAAAAATTAAATTAAATTAAATTTTTTTAAAAAAGCCGAAAGCATTTTCTCAAGATCAGGAACAGGACAAGTATGCCCACTCTCACCACTTTTATTCAACACAGTATTGGATGTTCTAGCCAGAGCAATAAGGCAAGAAAGATAAATAAACACTCAAATTGAAATAAGGAGGTAAAACTGTCACTATTGGCAAATGACATGACGCTATATATAGAAAACCCTAAGATTCTACCAAAAAAACTGTTAGAACTAATAAATGAATTCAGTAAAGTTGCAGGATACAAAATTAAAATACAGAAGTTATTTGCATTTCTATACAGAGTAATAAGCTATCAGAAAGAGAATTAAGAAAACAATCCCATTTACAAATGCATCAAAGAAAAAAATATCTAGGAGTAAATTTAACCAAGGCAGTTAAAGACCCCTACCTTGAAAACTATAAGGCACTGATGAAATAAACCAAAGACACAAATAAACTGAAAGATATTTCATGATCGTGGACTAGAAGAATTAATATTGTTAAGATGTCCATATGAGCCAAAGCAATCTATGGATTCAATGCAATCCTTATCAAAATACCAATGACACTTTTGTAGAACTAGAACAAAGAATTCTAAAATTTGTGTAGATCTGCAAAAGACCCCAAATAGTCAAAGCAATCTTGAGAAAGAAGAACAAAGCTGGAGGTATCACAATCCCCAATTCCAAACTATGCTACAAAGCTATAGTAATCAAAGTAGTATGGTATTGGCACAAAAATAAACACATAGATCAATGAAATAGAAAAGAGAATCCAGGAAAAGCCCATGTACGGATGGCCAATTAATCTATGACAAAGAAAGCAAGAATATACAATGAGGAAAAACAGTCTCTTCAATAAATGGTGTTGGGAAAACTGGACGGTTACATGCAGAAGAATGAACCTGGACCACTATCTTACACCAGATCCAAAAATAAATTCAAAACAGATTAAAGGCTTGAATATTAGACCTGTTACTATCAAACTCCTAGAAGAAAATATAGGCAATAAGCTTTTTGACGTTGGTCTTAGCAATAGTTTTTTGGACCAGTCTAGTCAGGAAACAGTAATAAAAGCTAAAACAAACAAATGGGATTACATAAAACTAAACAACTTTTGCACAGTGAAGGAAGCTATTAATAAAATAAAAAGGAAACCTACTGAAAGGGAGAAGATATCTGCAAATAATACATTCAATGAAGAGTTAATATCCAAAATATATGAAGAACTTACATAACAATATAAAAAAACAACTTGATTTAAAAATGGGCAGGGGTATCTGGGTGGCTCAGTCAATTACATATCTGACTCTTGATCTCAGGTCAGGTCTTAACTCTTGATCTCAGGGTCATGAGTGCAAGCCCACGCTGGGCTCCACTTTGCACATGGAGCCTGCTTTAAAAAAAATAGGCAGAGAACTTAAATAGATATTTTTCCAAAAAAAAGTCATACAGATGACTAATAAGTGCAGGAAAAGATGCTCAACATCACTAATCATCAGGGAGCTGCAGATCAATACCACAATGAGATATCATCTCACAACTGTTAGATTGGCTATCATCTAAAAGACAAAAATAACAAGTGTTGGTAAGGATGTGGAGAAAAGGCACCCTTGTGCACTGCTGGTGGGAATGCAAATTGGTGCAGCCACTATAGAAAACAGTATGGAAGTTCCTAAAAAAAAAAAAAAAAAAATTAGAGCTACCATACAATATAGCAATTTCACTTCTGAGTATTTATCCAAAGAAAACAAAAACACCAATCTGAAGAGAGATATATATGCCCCTATGTTCATTGCAGCATTATTTACAAATGCCAATGATACGGAAGCAATCTAAGTGTCCATCAATAGATAAGTGGAAAAAGAAGATGTGAGATACACACACACACACACACACACACACACACACACACTGGAATATTACCTAAACATAAAAAGAATGAAATCTTACCATTTGCAAAAACATGGATAGAACTAGAGGGTGTATGTCAAGTGAAATAAGTCATACAGAGAAGACAAATATCTTATGATTTAATTTACATGTGGAATATAAAGAACAAAACAAATGAAGAAGGAAAACATAACAGAAACAAACTTATAGATACAGAAAACAAACTGTTGTTTACCAAATGGGGGAGAAGAAGGGGGTAGGCAAAATAGGTGAAGGGGATTAAGAGATACAAACCTCCAGTTATAAAATAAGTAAGTCACAAGGATATAATGTACAGCATAGGGGACAGAGTGATTAGTATTCTAATAATTTTGTATGGTGACAGATGGTAACTAGACTTATTATGGAAATCATTTTGTAATGTATAAAAATATTAAATCACTATGATAGACACCTGAAATTAATAGGATATTGTATGTCAATTATAATTCAATAATAAATAAATAAATAAATACAGGAGAAAGGAAAAAATAAAATAGAAATGTAGTTTTATTGTCTTCTGGCCTCCATTGTTTATGAGAAGTCATGAAAATTCTGCCTATAGTATCACAAACTTCTATTGTGATTTCTTATTGATCTTTGGGGTTTTAGAAATATGTTGTTTAATTTCTTAATGTTTTGTGAGTTTTCATTTACCTTTTTCGTTATTGATTTCTAGTTTACTTTCATCTTGATCAGATATATTTTATATAATTCCAATAACTTAAAAAAAGAGAGAGAGAGGGAAGCAAACCATAAGAGACTCTTAATGATAGGGAGCATACTGAGGGAATGATAGGGAACATACTGGAAGGAGGTGGGTGGAGGATGGGCTAAATGAATGATGGGTATTAAGGAGGGCACTTGTGATGAATCAGTAAATTCTATTCCTGAAACCAATGTTACACTATATGTTAGCTAACTAGAATTTAAACAAAAATTTGAAAAAAATTATTAAGACTTATTTTAAATCCCAGTTATATGGTTTATTTTGGCAGAAATCAATGAAATAGAAACCAGACCAAAGAAGCCAGAAGTTTGTTCTTTGAAAATATTTTTGTATCCAATGTTTTCTGTGATTTTCTTAGAATTTTTTAGATCCAATGTAAGTATCCTAGGATTTTATGTGCACTCAAAAAGAAAGTTCTTTCTGAAGTTGTTGAGTATAGCGTTCTATAAATATCAATGAGATGAAGTTGATTAATTGCGTTGCTCAAACCTTTAATTAAATTATTAACTTATCTATTTTCCTTTTCATTATGTTAATTTTGTTTTCAAAATAGACATTTTTAAATAAGATTCGTTTTGTTATATGTCTTAACTGAAGTAAAATTGGTATATTATATATTATATTATATTAGTTTCGGGTGTATGACAATAATTTGATATTTGAGGTGGCTGGGTGGCTCAGTCAATTGAGCATCTGGCTCTTGATTTGGCTCAGGTCGTGATCTTGGGGTCATGAGATCGAGCCCTGTGTGGGGCTCCATGCTGGGCATAGAGACTGCTTAAGATTCTCTCTTCCTCTCCCTCTGCCCCTCCCCCAACCTCCCTCCTCACATGCACTCTCTCTCTCTAAAAATAATAATTTTTTATTTGTATATATGACAAAGTGATCACCATAGTAAGTCTAGTTGCCGTTTGTCACCATACATTTGACCCCATTCACCCTCTTCATTCATTCCTCATAGTTCTAATTTTGCTTCACATAATCTGAAACTATGTTATTAGGCACATACACATTTTTTAGGATAACCATCACCAAAATCTCATTTACCAACATTTTAATCACTCCTAAATTATCCCTAATTTCATTTGTAGTCAGTTCCTGTTCCCATATTCAGCCCCAAGCAACCATTAATCCACCTTCTGTATATATTGATTTGTCTATTCTGGATATTTCATAATCATAATATGTGGTCTTTTGTGTCTGGCTTTTTTCATTTAGCATAACGTTTGCAGGGTTCATACATGCTCTAGCATATATCAGTACTTTATTCCTTTTTAATGCTGAATAATATTCCATTGTAAGGATATATCATGTTTTATTTATCCATTCAGCATTCGATGGATGTTTGGATTGCTTACACTTGGAGAATAGTATGAATAATACTGCTATTAACATTCATGTACAAGTTTTTTCTTGGACATGTTTTCATTTCTTTGGGACACATATCTAGGAGTGAGATATCTGGATCCTTTTGAAGAACTCCCAGGCTATGCCATGGAGCACCTGGATGGCTTAGTCAGTTAAACATCTGACTTTGGCTCAGGTCAAGATCTCAGGGTCCTGGGACTGAACCCTGAGTCTGGCTCTCTGCTCAGTGGGAAGTCTGCTTGTCCCTCCACACTCCCCCCTACTTGTACTCTCCCAAATAAATAAATAAATAAATAAATAAATAAAATCATTTAAAAATAGGTAACAAAGCAGCTATACCATCTTACATTCCCACCAGCAGTGCATGAGGTTTCAAATTTCTGCACATCATCAACACGTATCACTCTTTTTATTATTAACATATAATCATATCACTTTTTGATTATAACTATTCTAGTAAGTAAAAAGTGGTATCTCATTGTAGTTTTGTTTTGCATTGCTCTGATGGCTAAAGATGTGGAGAATCTTTACATGTACTTATTGGCCATTTGTATATCTTCTTTTGGAGAGTCTATTCAGAAACTTTGCTCATCTTTTCATAGAGTTATTTGACTTTTTATCAGTGAGTTGTAAGAATTCTTTGTATATTCTAGTACATATTCCTTATTATTATATGTTTGCAAATAGTTTCTCCCATTCTGCGGATTGTCTTTCACATTCTTGATTATATCCTTTGAAGCACAAAATGTTTTAATTTAATTAAGTCCAATGTCTCAAAGTATCTATTTGTTCTTTTCTTGCATGTACTTTTGATGTCACATCTATAAAACTATTGCCTAACTCAGGGTTACAAAGACTTACTCCTTTGTTTTTTTTTTTTTTCTAAGAGTTGTATAGTTTTAGCTCTTACTTTTAGGAATATGACCCAATTTGAGTTAATTTTTGTATACCTTTCTTACAAATCTTCAAAATGTTCTTTTTTATTATTTTAAGTTCTTATTTAAATTCAAGCTAGTTAACATATATGGTAAAATTGGTTTCAGGTGTAGAATTTAATGATTCATCACTTACATATAGCACCCAGTGTTCATCACGACAAATGCTCTCCTTAACACCCATCATCCATTTAGCCCATCCCCTCACTACTCTATCCCTCCAGCCACCCTCAGTTTGTTCTCTGTTGTTAAGAGTCTCTCTTATAGTTTGCCTCCCTCTTTTTTTTTCTTTCCCCTATGTTCATTTGTTTTGTTTCTTTTATTTTATTTTATGTTTTGTTTCTTTTTTAAAAAATGATTTATTTATTTACTTGAGAGAGAGAGCAGGGGGAAGGGCAGAGGGAGAGAATACTCAAGCAGACTCCCTACCAAGTGGAGAGCTTGATGCTGGACTTGATTGCACAACCCATGAGATCATGATCTGAGCTGAAAAGCAAGAGTTGGATGCTCAACTGAGTGGGTCACCCAGGCACCCCTCATCTGTTTTCTTTCTTAAATTCCACATATGGGATCATATGGTATTTGTCTTTTTCTGACTGACTTATTTCATTTAGCATAATACACCCTAGTTCCGTCCATGTTGTTCCAAATGGCAAGATTTCACAGTTTTTGATGGCTGAGTGATATTCCATTGTATATACATACCACATCTTCTTTATCCATTGGCTACTGTTGATAACGCAGCTATAAACATTGGGGGGCATGTGCCCCTTCAAATTTGTATTTTTGTATCCTTTGGGTAAATACTTAGTAATGCAATTGCTGAGCCATAGCATAGTAATATTTTTAACTTTGGGGGGAACCTCCATACTGTTTTCCAGAGCAGCTGCTCCAGTTTGCATTACACAGGATAGAAAACCCAGACATGGACCACAACTATATGGCCAACTAGTCTGGTCAACAGTGTAAGAGAGTTCCCCTTTCTTTACATCCTCATCAACATATGCAGTTTCCTGTTTTGTTAATTTTAGCCATTCTGAGAGGGGTGAGGTGGTATTTCATTGTGGTTTTGATTTGTATTTCTCTGATGTCGAGTAATGTTAAGCACTTTTTCATGTGTCTGTTAGCCATTTGTATGTCTTCTTTGCAGAAATGTCTGTTCATATCTTCTGCCCATTTCTTGATCGGATTATCTGTTCTTCGGGTGTTGAGTTTGATAAGTTCTTTATAGATTTTGGATACTAGCCCTTTATCAAATATGTCATTTGCACATGTCTTCTCCCATTCCACAGGTTGCCTTTTAGTTTTGTTGATTGTTTCCTTTGCTGTGCAGAAGCTTTTTGTCTTGATGAAGTCCCAATAGTTCATTTTTACTTTTTTCTTCTTTCCTCCAGAGACATATCTAGTAAGAAGTTG
>CM052900.1:74663101-74723572 GCA_028534135.1 Potos flavus | reverse complement strand
CAAGAAGAATTTTGGGGGAGCTATGAACCACAGGGAGCTATGGGGAAGATAGAAGTCGTAGCATTTGGGAAAGAAGTTTCAATCAGAGCATGGGATTGGTACTGAGAAAGTGGCATATTGTTGGAACTATAGCTCTAAATGACAAAACACAGGTCAGTCTAGGCTGGTGAGTCAAAAGAAAAGGAACGGCATGATGTAGAGTTTAAGAACAAGGTCAATAGTGTCAATATATTTAGGTTTTCATTCACAACTTCCATAAGTTTTCCCAGGACTTTCTTGTGTGATTAGCACTATTTGAGAAGTTGAAAAATTCTTATGGAATTGTGATAATTTCCTCATCCTCATGTTTAATCGAGGCAAGTATACGTTGGCAAGGAAATTTTATTTTTATATTTTATTTTTTTTAAGATTTACCTATTTGTTTGAGAGAGAGAGTGTACAAGTGGGGGGTGGAAGGTGGAGAGGGTGAGAGAGAGAGAGAACCCCAAGCTGACCCCGTGCAGAGCACAAAGCCCAATGCAGGGCTTGACCCACAACCCCAAGACCATGACCCGAGCCAAAATCAAGAGTCAGACATTTAACCGACTGAGCCACCTAGGCACCCTGAGGATCGATTTTTAAATTTGTTTTTGTTTTTGTTGTTGCTGTTGTATTAATTTTTTGCTTTTCAATTCCTTGTTTCACTAATTTAACCTGAGCAAACGTTTATTAACTTTTAGGGAGTAGTGAGCTCATCATCACTGGAGATGGCTCCAGAGGCTGGACTGCCACATCTATTGAGATGATTCTTATAGTTTCTACCAACCATGAGTTTTTATTATCATGCTAGATGTTTATAAAATGTAAATATGATATTGTGAAGAGTTTGTAGGAATTTCTTGGTTCTCCTGAGTGGTTCAATTCAATTACTCCTGAGGAGTAGAAGATACCCCCTGGGTGGGAAAATTTAACCCCCTCAGCGTACTCAACTGAGATTTCATGTTTTGACAAAGCAAATTTTTTTATTTCTTATTTATGGCCTTCAGGCTTGCTGGGTTTCCACCACTTAAATTTAGCTTTAGGAATTCTTTAATTTTAACTTCAGTATCAAATTTCTATTGAATTGTAAATACTTTAAGATCCTTGAGGCTGAGATTGGAATTGTAATGAAAACTTTGTCTCTTAATCCTATGTCTTGAATTCTTATAACGAAGAATAAGAAGGGTAACGTATTTTGTATATATGCTTTGAAATCTCAAAGTACTTTAAAAACATCATTTTATAATCAGATAAACTACCCTTCCTGGCACATTTCACACATAGCAATGCTTTCAGCTTCCACCTTTATGCCAATGACTCAAACTCTTACCTTCAGCCTTTCTCTTGAGTACCAATCCTATGCTTTTAATTGCTGACTGGGCACTTTCTCATGGATGGCCCACAGCACCTTAAATTTCCAAAATTATTCCATTATTTTCATTCTATCTGCCATCAGTTAATGGCATTCCCTTACTTCTGAACTATCCAAATTGATTCAACAAATCCATACCCACTCATAGGCTCCAGGATACTCTAAAAATGGCTCCCTTGCTGTGAAATATTGCTGCAAAGGCTTTCTCCAGTCTCCAAAACCTCTATGTTCACTTTATAGACCATACCCTTCAAATATAGTTGGATATCTGCCCACCCTCCAGGTCTAAATGAGAAAATCTGAATGTCGGGATCTCCTGACCACTAAGAAAAGTCAATGGATTTTGTGATTTTGAAATTATGTACAAAATTCCATGAATGTATGTAAGTACATTTTTCTTAGTCTTTGGATTTCATCTGGTCTTCAGAGCAGATCATGATCCAATAAAGGCTGACAACCCCAGGATATTTCCTTCCAATGTCTTCTACTTCCCAGTCTTCCTTCATCCCCTTGCAGATGCCCCACTCCCATACCTAAGTCTGGTTTCCATGCAGATCTCTGGATTCCCACCTGGTCCAGAAAGGGTAGAAAAATATTCTCTGAGGCCCCTGTTGCATAAGTACTTGGTTGCTTATCCCCAAAAATGTCCAGAAAGGCAGGTCTGACACAATTCCCATAGCCAAGTTTTGTGCCCCAGAGGCAATCGATTCCCTGTCACCTCACCTGATGCCCCAGAAACAAGCTGGGAGCCTGACAGCAGCCTCCTGGAATTGTCTCCAGTTGCAAGTTGTCCTTGCAGGTTGGCAGGGACCTCCCTCCAAAGATATCTATTCAGCTGCTAGTCAGTTATTGCCTTCAAAGCTCAGAATCTAAGTGTCCTTCTTCCCTCAGTACCTATGCAGCCTTTGGAAATATTCACCAGTGTCCCAGAAACATTAGCAACCTTTATGCTGTGGCCATACTTATGTTGAATCCTTCTGAGCCAGTTTATCTTTTACTTCTGTTGTCTATGATTCATGACCTGACTATAGCCTGAAGGATCCTTGTCCATCATTTAACTTTAGATCTTATCCCCTTGCCTATGGAGAGAAGTGTTCTCAGAAGTGTTCTCTATCAATTAAAGAACAGTCCACATACACACATCATCACCACAAACATCTACTCACATATTCACATACATGCTCATATATATTACTGTGGCTTTGCAATCCATCTGTGGCCCATGGATCCAGCAAATAGACTCTGCTTCAAACAAATCATTGACTCCTGCTTTTGAAAGAGATGTCAGTTCTTACATACATACACATGGACATCCTACTGATCTTCATAAAGAAAAATAATGAAGATCAAAAATCTGCCAGGAATCCTTGGTCACCATGCAGTCATCATCTGGGGCCATTACCAACTGCCCTGAGCATAAGCCTTCAAGGCTTTCTCTACAGAGAATACCATTCCTCATGAAAATAGATATCTAAGATACCTTTTACTTCATCTTCATCTAGGCAATGGAAGACAACCTTTCAGATATGTATTGGTGTGAATTTACCATTATGTCCTCTGGGTTCTGCAATACCCCAACAAATGTCCTTACATGATTAACAGCATTTTAAGTGACCTTGTGGTAGGATGTACTTATAAAACATGCTAATGTACTTAGCCACACTGCCATCCCATGACCTTCAAGTAGCACTTAATCACCTATTTTAAAACTGCCTCCAGCTCAACTGCAAAAGAATTCAAGAAATTCAAGGTAGAGATTCTGGACACACTGTAATTAGCCATGTAGCCTATGTGTTTATTCATTTATTACTGCTGCTGTAACAAATTACCACAAATTTAGTGCCTTTAATCAACATATATGTATTATCTTCTGGTTCTGGAAGTTAGATGTTTAACAGTCAAGATGTCAGCAGAGCCACATTCCTTCCAGAGGCTCTAGGTAAGAATTTGTCTCCTTAATATTTTCAGCTTCTACAGGCCACCTATATCCCTCAACTCATGGACTCTTCCTTTATCTTCAAAGTACAATTGACCCTTGAACAACATGGGGGTTAGGGACAGTGATCCCCCATCCAGCCAAAAATCCACATGTAACTTTTAACTCCCCCAAAATTTAACTACTAACAGCCTACTGTTGACCAGAAGCTTTACTGATAACATAAAGTCCATTAACACATATTTTGTATGTTATATGTATTAAATACTGTGTTCTTATAATAAATTAAGCTGCAGAAAGGGAAATGTTACTAAGAAAATCATAAGGAAGAGAAAATTTAGTGCACCATATTGTAAAAAGTTCTCGTATAAGTGGACCCATGCAGTCCAAACTCGTATTGTTCAATAGCCAACCGTACATCAATTTAACATCTGCTTCTATCATCCTATCTCCTTTCTCTTTGACCCACCTGTCTCCATCTTATAAAGACCTTCATGACCACATTGTATGTACCCAGATAATCCAGGATAATCCCTCCATCTCAAAATTCCTGATTTAATCACATGTGCAAAGTCCCCTTTGCCATATTAGATAACATATTCACAGATTCTTGGGATTTGGGACAAGGACATCTTTTGGGGACCATTATTCTGCCTGCCACAGTGAACAAAGCAACAGTCTTTTTAGGATTTTAGTTTCCCTTCTTTCTGTTAATAAGTGCGTTAAGCATCCCCTGGGTCCACTTGTTACTACCAGCAGCTCATTCTCTAGTTTACCACCCTGACATCTGCAATACTGACCCCTTTCAGAAAAGAATAAAAGTTTTCTTATAGATAGAAATGATGTAGTGTTTCAGCGTATTTCTCTCTGCCTTGATTAAAGCTTGCTCTACTATGCATGGCCTCAGTGGTAGGGCCACACATCTTCCACAGGTGAATCTCAGTCTCCTCTCTGTTTATGACTTACAAATTCTAACACAGATAAAAGTTCATTATCTGATTTAAGCGTGTGGGTTCAGTGTGCTGAACATACTGTTTGAGAGCAATAAATGGGTTAGTTGGTCTGGCTGCAGCAGAGTGAGAAAGAGGGACACATTTTATTTATACATTTTTTATACTTTTTATACATTTTTGATATTTATACTTTTTATACATTTTTATATTTTTATTTGATACATTATTTATACATTTATCTGTTAAGCAGTTGATATTTTTCTACTTTTTGAATATTATGCTTCTCTGAACATTCATGTAAAAGTTTTTGTGTAGACATATGTTTTCATTTCTCTAGATGTATACCTGGAGTAGAATTGCTAGGCTATGTGGTAACTAATTCTATGTTTACCCTTTCAAATCTTTTTTGTTAAAGATTTTATTTATTTATTTGTTTGTTTGTTCGTTTGTTTGACAGAGAAAGAGAGCACAAGCAAGGGCAGCAGCAGTCTCCAGGCTCAGCAAGGGGCCCAATGCGGGGCTTGATCCCAGGACCCTGGATCATGACCTGAGCTGAAGGCAGATGTTTAACCCACTGAGCCACCCAGGCACCCCACCCTTTCAAATCTTTTTGAAGACCACCAGAATGTTTTAGAAAACATCTGTACCATTTTATATTCCCACCAGCAATACATGAGGGTTCCAATTTCTTCACATCCTCACCAAGGCTTATTATTATCTGTCTTTTTGATAGTAACCATCCTAGAAGGTGTGAAGTAGTGTCTCTCTGTGGTTTTGTTTTACACTTATTTGATGGCTAATGAGGTTGAGCATCTTTTCATGTGCTTATTGGCCATTTATACATCTTCTTTGGAGAAATATCAACTCAGATCCTTTGCTCATTTTTAAATAGTGTTATCTTTTTATTACAGAGTTGTAAGAGTTCTTCATGTTGTCCAAACATAATTTCCCTTATCAGATACATGTTTGCAAATATTTTCTCACATTCTATGGGTTGCCTTTTCAAGTTTTTATTTTAATTCCAGTTAATTAGCATACAATGTTATATTAGTTTTAGGTGTACAGGATTGCCTTTTCACTTTCATGATGGTTTCCTTTGAAACACAAAAGTTTTTCTTTTTTTTTCTTTTTTAAAATTTACTTATTTTAGAGAGAGAGAGAGCATGCATGAGTGGGGGGAGAGGCAGACAAAGAGGGAGAGAGAATTCCAAGCAGATTCCAAGCCAAGCACAGAACCCAACATGGGGCTCAATCCCATGACTCCAAGATCACGACCTGAGCTGAAACCAAGAGTCAATCACCCAACCAAGTCACTCGGGTGCCCCAAAAGTTTTTCATTTTGATGAAATCCAAGTAACATAATTTTTTCTTCTATCGTGTGCTTGTGCTTTTGGTATCATATCTAAGAAAGTTTTGCCTAACCCAAAGCCACAAAAATTTATTCCTATATTTTCTCTAAGTCTTTTATAATTTTTTTCCTCTTACATTTAGATCTATGGTCCATTTTGAGTAAATTTTTTGTATGGTATAAGATAGGAGTCTAACTTCATTCTTTTGCATGTGGATATTCCAGCAGAATTTGTTGAAAATACTATTCATTCCCCATTAGATTGTCTTTCACTCTTATTGAAAATCCAGGTTGTGAGTTTATTTATAGATTCTTAGTTCTGTTTCATTGATCTATATGTCTCTCTTTATGCCAGTATTATACTGCCTTTGTTGTAGCTTTAGAGTAAGTTTTGAAATCAGAAAGCATGAGTCCTCCAACTTTGTACTTACTTTTCAACATTGCGTTAGCTACTGAGTTGCTTGCACTTCCCTATTAGTTTTAAGAGTAGTTTGTCAAGGGCAACTGGGTGACTCAGTCGCTTAAGCATCTGACTCTTAACTTGGTTCAGGCCGTGATCTCATTATCTTGAGAGTGAGCCCCACATCAGGCTCCGTGCTCAGCAGGAAGTCTGCTCTAGATTCTCTCTCCCTCTCCCTCTGCCCTTCCCCACCCCCATGCTCTCTCTTACTCCCTCTCTCAAAATAAATAAATAAGTCTTTTTCTAAAAAAGAAATATTTGTTTATTATTTTTCTGCAGAAAAAATCAGATGGGATTTTAATACGAAATTACATTGACTCCATAGATCAATTTGGGATGTACAACCATCTTAAAAATATAAATCTTCTGATATGAATATGGGATATATTTCCATTTATTTAGCCTTCTTTAATCTTTCCGTGTTTGTAGTTTTCCAATTCAAATTTCCATTTTGTACTTCTTTGTTCTTTCTTAATATAAGCATTTTACATCAATAAATATCCCTCTGTTATTGCTTTTGCTGAATCCTATATGTTTCAGTATTTTGTATCTTCCTTTTTATTCATCTCAAGGTATTTTCTAATTACCCTTGTGATTTCTTCTTTGATTCATTTGTTACATAGGAGCGTGTTGTTTAGTTTCCATATATTCATGAATTTCTCAAATGTCTTCCTGTTACTGATTTCTAATTCTATTATACAGTGATTGGAGAACATATTTTGTATAATTCCAATCCTTTCAAATTTACAGAGGTGTGTTTTATGGCTTACAATATGATCTATCTTGGAGAATGTTTCATGGGTACATGAGAAGAATGTGTATTTTGCTCTTTTTGGGTGATATTATGAACTGAATTGTGTGTCCCTAAAGTTCTTATGTGGAAGCTATAGCCCCCAATTTTACTATATTTGGAAGTAGGGCCTTTAAGGAGATAATTAAAGTTAGATAAGGTCATGAGAATGGGACCCTAACCTGACTAGTGTTCTTATAACAAGAGGAAAAGACATGGGAGTTCTTTTTCTCCATGTGTACACAGAAGAAAAGCCGTGTGAGGACACAGCAAGAAGATGGGCATGCACAAGTCAGAAACCCAGTTTTCTGGAACCTTGATCTTGGACTTCTAGCCTCCAGAACTGTAAGAAAATAGATGTATGTTATTTAAGCCACCCAATCTGTGGTATCTTGTTATGGCAATCCAAGTAGACTAACACAGGTGGAACATTTTATATATGTTTATTTCTCCCCTCCAATCTATAAGTTTTGTTTTATGCATTTTGGGGTTCTGTTATTAGACACATATATATTGGAACCTCCATTTTAACAATTACTCGGGTCAAAAATCTTAAAGCCATCTGTGACTTTGTTCTTTATATCACACTTAACAGCAAATCTATTTGCAAAGCTTGTCTTCTTTAATATAAATATATATTTAGAATCTGACTACATTTTACCACCCCTACTACTACCAACCTAATTCAAGACATTTGGATATATGAGTATGGGGTTCAGCAAAAGAGGAAAGGGATGAAGATATAAATTTGGAAGTCATCACTATACAAATGTAAAGCCATAGGAATGGATGAGAAGACATAGAATGTGAGAGTCCATAAGGAAATATATAGATTTTGATAACTGAGCTCTGTGCAGTCCAACATTTAAAGTTTAAGAAGACGAGAAGTGTCTTAGTCCATATAGGCTGTTATAACAAAATACCACATACTGGGTAGCTTATAAGCAACAGAAATTTATTCATCACAGCTCTGGAGGCTGCAAATCTCAGATCAGGGTGACAACATGATCAGGTGAGGGCCCTCTCCCAGGTCACAGACTACTCCTTATAGCCTCACATGGAGGATCTTCCACAAAATCACTAATTCCATTCATGAGAGCTTCATCTCCCAAAATCTCCCATCACAATGGGTGTTCAGATTCCCATGTGTGAATTTTGCGGGGAACACATTCAGACCATAGCAAGAAGCTATCAAAAAGACAGAGAAGGATCATTCAATATAGTAAGAGGAGAATCCAAAGTATTGTCTCATAGCCAAATGAAACTAAACAATTGCTTATGTCAAATAAGTCAAGTCAATAAGTCAAGTCAATAAGCAACTGGAAATGGTGACTGGATTTAGTTACATGGAAGTTATTGGTGACTCGTACAAGGTACACTTTGATGAACTGATAGAAATAAAAACTAAATTGACATGGTTTGAAAGAGAGTATGTAGAGAGAATGTGTAATTAGTGAGTCAGTTTTGGTAGTTTGTGTCACTCTTTAGGGTTTTTTTTTTTTTTTTGTGAATGAAAGCACAGAGATGTTGTCCTTCTTCTGAGCTCCCATAATGCTCTAGGAATTTCTCTATCATTGGGCTCACTTCTTACTATATTTAACTGTTAATGTGTCTGTCTGAGAGATAGTCAACGGAGCAAAGTAGAAAGTTCACCTTCATTGCCATGGGACCATCACCACCAATATGCATCACAAATATAAGGCAGACAGCAAACTGTCCACATGGAGGAACACCTAGCCCCATCTAAGAAGCTCAGAAAATGCTTTCAGATGGGTGCATTGTCAGAATGCAGTATTAAAGGAAGAGTAACCATTTACCAGGAAAAAGTAGAATGAAAGCAGAGGCATCCCAGACAGTGAAAAGCCATGAGCCAAGGAACAAAAGCATGAAAAGAACTGGTGTTTGAAAGAGCCCCACTTAGCACTTTGAAGCTGAAGAGGTAGAAGCAGGCTCCTGAAGGGCCTTGAAGAACTATAAGCATTTTTGGGTGGATTATTCTACTTGGCCCTGTGCTAAGTGATTTCCAGATATTATTTGATTTAACTTCACAACAAATCTAAGAGGAAAGCACTACTATTAAAATTGTCCTCATTTTACAGATGAAGAAACTAAGGCAAAAGAAATAAGATAAATTTTCTAAAGTCACAAAGCTAGGGAATGATAGAACTGGATTGGCCTGTCTCTTCTACCTTAACCACTATGATATCCTGACTTGCACACTGTGTGAAGGTGTTTGAATTCTACAGAGCTGTAGTTCTCCAAATTTGGTCCCCAGACCAGCAATAACAACCTCACCTGGGAAATTGTTAGTAGTGCAAATTCTCAGTCCCTACCCAGACCTCCTGGATCAGAAGCTAGGCATGAGGCCTGCAATCTGTTTTTAAGAAGACCTCTGAGTGATTCTGACAGGCACTGAAGTTTGAGAACCACTGTTATAGAGAATGAGGAGCCCCTGAAGTATTTCAAGCTGAAGGAGGACAGAATCCATTTTGAGTTGTAAAAAGATCATGGTAGCAGGATGATAGCATTGTCCGAATGGTTTCCATTTTGTTTATGTTGATCAGACAGAGTTTGTAAGTTACTCTTCAGTTGCCAAGCAAGGTTACATTGAGAAACTTAATATATTCATATGTTTCTCCTGTTATTCAGAGAAAAGGGTTTGAGGTATTTTTAATGAACACACATAGTGTTCATATGGAGTCAAAACTAATAGCGTGGGGACGCCTGGGTGGCTCAGTGGGTTAAAGCCTCTGCCTTCAGCTGGTCATGATCTCAGGGTCGTGGGATCGAGCCCCGCATCGGGCTCTCTGCTCAGCGGGGAGGGGAGCCTGCTTCCCCCTCTCTCTCTGCCTGCCTCTCTGCCTACTTGTGATCTCTCTCTGTGTGTCAAATAAATAAATAAAATCCTTAAAAAATATATTAAAAAAAAAAAACTAATAGCGTGAACTGTGTTGGTCAAATCAATAGGAGGAAAACAAGGTCGTGTTCAAAGAAGAATAATTAGAATGGTATGGTGAAAGAACTGATATGGAAGGTAATACTTAAAATCTGAACGTACGTCATACTTTCTAGTTTAAAGATTAAAATACTCATGATGACTAATAACAGCTTTCCTAAAATAAAGGAGGGCTACCCAGGAAGACCAGACAAGATAGAATTAGATAAAATAGAAAGGAATTAAACTAGACTTTGCCCAAAAACATGTACTGGATTCCAGAATCATTTGAAAAATTGTATATTGATTTATTTGTTCATTCATGCATTTATTCAAGAAAATGTATTGAGCACCTTTCAGTATGTCAGATATCATAGTAGACATTAAGACTGGTGGGGTGAACAAAATTGGGGAGAGTCCCAGGCTTCACAGAATTTATATTCTGGTTGGGAATATAGAAATTAAAGATACATATATATGTCTTACTAAATGTCAGATAATTGTTAGTGCTACAAAGAGAAATAAAGGAGACTAAGGGGACAGCAAGAGATTCTTTTACAATCGGAAGCGTTAGAGGACCCCTCCCCAAGAAGGCAACATGAGAGGAGAGAGGAAAAGAGGAAAGAACTGTGCAAATATCTAGGGAAAGAAAATTCTAGGCAAAGGGGACAGCAAGTGGGATCATCCTCAGTAGCTCCCCTACAAACCTATGTTATATATGTGTCTTTATTTCTTTTTATTTTATTTCTAATAATTATATACATCCTTTCACTATTACCATTTTATAAGATCATCTGAAATAGCCTTTCTTTGCAAAATCGCACTATTTAATTTTATTACCGATAGTCATTTTAACCATTGTCTCCATTTTTCCACCTCCCTGACATTCATAACCACTGTTCTACCCTGTTTCCAGTATTCAACTTTTTAAGATGCCACATGTAAGTGAGGTCATGAAGTTTGTTTGTTTGATTTTTTACTTTCTTGTCTGGGTTATTTTACTTAGCATATTGTCCCCAGAGTTCATCCTCATTGTTGCAAAAGGCAGTATGTATTTTTTTTTAAAGACTGAATAAATTTGCGTTGTATATATGAAAAAAAAAGTGGCAGCATGCTTGGTGTGATTGAAAACAGCAACAAGTCTAGTGTGGATGAAGCCAAATGAGAATAGGAAGAATGGTAAGAATTAATCTCTGAATAATCAGGGACCAGATCATATGGGACTCAGAAGCTAGGACATTGGGAGCTTTTTCCTGCGTATGATGAGAAAGCACTGGAAGACTAATCATAGGACTGGGATGACAGGATTTGTATCTACACATCTTCCTTGACTTACGATGCGGTTATACCCCAATAAGCCCATTGTAAATTTAAAATATCGTAAGTCAAAGTGCATGTAATATACCCAAACTACTGAACATCATAGCTTAGCCTAGCCTACCTTAAGTGTGCTCAGAACACATTAGCCCATGGTTGGGCAAAATCATCTAACACAAAGCCTATTTTTATAATAAAGTGCTGAAGAGCTCATGTAATTTATTGAATACTTTAATAACAGTGAAAAACAGAATGATTGAATGGGTACAGAATGGTTGTAATTGCATTGGTTGTTCACCCTTGTGATCGCCTGGCTGACTGGGAGCTAGGACTCCCCTGCCCAGTATCACGAGAGAGAATGGTACTGCATATCGCTAGCCCTGGAAAAGATAAAAATTCATAACTTGAAGTAGGGTTTCTACTGAATGCCTATTGCTTTCACATCATTGAAAAGCTGAAAAATCACAAGTTTAACCAAAGTTGGGGACCATCTGTACAAAGAGTCACTCTGGCTGCTATGATAATGGACTTATAGAGACTAGAGTGCTGGCTGGGAAGCCAGCAAGGAGGCTGTTGCACAGGCCAGGGGCAGGTGCTGGTAGCCTGGACTAGGGAGTTAGCAGTAGATCTGGTGAGAACACATGCAGGAGGCATTTGGAAGAGAGATCTGAGGAGTATATGTATCTTAAGAGATTTGTACGTGGACTAATAGATAATTCAATGTAATCCTCCTAAAAAAAAAAGTATGAGATAGATACTATGACCTTTATCGTTTAGATAAATAAACTGAGACTTACAGAGATTACTTGTCCATGATCAGAGTGGCAAAGCCAGAATTCAGATCTACATGGCACCAAAGCCTACTCTTTCCACTGCAGTTCACCAACTTCGAATCTAGAACAGATATACTGGGAAAGAATCCAGTGTCAGCTCCAAGTTTAAATGAATAAACTAGGGGCGTCTGGATGGCTCAGTCATTAAGCGTCTGCCTTCATGATCCCAGGGTACTGGGATTGAGCCCCACATCGAGCCTTGCATCGAGCCCCCCATAGGGCTCCCTGCTCTTAGGGAGGCCTGCTTCTCCCTCTCCCTCTCCCAGTCCTCTGCTTGTGTTCCCTTTCTCGCTGTGTCTCTCTCTGTCAAATAAATAAATAAAATCTTTTAAAAAATGAATAAACTAATAGAAAGTTGGTGATCATTTTGATTCCTCCCTTAGGAAAGATAAACTATTTGACAGAGGGGAAATCTTGGTTTTAATAACAGTTTTATTAATGAGGGAATCTCAAAGAAATTGTCCTAAAACTAATGTGTTGATTAAAATTTCTGAATATTTATAAACTCTAAAAAGAGAATTAATCTAAGAAAAACTCCATACAAAACAAAAATTGCTCCCCTCAAAAAAATTTCAAGAAATCTGTTAAAAAGCACAGTACCAAACATTCATCTTGAAGAAATTACCAAAGGATCATATATAATTATATAAAAGATGCGTATCATAGTACTTCTATAATGGCAAAATCATGAAAGCCACCTAAATGTTCAATAATATGAGATTAATTAAATACATTTTAATGTATACCTCCACAAAATATAATGTTATGCAGCCACTTGAAATTGTACATTCAAATATACTGAAAGCTGTAGGAAAATGTTTGTGCTATGACATTAGTAAAAAAAAAAAAAGATACAAAATGGGATATAAACTAAGAGCTCTATTTTGTGAAGCTATAGATACATAACAGATATAAATAGGGAGACAGAGAAAGAGAATGGATAAGGGAAGAGGGGAAGAGGAAAAGAGAGTAAGAGTAGAAAGAGGGACCTCTGGGTGGCTCAGTTGGTTGAACATCTGACTTGGTTTTGCCTCAGGTCACGATCTCTGGGTCTTCAGACCAAGCCCTGCATCAGGCTCGGAGTTCAGGGAAGAGTCTTCTAAATTTTCTGTCTCCATCTCCCTCTGCCCCTCCCTGCACTTTCTCTCTCATATAAATAAATAAATCTTAAAAAAAAAAAAGAATAGAAATACATTGAAATAAAACCGATCCTGTGGGTGGTATCCCATTGGTGTTATTATTGTTATTTTTTATTTTATTTTGTTTTATTTTTGTGGGCAGCAAAGCAAGGTTTATTGAGCGATAGTAAAGTGATAGTCCAAAGCTCCAAGAGGGAAGGGACCTGAAAGGATTGGCATCAGAGTTTCTAAGTGTAGGGGTTTTTATGGGCTTGTTGGCAGGCTGTTTTAACCCCCCTGTGTCTGTCATTTTTATCTATAAACACATATTCATAATAATAAAAGGACATTTATATAAATAAATTATATAATATAGTGAGCACAATGGCAGGAGGGAGGTTTTTGCGTAGCTAGTGAGAAATGAGCTCACTCTAAGACAGAGACTCACACAGGTTTGGACCATTTGTGCCTTTCTTCTTACCCTCTAGCAGCCACAGAAGCCTACGTGGGAGGTGCCTGGGTGTCAGCCAGCAAGGTCTGTCTAGTGAGGAAAAGTGATGGTCCCCCCGAAGACAGCCCTGCAGATTTCCTTTCACAGTCCAGGATGCTTTGCAACCAAAGTCATTTGACACAACCCACAAGTTTACAAACCCACTTGGGGTGTATTTTATTTTGGTTTCTTTTTCTCATTGTTTTGTAGCTGTGACACCATTGGAAATGAACAGATGTTACTGAATTCATTTTCTTAGGATTTTCCAACCACCCAAACTACAGGGCTTGTTCTTCCTGGTTTTCTTGGTTATTTACCTGGCAACTCTCCTGGGGAACACACTCATAGTAACAACCACCAGCGTCAGTCCTGCCTTCCACATTGTAATGAATTATTCCCCCAGGAACCTGAACTTCTTGAACATTTGCACATGTCCACTAACAAACTGATCTGCATTGAACATTCGACATATTTAAGGCCAATATCTGCTTGATCTTCTGATTTTCCAGAGATGGATATTTACAAATAAACTAAGAAATCTACCACATGCCGTACCCGAGAGGCTGTCAAGTTTTAGTAGTTTAACCACCCACCTCCTTAGGATTGCTTTATCCAATCCCATAGCTTTAAAACCTGCATGTCTACAACTCTCAGATTTATTTTTCTGGGCTATACATTGCTCCCGAGTGTGTGACTTATAGAAGTGAGTGCCTACTGACATCTCCTCTTAGATGTCAAATAGCATCACAAACATACTACGTTCAGAATAAAGGTGTTGATGTGGCCATCCTTTTATCTGTCCCTCTATTTGTCTTCCACCATCACACAATTCCAAACCACACTGAGCAGTCAATCTATGACTGAGTCCTGTGTTTCTGAAGACTATCTCATCAACCTTACCACAAACCTGGGCCTAGCCACTCAGAGTCCAGCACTATTCCTTCACTCATTTTTCCAATTCTACTCTTACTTCACTCATTTTGTTTTCTACAAGGTAACTAAAATGATATTTTAAAAATATAAACCAGTAATCACATACTCCTCTGCCTTCCCTCGGAAAGAACACTTTCTATGTGTATTTCTCTTAGAATGAAATGAAATGTATACTCCTGGGGTTCCTCTTCCAGTCATGCATGGGTAAAAGGATATATCATCAGAAAAAAAAAAAAAAAAAAAAAAAAAACCAAAACCTGTAAAAATACCAGAAACAACCATTTCAGATATTGGACAAGATGCAGTACAGGAATCCCTAAGAAAAGGAAAGCAAAGTAGGCCCTACCATTTCAAGGCTTCCTGCCAGGAGGTAATTTCCCATCTGCAGTGCAGGGAGGGAGAATCCAAACAAAGCCCAGTCTTATGAGCCCATCTCACTCTTTTGAGGAGAAAAGAGGAGTACAGGGAGGCTAGGAATCCTGGAATTTGTGGAGCAAGATATTCAAAAGGAGGCAGTTATGCAGAGAAAGAATTCCAGAAATTTACATTAGCATCCCCTTGAGTCTTTGACTGAATGCCAATTCATGCGTGCATAGGGACAAACCCCATGAAGCTAGGCAAGAATCCCCTTTGGGGAAGACCAATCACCAGGAAGAGATAAAGAACAGTAAGCCAAATTATTCCCAGGTCCAGAAATCATTCTAATTTCCACAATGTCAAGTGTAGAGACATCACTGGATATACAAGGCAGTCAGTGGAGATACCAGAAGCACCATACCTTAGAAGTGTGGCTCAATTTGGGGTGCTGGCTGGCACAGTCAGTAGAGCATAGGACTCCTGATCTCAAGGTTGTGCGTTCAAGCCCCACATTGGGTATGGAGCCTATTTAAAAAAAAAAAAGAAAGAAAGAAAGAAAAGAAATGTTACTAAATTAGTCCTGAAGGCTCATCTAGACCTCTCTTAAAGAATTTCATGACAGGCCTTGAAGGCGTCAAATTGATCTGCAACTAACTAAACTGATAGGAAAAAAAAAAATCAAACATTCTTTAAAGAAATGTAACAAAATATGGAACTCAAGAATATAAAATTCATTACTTCCAGCATCCAATTAAAAATTTACCATATGTAAGATGAAGGAGAAAAATGCAATTTCAGGACAAAAACAGTCAGTATAAACAGATCCAAAAATGATGGAGATGATATGCTTAGCAAATAAAGACATTATAGCAGCTATTATAAATACGTTCCATATGTTCAATAACGTAAAAGAAAACATGAACATAATGAGAAGAGCAATGGAAGACATAAAAAGGAACCAAATAAAATTTCTTCTAAAGATAAAAAATACCATATCAGAAAGAAAGTTCACTGTGCAACTAATAGCAAATTAAAAACTACAGAAGAAAAGATCAGTAAACTTAAAGACATAGCAACAGAAACTATGCAAAGCAAAGCACAGAAGGAAAAAGACTGGGAAAAAACCCAAGGGTTTAGTAATTTGTGAGACAATACCAAGTGACCTAACATAGAGCTAACTGGAATCCCTGGAGAAAAGAGAGAAGGGGAACAAAAAGATATTAGGGAAAACAATGGCTAAAAATTTCTAAATTTTACGAAATTATCAACCCACACATCAAGGAAACTCAGTGCACTAAAAGCAGGATACACACACATTACCACTTATGTATGACATGATCAAATTGCTAAAAGAAAGAAAATCTGATAGAAAAATTTGAAAGTTACAATGGGAAAAGACACATTATATACAGAGAAACAAATATAAAAATTATCATGGATGTCTTGTCAGAAACTGTGCAAGCCTGAAGACAATAGAATAACATCTTTAAAGTTCTAGAAAAATTGTCCATCAAGAAACCTAAGTCCAGTGAAAAATGCTTTTCAAGAATACTTTTCACTGAAACTACCATTTAGGTATTTCTCCAAGTGGACTGTAAGCTCCTGAAAGACAGGGTTTCTGTGTGCACATACTAAGCCCTCAAAAAATGTTTATCTTGAGGTAAGAGCATGTTGGCAGAGAAGTAGGAGACCTAACTCTCATTGGGTCCCAGGAATTCAGCTAGAGAGTTATCAAACCATTCTGAACATCTACAAACTCGACAGGAGATTGAAGAGAAGAAGAGCAGCAACTCTAGGAACAGAAAAGCGACCACTTTCTGGAAGGTAGGACATGCGGAGAAGTGAACCCGAGGCGGGAGGATAGACTGTGGGGGGAGGGGCCGGCTCCCGGCAAGCGGTAGAGCAGCGGAGCACAAAATCGGAACTTTTAGAAGTCTGCTCCACTGAGGGACGTCGCTCCAGAGGCTAAGCAGGGGGTGGAGCCCTCATGGGGACAGTGTGGTCTCAGGTCTCTTGGGGTCACAGAAGGACAGAGGGTGCCTGAATGTGGCAGAGCTCCCAGGTATCGGATTAGGGAAGCCGACTGCAGAGACGGAACCAAAGAGTGAGCTCTCAGCTCGGGCTTACCTTAAACCATGATCCAAGGCATAGTCAGGCCACTACTCTTTATGCAGGGACCCCACAAGTGGCAGATCCAGGGAGATTCACCTTCCTCCTCTGGGAGGAGCGGTGCGGCAGCATGCTGCAGGAATCAGCTGGGTTTGGAGACTCCAAACGGAGCTGCATGCCAGAGATAGAAATGCTTGGTCACAGGCTGGGTGAGCTCTGAGTGCAGCCGAAGACCAGGGAGACGGGAGTGATTGACTGCTTTTCTCTGAGGGCGCACTGAGGAGCGGGGCCTGAGCTCTCGGCTCCTACAGGCCGGAGATTGGGAGGCCGCCATCTTCATTCCCCTCCTCCAAAGCTGTACAGAAAGCGTTCAGGGAACAAAAGCTCCTGAGAGCAAACCCGAGCAGATTGCTTAGCCTGGCCCCTGGCAAGGGTGGTGCAATTCTGCCTCGGGCAAAGACATTTGAGAATCACTACAACAGGCCCCTCCACCAGAAGATCAGCAAGAACAGCCAGCCAACACCAAGTTTTGTTTTGTTTTGTTTTTGTTTTTGTTTTTGTTTTTGTTTTTGTTTTTGTTTTCAGCCAACACCAAGTTTACTGATCAATGAGAACTGCAAAACTTCAGAGCTATGGAAATACACATAAAATTCATGGCTTTTTCCCTATGATTCTTTAGTCTTTCAAAGTTAATTTTTTTAATTTTATTTTTTTCTTATTCTATCTTTTAAATTTTCCCCCTTTCCTATTTTAACCTCTTTATTTTATCTTATCAATACCTTTTCAAATCCTTTTTAATTTTCATTGTTGTAGTCATATTCTATCCCTTCATTGTATTTAACCTTATTTTTTTGTATATATATATATAAGTTTTTCTTTCTTTAAAATTTTGGGATACAGTTTCTTCTAACAGATCAAAATATACCCTAAATCTAGCACATGGCTTTGTTCTAGTCTCCAGGCTGATCACATTCTCTCTCTCTCTCTTTTTTTTTTTAACTTTTTCAACCAACTTCTTATCAATTCCTTTTTTAAAATCTTTTTTATTTTTCATCTTTACAGTCATATTCTATCCCTTCATCATGTTTACCCTTATTTTTGTAAATATATAACTTTTTCTTTTTTTTAAATTTTGGGAGGCATTTTTCTAACAGACCAAAATACACCCAAAATCAAGTGCGTGGCTCTGTTCTATTCACCAGCCTAATCATTTTTTTTTTCCTTTCTTCTCCCCCTAGTTTCAGGTCTCTTCTGATTTAGTTAGTGTATATTTTTCTGGGATCATTGCCACCCTTTTAGTATTTTGCTCTTTCATTCATCTCTTCTTATCTGGATAAAATCACAAGGCGGAAAAACTCACCACAGTAAAAAAAGAATAAGAGGCAGTACTGACAGGGACCTAATCAATACGGACATTACTAAGATGTCAGATCTAGAGTTCACAATGATGGTTATGAAGATGCTAGCTGAGCTTGAAAAAAGCATAGAAGATACTATAGAATCCCTTTCTGGAGTAATAAAATCCCTTTCTGGAGAAATAAAGGAACTAAAATCTAACCAAGTTGAAATCCAAAACGCTATTAATGAGGTGCAATCAAAAATGGAGGCTCTTACTGCTAGGATAAATGAGGCAAAAGAGAGAATTAGTGATCTAGAAGACCAAATGATGGAGATAAAGAAGCTGAGAAAAAGAGAGATAAACAACTACTGGACCACAAGGGGAGAATTTGAGAGATAAGTGATACCATAAGACAAAGCAATATTAGAATAATTGGGATCCCAGAAGAAGAAAGAAAGAGAGGGGCAGAAGGTATACTGGAGCAAATTATAGTAGAGAACTTCTCTAATTTGGGAAGGGAACAAGCATCAAAATCCAGGGGGCACAGAGGACCCTCCGCAAAATCAATAAAAATAGGTCAACACCCCATCATCTGATAGTAAAACCTATAAATCTCACTGACAAAGAGAAACCATGAAAGCAGCTCGGGACAAGAGGTCTGTAACATACAACAGTAGAAATATTAGATTGGCAGAAATATTAGATTATCCACAGAGCCCTGGCAGGCATGATATATTCAGAGCTCTAAATGAGAAAAATATGCAGCCAAGAAGACTATATCCAGCTAGGCTGTCATTGAAAATAGAAGGAGAGGGGCGCCTGAGTGGCTCTGTGGGTTAAAGTCTCTGCCTTTGACTCAGGTCATGATCTCAGGGTCCTGGGATCAAGCCCCGCATTGGGCTCTCTGCTCAGTGGGGAGCCTGCTTCCCCCTCTCTCTCTGCCTGCCTCTCTGCCTACTTGTGATCTCTATCCTTCTGTCAAATAAATAAATAAATAATTTTTTAAAAAAAATATTAAAAAAAAAAAAGAAAAGAAAACAGAAAGAGAGATAAAAAGCTTCCAGGACAAACAAAAACTAAAAGAATTTTCAAACACCAAATGAGCCCTATGAGAAATATTGAAAGGGGTACTCTAAGCAAAGAGAGAACCTAAAAGTAACAGACCAGAAAGGAACAGAGACAATATACAGTAACAGTCATCTTACAGGCAATATGGTGGCACTAAATTCATATCTTTCAATAGTTACCCTGAATGTAAATGGACTAAATGCCCCAGTCAAAATACAGGGTATCAGAATGAATAAAAAACAAGACCCATCAATATGCTGTCTCCAAGAGACTCATTTTAGACCCAAAGACACCTTCAGATTGAAAGTGAGGGGGTGGAAAACAATTTACCATGCTAATGGACATCAAAAGAAAGCTGAGCTGGCAATCCTTATATCAGATAAATTAGGTTTTAAGCCAAAGACTATAATAAGAGATGAGGAAGGACACTATATCATACTTAAAGCGTCTGTCCAACAAGAAGATCTAACAATTTAAAATAGCTATGCCCCTAACATGGAAGCAGCCAATTACATAAACCGATTAATAACAAAATCAAAGAAACACATTGACAGTGTTATACAATAATAGTACGGGATTTTAACACCTCTTTCACTGAAATGGACAGATCATCTAAGCAAAAGGTCAACAAGGAAATCAAGGCTTTAAATGACACACTGGGCATCACAGATATATTCAGAACATTCCATCCCAAAGCAACAGAATACACATTCTTCTCTAGTGCACATGAAACATTCTCCAGAATAGATCACATCCTGGGCCACAAATCAGGTCTCAACCAGTGCCAAAAGATTGGGATAATTCTCTGAATATTTTCAGACCACAATGCTTTGAAACTAGAACTCAACCACAAGAGAAAAGTTGGAAAGAACTCAAATACTTGGAGGCTAAAGAGCATCCTACTAAAGAATGAATGGGTCAACCAGGAAATTAAAGAAGAATTTAAAAAATTCATGGAAACAAATGAAAATGAAAATACAACTGTTCAAAATCTTTGGAATGCACAAAGGTAGTCCTGAGAGGAAAGTATACAGCACTACAAGCCTTTCTCAAGAAACAAGAAAGGTCTCAAATACACAACCTAACCCTACACCTAATAGAGCTGGAGAAAGTACAACAAATAAAACCTAAACCCAGCAGAAGAAGAGAAATAATAAAGATCAGAGCACAAATCAATGAAATAGAAACCAAAAGAACAGTAGAAGAAATCAATGAAACTACGAGCTGGTTCTTTGAAAGAATTAATAAGATTGATAAACCCCTGGCCAGACTTATCAAAAAGAAAAGAGAAAGGACCCAAATTAATAAAATCATGAATGAAAGAGGAGAAATCACAACCAACACCAAAGAAATACAAACAATTATAAGAACATATTATGAGCAACTATACACAAGCAAATTAGACAATCTGGAAGAAATGGATGCATGCCTAGAGACGTACAAACTACCAAAACTGAACCAGGAAGAAATAGAAAACCTGAACAGACCCATAACCAGTAAGAAGATTGAAGGTCATCAAAAATCTCCCAACAAACAAGAGCTCTGGGCCAGACAGCCTCCAGGGGAATTCTACCAAACATTTAAAGAAGAATTAATACCTATTCTCCTGAAACTGTTCCAAAAAATAGAAATGGAAGGAAAACTTCCAAACTCATTTTATGAGGCCTACATTGCCTTGATCCCAAAACCAGACAAAGACCCCATCGAAAAGGAGAATTAGAGACCAGTATCCCTGATGAGCATGGATGCAAAATTCTCAACAAAATACTAGCCAATAGGATCCAACAGTATGTTAAAAGGATTATTCACCACAACCAAGTTGGATTTATTCCTGGTCTGCAAGATTGGTCCAACATCTACAAATCAATCAATGTGATATGATACATTAATGAAAAAAAAAAAAGAACAAGAACCATATAATACTCTCAATAGATGCAGAAAAAGCATTTGACAAAGTACAGCATCCTTTCTTGATCAAAACTCTTCACAGTGTAGGGATAGAGGGTACATACCTCAATATCATAAAAGCCATGTATGAAAAACCCATAGGGAATATCATTCTCAATGGGGAAAAACTGAGAGTTTTTTTGAACATGGCAGGAACATGGCAGGGCTGTCCACTATCACCACTGCTATTCAACATAGTACTAGAAGTCCTATCCTCAGCAATCAGACAACAAAAAGAAATAAAAGGCATCCGAATCGGCAAAGAAGTCAAACTCTCCCTTTTTGTAGATGATATGGTATTTTATGTGGAAAACCCAAAGACTCCACATCAAAACTGCTAGAACTCATACAGGAATTCAGTAAAGTGTCAGGATATAAAATCAATGCACAGAAATCAGTTGCATTTCTGTACACCAACAGCAAGACAGAAGAAAAAGAAATTAAGGAGCCGATCCCATTTACAATTGCACCCAAAACCATAAGATACCTAGAAATAAATCTAACCAAAGAGGCAAAGAGTCTGTACTCAGAAAACTACAGAATACTCATGAAAGAAATTAAGGAAGACACAAAGAAATGGAAAAACATTCCATGCTCATGGATTAGGAGAACAAATATTGTGAAAATGTCTATGCTACCTAGAGAATCTACACATTTAATGCAATCCTTATCAAAATACCATCAATTTATTTCAAAGAAATGGAACAAATAATCCTAAAATTTATATGGAACCAGAAAAGACCACGAATAGCCAGAGGAATGTTGAAAAAGAAAACCAAAGTTGGTGGCATCACAATTCCAGACTTCAAGCTCTATTACAAAGCTGTCATGATCAAGACAGTATGGTACTGGCACAAAAACAGACACATAGATCAATGGAACAAAATAGGGAGCCCAGAAATGGACCCTCAACTCTATGGTCAACTAATCCACCACAAAGCAGGAAAGAATGTCCGATGGAAAAAAGATAGTCTCTTCAACAAATGGTGTTGGGGAAATTTGACAGCCACATGCAGAAGAATGAAACTGGACCATTTCCTTACACCACACCCAAAAATAGACTCAAAATAGATAAAAGACCTCAACGTGAGACAGGAATCCATCAAAATCCTTGAGAAGAACACAGGCAGCAACTTCTTCGCCCTCAGCCACAACTTTTTCCTAGAAACATTGCCAAAGGTAATGGAAGCAAGGGCAAAAATGAACTATTGGGACTTCATCAAGATCAAAAGCTTTTGCACAGCAAAGGAAACAGTCAACAAAACCAAAAGACAACTGACAGAATGGGAGAAGATATTCGCAAATGACATATCAGATAAAGGACTAGTATCCAAAATTTATAAAGAACTTATCAAACTCAACACCCAAGGAACAAATAATCCAATCAAGCAATGAGCAGAAGACATGAACAGATGTTTCTGCAAAGAACACATCCAAATGGCCAACAGACACATGAAAAAGTGCTCAACATCACTCAGCATCAGGAAATACAAATCAAAACCACAGTGAGATACCACCTCACATCAGTCAGAATGGCTAAAATTAACCAGTCAGGAAACGACAGGTGTTGGCAAGGATGTGGAGAAAAGGGAACCCTCCTACACTGTTGGTGGGAATGCAAGCTGGTACAGCCACTCTGGAAAACAGTATGGAGGTTCCTCAAAAAATTCAAAATAGAGCTACCCTATGACCCAGCAAATGCGCTACTGGGTATTTACCCTAAACATACAAATGTAGTGATCCAAAAGGGCACGTGCACCCCAATGTTTGTAGCAGCAATGTACACAATAACCAAACTATGGAAGGAGCCTAGATGTCCATCAACAGATGAATGGATAAAGAAGATGTGGTATACATACACAATGGAATATTATGCAGCCATCAAAAAACCCAAAATCTTGCCATTTGCAACGACGTGGATGGAACTAGAGGGTATTATGCCAAGTGAAATGAGTCAATCAGAGAAAGATGATTATCATATGATCTCACTGATATGAGGAATTTGAGACACAAGACAGAAGATCCTAGAGAAAGGGAGGGAACAATGAAATAAGACGAAACCAGAGAGACAAATCATAAGAGACTCTTAATCTCAGGAAACAAACTGAGGGTTGCTGGAGGAGAGGGGGTGGGAGGGATAGGGTGGCTGGGTGATGGACACTGGGGAGGGTAAGTGTTGTGGCGAGCGCTGTGTATTGTGTAAGACCGATGAATCACAGACTTGTACCCCTGAAACACATAATACATTATATGTTAATTAAAAAAAAAAAGGTATGTCTCTTACCATAGGCTTAGAGCTGTACATAATCTAGTTCCTGCCTCTCTCTAGCCTTATACCGACTCTCCACCGAGCTCCTAGTTTTCTCTTAGATCTGCTACTTCAGCCACAAGGGGTCTCCCTTCTTCAACAAAGCATGACCTTTTCTGAGTCCAGGCTTTTGCACTTGCTGTTCCTTCAGCTAGAGTACGACCCTCATGCTCTTTTGATGTCTGGCTTGTTGTCATTAAGATCTTACCTCAAATGTTCCTTCCTCAAAAAACTGTTCTTTCCATTTTCATATACCCACGCCTTACCCTAAACCCACTCCCCTTTTGGCTTAGCTTGGCTTTCACAACCTAGTGAAGGTGTGATCTTCCAAAAATTACCAAATGTTTTTGAGAGTCCGTGTAACAATAATTTTACCTTTTAATTCCAATTAGTATTCCACTGTATAAATATCCCACAATATGTTTATCCATTCACTTTGTTGATAAAAATTTGGGTCATTTCCAGTTAGGTCTATTAGGAACAAAACTGCTATAAACATTTGTGCATAGGTACTTCATGGACATGTTTTTCACTTCTCTTGCAATATTCCCACTCAGAAAAGAAGGCTATTTGGAAAGTCTCATGTTATAGCACACTCTTAATTATTTTATTCTGAACTACCAAGCACTTCAGGTGGCAAAAGATTAATTAGCTTTAAATGATATCAAACAAATAATAATATTTAGATATGCGAGAGCTATCCCTGATGGAAATGGTGAGAGAGATGGGAAGTGGAGAGAAATTTATATATTTAGTAATTTGTTCTAAAAGTATGACCTCACAATTTTATCTCTTGTATGACAGAATAAACAAGTGTTTTAAATACAGATTGAAAAGCGATAGAGTTCCATATGAATATCTACTGAAAAAGGGATAATATGGTATATTCATACAATGCAATATTAAACAGGATGTGAATAAACTAAAGCTACATGCAACAACATGGACAAATCTTTTTTTGAAGAGTTCAACTTTTTATTGAACAGGTTACAGAAGAGGTTTAGTCCAAAAGACCAAAGCACATGTCATCATCAGTCTCCTCTGATTCTTCTTTCTTTGCTTCCACTTTCTTCTCTTCATTGGGGGCAGACCTCCTGCTGGTGCAGCACCAACTGCTGGGGCAGGTCCCCCAGCCCCTACATTACAGATGGGGCTCCTGATGTTGACATTGGCCAGGGCCTTTGCAAACAAGCCAGGCCAGCAAGCTTCAACATTTACACCTGCTACTTTAATGAGGGCATTGATCTTATCCTCCATGATCATCACCTCAGCATCGTGCAGGATGAGGGTCAAATGGATGCAGACAAGTTCCAAGAGGGAGGCCATGGTGTGGGCAAGTGCTGAGCGGACACTGCTGAGCATGGTGCTAGTCATCAGGTCAAATGAGGGCCTCACCCCAACGTGGCCCTAGCTTCCTTGGGAGGACTGAGCACCTTAGGAGCAGCTGAGGAAAAAAACGACATGGATAAAGCTTATAAGGAAAATCATCTTATATTTCAGGTTCATCTTACATTTAGTCATCAATGGCATACATGTTCCCCACTTTTCATTAAAAGAGTGGCACATCCATAGGCCCTAACTAAGGAGTAGCCCTGTTCAGTCATGTTGTATCATGTCAGCTCTCCTACCCCCCCACCCAACACACACATATTTTGGGCAAGAGATATATGTCTGACCTAAAAGCAGCCAATCCATAATTAAAATTAATACATGCAATCCATGACCAATACAATTAAAACAAACACATGCAATCTGTGCTCAGTTGATTCCATGCTCATTATGAATGCCAGAGGTAATAACAAATTCTGTCTTCAGGAGCTTCTCAGCGAAGGTATATCTAAATGGGGCCCTGAACAAAAAAGAAACATATGCAAATACGACTGAGACTAAAAATGAAAGTTACTGACTCATATTACTAAACTAGACAAAGGGAAACAAAGTATACTTTGGTATAAGATATATAACCAGGATTAAATATAACAAGCCTAACTGTGTATGCATTTAATAACAGAACAACAAAAACTGATAAAACTGAATGGAGAAATAAGTAAATCTACAATTATAGTAGAGATATCAACATCCCTCTCAATCGCTGATAGAACAATTGGTGATGGTAGCTAAAATTGGACAGCTATATACAGAAGAATGAAACTCATCCATTCCCTCACACCAAACACAAAGACAAACTCAAAATGGATGAAAGACCTCAATGTGAGACAAGAATCCATCAAAATTCTAGAGGAGAACATAGACAGTAATCTCTTCGACATTGGCCACAGCAACTTCAAGACACATCTCCAAAGGCAAGGGAAACAAAAATAAAAATGAACTTCTGGGACTTCATCAAGATAAAAATCTTCTGTATAGCAAAGGAAACAGTCAACAAAACAAAGAGGCAACCCATGGAATGGGAGAAGATATTTGCAAATGACACTACAGACAAAGGGCTGATAACTAAGATCTATAAAGAACTTCTCAAACTCAACACCTAAAAAACAAGTAATCAAAAAGAGCAGAAGACATGAATAGACACTTCTCCAAAGAAGTCATACAAATGGCTAACTGACACATGAAAACATGTTCATCATCATTAGCCATCAGGGAAATTCAAATCAAAACCATATTGAGACACCACCTTACACCAGTTAGGATGGCAAAAATTGACAAGGCAAGAAACAACAGATGTTGGAGAGGTTGTGGAGAAAGGGGAACTCTCTTAAACTGTTGGTGGGAATGCAAGTTGGTACAGCCACTTTGGAAAATAGTGTGGAGATTCCTCAAAAAGTTAAAAATAGAGCTACCCTATGACCCAGCAATTGCGCTACTGGGTTTACGCCAAAGATACAGATGTAGTGAAAAAAAGGGTCACATGCACCCCAATGTTCATAGCAGTAATGTCCATGATAGCCAAACTGTGGAAGGAGCCAGGATGCCCTTCAACAGACGAATGGATAAAGAAGATGTGGTCCATATATACAATGGAATATTACTCAGCCATCAGAAAGGATGAATACCTACCATTTACATCAACATGGATGGAACTGGAGGGGATTATGCTAAGTGAAATAAGTTAAGCAGAGAAAGACAATTATCATATGATTTCACTTATTCGTGCAACATAAGGAATAGCATGGAGGACATTAGGAGAAGGAAGGGAAAAATGAAGAGGGGAAATCAAAGGGGGAGATGAACCATGAGTGACTAAGGACTGTGGGAAACAATCTGAGGGCTTTAGAGGGTTAGGGGGGATGAGAGGATGGGTTAACCTGGTGATAGGTATTAAAGAGGGCACGTATTGCTTGGAGCACTGGGTGTTATCTGCAAACAATGAATCGTGGAACACTACATCAAAAACTAATGATGTACTGCATGGTGACTAATATAACATAATAAAATAAATAAATAAATAAAAAAACACTATACCAAGGACCTACCAGGAGTTATAAGGCTTTCACACGCACCCAGCCAATAGGCTGGCGATCTAGTTCCAAAATCCTTTTTTTAGAGTCTGTTTCCTAGGAACATTCTCAATATTTACTATCTTAGCCATATTCCCCAGAAA
Source organism: Potos flavus (assembly GCA_028534135.1). NCBI lineage: Eukaryota > Metazoa > Chordata > Mammalia > Carnivora > Procyonidae > Potos > Potos flavus. The sequence continues at coordinate 74,696,379 of CM052900.1, read as the reverse complement.
ACAGATCTGAGACAGGGATTCATATTGCAGGACCCCACATGTAATGAGAGTGAGAGAAGTAGGGTCAGGCAGACAGAGAAGTGATCCAGTTTTGACAGAGGCCTCAGTTGATCCCATGTGGAGCTAGGTGACTCTTAAGAGTTGTCTCAAATTGAGGCAAGGGGACGAGGCCTTTGTAGCTCCTACATCAAGCAGGCATTGGAAAAGAGATGCCCTCCAAGGAAGATGTTACCTTAAGCAAGACAGTTCCTTTCGGCTGAGAGCAATTCTTAGGCAGGGGCTTCCTGTGAGCCAGTGAGATAGGAGCCCCAGTCCTGAGAGGCAATGAGGGCAAGGCAGCATTGCATTCACTGCAAAGATCTGAAGGTTAGTGTTTTTACATTTGAGATGTCTATTAGACATCCAACTGGAGATGTCAAGTAGCCAGTGGAGTATAAGAGGTTGGAGTTCAAGAGAAAGGTGTGGGCCCAGGACAAATTTGGAGTCCACAGCATTTAGGTGACATTCTAAAACTGTAAAACTAGGTGAGATGACCAGGGAAATTAGAAAAGAAGTAGTTCAAAACCTGGACCTTGGAGCACTTCCAAATGAAGAGGTCTGGAGGAAGTGGAGGAACCAGCCAACATAATGGAGAAGGAGCAGCCAGTGAGGGAGGAAGAAAGCTAAAAGTGTGTTACCAGGAAACCAAGCACAGAAGGTGTTCCCAGGAGAAAGAAACAACTAATGATGTCAAATGCTGTAGATAGATCAGGGGAGAGGACTCAGATGTGTCCATTGGATCTAGCCATCTGGCAGCCCCTGGTGATCCTGACAAGAGCAGTTTGGGTGGCAGAGTAGAGGTGAAAGCTTGACTGAAATCAGTTTATGAGAGAATGGGTAGAGAGGAATTGGGTGCATTAAAAATTAGCTGACTGAGGTATTTGCTATAAAGGGAAGTAAAGAAATGTGGTGCAGCTGAAAGGGGAATGGGGTTAAGGAAGGCTAGGGAGAAAGAAATGAAGTTTTTCAAAGATAAGAGAAATGACAGAACGCATATGATGAAAATGACTGGTCACACAGGACAAATGATAATGTGGGAATAAGAGGGGATAATGCTGAGTGATGGCTTTGAGTAGATGGTAAGGTGTGGGATCTGGTGCACAGGTGGGAGAGTTGGTCTAGTTCGAAGTGTAGGTCCTTCAACCGGAGGAGCACTAGGGAGCCAGAATACATGGGAGTTGGTAGGAGTATTGTGGAAGTTCCTTTGATTACTCCAATTTTCTCTGTGACACAGAAGTACCAGGATCAGTTGAGAGCAGGGACTAAGGACATGTTGGAAAAGAGTAAATGGAAGAGAGATGTAGTTTGAATAGCTGGGCAGCATCAATGCCCACTTGAGGTCTGTGGTCATTAATTTAAAGGGACAGTGATGAGAATGACTGTTTCCTCATCACAGCTATTCATCCATGTAATGGGGATAAAATCAGTGCCTCCCTCCTTGGGTTGTTAGGAGGCTTTAAGGAGTCAACATATTAAATATATGGTATCACTTAAGTGTTCTTATGATCCTGGAGGGTACATTGTTATCTTGGGTACATATCTAATTTTGATCACAAATGAGTTGACTCATAGAAACTCAAGGTTAAAAACCATTGAGCCCAATCACTTAATTGATACTTGAATTGTATCCACATTGCCATTCAGCCTTTGTCTGAGCCGCTCAGGGACAGCACATGTGCTATGCAGTCATTTCATCTCAGGACATCTGGACAAATAGGGAAATCTGCTCTGTAGTAACTTTCACCAATGTCTACTCATTTAGGCCACCCTGAAGAAAGCATCCCTGTCTATGTGCCTCTCCCTTCTATAACTGGTCCTCATCAGGTTTGACTATAGACTGGACAGCAGTCCACACAGTCACCCTGGACACTCAGTATGCTCCCAACTTTTCCTTCCTTAGAGGAATCATTAGCATTCGCAGAAGAAAACACTTCTGTTTTTTAATTCCTCTCACCTCCTGGAGCCACATTCCCATCAAAGCTTCGGACCTGGTTACCTTGCTTATCTCCTCAGTGAGAAGTATGTGATCGGCTTTTGCCTAGCCTAGAATAATTCTTCATTATTGTGATCTGGAGAACTTCATAAGATCTCGGTGATTATTCCATGAAAAATAGTTTTATGTAGTCAAATAATTTTGGAAAACTGCAGGCATAATTAAACCGTTTTCTCATGCAAAAGAGGATGCTGACATGTATTATAAATTCCCAAAGGGGAACTGTAATGCATTTCCTAAATGTATTGGTTAACGAATGCATTTTGTTGTGTTTGCTTCTTTTCTGAGACTAGCATTCCATAGAACAATCTTTGGGAAGTCTCGTCCAGGGAATTTATCTCAAACTTAACTATTATATGACATATAAAATATTAACTTAGATGACTTTATTATAAAATTACATAAATATGTACCATCATAAAATTAGGTATAACCTCCACTCCTTATGCATACAGCTCTCATATAAGCAACTGTAAAACCAAATCAATTTACAAATTAAATATAAGCAAACCCAGTAAAATTCAAATTGACCACATTAAGTTAATGTGACATATAGTACGGTTTTGTTTAAGCAAAATCGCCAATGCAGGGCTTATTGGTAAAAACATAACATCTTATTATTAACTTGGTTTTTCTGACTTTGTGCACAATTGACTTGCATTTGAATCATCATATCATTGCTGATAAATTTCTTTATTAAAAATGGAGCTCATTTAACCACAGATTTGTTTTTAGATGGGTCAATCAATGTAGGGGTGCAGTCCTCCCAAATAAAAAACTGTAATTTAAAAAAATTCTTTTAAGCAAATCAGTTATCGCATATTGACTTATTTTCTGCTATTGAACTGTAGTAAGTTAGTATGAGCAAAGCATACAAGGAAAACACTTAAAATATGAATACCATACAAATGCTATACTCACTGACATGCGCAGATTCTTTCAAGTTTGATGTTTCTATTTTTCTCTGTCACATGGTAGTGAAGAAAATTCTCCCAGTACTTTTACTTTCCTGAACTAGCAGAAACCTTCATTTATAGATGATTCAGAGGTATTATTTGGCCTTCACTTGATAGGAATGTGATCACAAACAGACACAAACCCAGGCACCAAAACTAGAAGGCTATATTCATCTTTTCTGTCTCAGTTAAGCAGCAGCCTTCGGCTCAGGTCATGATCACAGGGTCCTGGGATCAAGTCCCACATCAGGCTCCCTGCTCAGCAGAGTGTCTGCTTCCCCCATATCCCTCTGCCTGCTGCTCCCTTTGCTTGTGCTCTCTCTCTCCCTGTTAAATAAAAAATAAAATCTTTTAAAAAGAGAGAGAGAGAGAATCATCCATAATTCAGAAGGTGCTTGTGTTCATTTTTAGAGATTATTATAAAAGTGGAACAGATTAAGGGAAAATAGAGATTAGGCACTGCTAAAATGCCTGCATTGCTCTTTGCAGAGAGAGTTGGTCCACAACCTCTCTTCTCAGCACAGGGATGAAGAGAAACTGCCTGGCCAGGGTCCCCAGTTCCTGCTTTTCTCCTTTATGGTTCCTTCCCCTCCCCACAAACAACGAGAAAGGAGCTATCAGGTATGTTTTGACATTCATTCACACCAATGTGCTACCTCTGTTGGCAGTTTTAAGACTTTTAATCCATTATTGCGGAAGGAAAGACTTTTCCTCTCACTAAAGGAAGTTCAAATTCAGACTCCCCGGACTGGAGGAGGAGACAGGATTTGGGGATGGAGGGGATATGTAGGAGTGATTCTGTCCTTGGAATTTAAACTATATTTAGGAATGAAATTGAACAGAATATAAATCTAATCTGAAATTTAACTTGCACTTGCAGTTTTAGGCAGGTGACCCGGAGAAAGCCGCTCCTGCAGACACTCTCACAGCCCTTCTTCCCAGTGTCCTCCTCTGTTGCCCTGGACATCAGCTGTCTCTGGCTTGGGGTTCTCTTCCTGTTTGCCTCTCCTCTTTCTGAAGCCTGTCAGTTGTCTCTGTCCCATCCCACCACCTCGTCACCCAGGGAAGGAAAACATGCTCTAGGACCCCTCTGCTCCTGGGCTGGGAAGCGCTGGGTTGACATAAAAAGTAGATGAAGGGAAACTCACCTTGAGAAGCTCAAGTGCTGAGAAGTAAGAGGCATGCCCTTTGTCTTTCACGGTGTGGGTGGTAATAAAGATACTAAGATGCTAAAGATCGAAAACACAGAATCTGGTCTCTGGGTGCACACTGATGTTCTTTATCACTAAGAATGCCGGGCGGTGGGGCACCTGGGTGGCTCAGTTGAGCGTCTGCCTTCAGCTCAGGTCATGATCCCAGGGTCCTGGGATTGAGCCCCATATTGGGTGCCCTGCTCAGCAGGGAGCCTGCTTCTCTCTCCCTCTGCCCCTCCTGCTGCTTGTGCTATGTCTTTCTCAAATAAATAAATAAAATCTTTAAAAGCAAAAAAAAGGAATGGTGGGCTGTGCTGAAGGTCTAATTGAAAATATGTCTTGAGAATTTTCTCTGGCTAGTAATCTCACTCATTCACCTGGATTTTCTGATCTGAAGAGCTCTAAATGGCCAATATTCCACTAAAGTCAGGTGTGGCAGGATTCTTGCCTTTTCCTGAAGAGGAGAAAAACGAGAAAGAAGAACGTGACCATAGCTTGGGTTAAGAGCATGCAACTCATACATTTCATACAAGGCATGCTCCTAACTTCTTTCTGTACAATGTTCATTATTTTTCCTTCTCATTTTTACCTTTTTGACTTTTTTCCCTCATGCTTTCAACAAATATTTATTAAGCCCCTTTGATGTGATAGGCTCACTGCTATGTGTTTCAGAGTTCAAAGGTGAAAGACTCGTCCTTCCCCCTGAGGGACTTTCAGTCTAGAGGAGGAAATAAACAAAAACTAAACAGCAAGACAGAAAATAATTGCAGTACGTGACCATTCCTTTATTTGTTCCGGGCTTGTGCAGCCATCCACATTCCTGTTCTCTCCACAAAGCAAGGCCCCCCTTGGTCTGCCAAGATTCTACAGCCCTTGCCTAGTATCTTGCAGAGAAGGGCACTTAGTGTGTACGTTTGTGATTATGAAGATACAGAACTTTATATAAGACAACCGATCCATCTCTGGGTTGCAAGCTCTCTGTGCAGGGGTAGTATCTAACTGTCCATTTCGTACAGCAGGCGATTCACTGGGAAGGAAGCACAGTAATACTCCCCTGCTGCCACCTGGTGCTTTATTTACACTAAGTTAGGCTCCCAGTAGTGGATAAGGCAATGGGAAATCATTTACCACGCTCAACTCTAAAATGAAATCCCAGCCCTCCCCGCCAACACACACGTGGGCACACGTGAATCCACGCTCACCACGCACGCGTATACACGTCCCCTCATTGCCTCCATCTCTGCGGCCCGGGTTTTCTGGGAATGTGTGTTCCATTAAGACTAGAGCATGGGGAAAGGTGCCATGACTGGAAAATATTTTTCCTCCAGATGACAAAAGCGCGTGCTGGGATGACGAACCCAACTCTGTAGAGTGGAGAGTTGGTGAAGCAAGCGGTGCCCACCAGCTTGTCGGTTAGCTCCTCACCAAATATTTTTGAACACCTGTGTTCAAAACAGGCACAAGGGAAGGCTCTGGGGAATCACTGGTAGACAAGAAGAGTACGTTCTCTGACCTAAAGGGGCTTCCAGTCGAGTGAGGAGAGTCCTGTTAACTCTTTTTTTTTTTTTTTTTTAAGATTTTGTTTATTTGAGAGAGAGCGAGAGAGCACAAGCAGGGCGAGCGGCAGAGGGAGAGGGAGAAGCAGGCTCCCCGCTGAGCAGGGAGCCCCTTGTGGGGCTCGATCCCGGGACCCTGGGATCATGACCTGAGCCGAAGGCAGAGGCTTTAACCCACTGAGCCACCCAGGCGTCCCGAGTCCTGTTAACTCTTAACAAATAAATAAAATAATACCAGGCAGGCATAAGGGCTAGAAAGAACATCAAATATGGGGATGTGACTGAGGGGCTGCCTCAGTGAAGTGGCCAGGGATGTCTGCCCAGAGGAGGTCACATTTGAGATGAAGAGGTGATGCTGATGGTGGGGGGAGGGGCATACCAAGATCTAGGGGAAGAGACTCTGAGGCAGAGAAGCCCACACAGGCCCTGAGAAGAGAAAGACTGTGGCATCTTCAGGACAGAGGAAGGCCTGGGTGGCCAGAGTAACATGAGATGAGTGAAGGGCAAGTGCAGGAAGGGGAGGCTGGAGAGAGTGGCAGGGTTGGACGGGCAGAAGCTTGGGGAACAGCAAAATAAGGCCTTTAGATTGGATTCTATATGCAAAGGCAAAACTGCTAGATGGATTTAAGCAAGGGGGTGCTCTGCTCTGCTTTTAGGAATGATCGAGGTGGAGGATGGATTGCAGGGAAAGTGTGGAAGTCTGAGACCAGTTAAGAGGTTGTGGCTATAACCTAGGTAGAGAGACGATGATGTGTTCTAGCGGCCAGTGGAGATGGGAGAAGTGTCAGCTTTGAGATGTATTTTATAGGTAGAGCCAAAGGGTTTATTGAAAAGCTAGATGCAGGGATGTAAAAGAAAGGAATCCAATAGGGCTTTCAGAGTGTCCAGGTAGATGGTGGTACCATTGGCTAAGGTGAAGAAGGCTGAGATGTGGGAATATATTTGCGAGTGGGGAATCAAGAGCTCTGTTTGGCCATGTTACATTCGAAATATCTGTTAAACTTCCAAATGGAGTAGAGAGGTAGGTGCTAGGTCTGGATCTCAGGGAAAAAGTGCAATGGAGAAGTGGGCATCTTCCCCATGCAGATGGTACGTGAGGTCATGTTTGCTCCCCGTACTCTGCTTTATAGCTTCAAATAATATCCTTACCTAACATCCACTACCCCCAGCTCTCAGAAGAGCATGTTTCCCTTAGCAAGAATAGCAAAGGGAAAGATTGGATGGGATGGTAAAAATCTGCCGTTCTAAAGAAGCAGCCCCTCCAGGCATGTGCATGTCAGACTTTGCAAAGGTTCTACCACTGAACCCCTGATTTTGTTGATGAGGAGTTCCGCGTGCACAGAGGTGAAATGCCCAGTGACGTCACAAAGCTGGTGCACACACAGCAGAGCTAGACCTTGAACCCACGTGTGTGGGCAACCACACGTCCTCTCAGCACTCCCTCTGGCGCCAAGACGGCCTGATGGTACAGAGCCGGTGGGATCCAAACAAGGGCGGGTATATGTACATCCCACAGAAGGATTTAAAATGAAATTTTTAATCCATAGGTGGGGTTTTCACCCTTTATCATTCAAGAGTGAGTGAGAGTTCCAGATCTAGCATAGAACAAACAGGACCCAAAGTTTTAAAAATAGCAATGCTCTGGAAACCAGTCTCTTCATCTCTGTCTCTAGAGTCCCTCTGAGCCCCTTCATCTGTCTTGGTCATCAGTGAAGGCCTTAGGGCACCGAGCTCCCAGACGCCCTGGGGGTTCGCATCTGCCCTTTGTGAATATGGCAACCGGAAGGCAAGGCGCCACTCCGTGTCCCGCAACACACCGCTAGAGGGCTGCAGAGACTAGCAGTGACAGGTACAGCAGGCTGGCCACTGAGACCAGACAGGAGAATCAGCCATCATCACCTAGCGGCCCAGCACTCCCTCCCTTGAGGCAAGGGAGGAAATTGGAGCCTCAGAAAGATGAAGGCCAAGGCCACCGGCTGGTGAGTGACAATCACAAGTCTATCACAGGTCCCCTGGTTCCAAATTCGGTGTGATATCATGGCAAGTGAGTGGGTTTTAGAGCCAACAATCCCCGGTTTTGCTATGTCCCATTTTGTGTCGTTGGTCCAATGGCCCAGTGTCCTGGTCTGTATGATGGGCACTAGTGCTTCTGCCGTGCCGTGTATCATGTTAGGTCGGTAAGCTGGCAGAGCGGAGAGGCCTACCACTTAGGAAACATTTGCCAAATGCCCAGGCCTTCCTCTCTTCCTGACGAAGTGCTGGTTCCTCTCTGAGCTAGCTCATCCTTATGAAGCGGCTGTAAGTCATCACCCCCAAAGGATCCCGTCTGGTTGTAATTCTGTGCCTCAGAGCAAAGGACATAAACAGCACTACAGAGCACTTAAGGAACCATAATAAAGAAAACTGTAGGATATATATGTGTTATGTATGTTTTTAATTTAACAAGGTGGCTGGGAAAGAGCGCGTCTTCCTTGTCAGTGTCCTAGGATTTGGATCCCAGGATTTTTTCACCCAGCCCTAATCAGTGGGTGTATGTAGAGCTCATTCAATGGACAAAGGAGTGTGCTGGCGATTTAGAACACCAACCAGGGAGCCCTGTCCCCAACAGCAACCACCATTCTGCTCCAGACATTGCTTGTATCACCTTATTTATCTTAGCTCATTTCTTCTCCCAGCAGTCCTCCAGGTCAGGCCTCCTTGGCTTGATTTTAGAGATGAGGACCAGAGAGGTTAATTAACTTGCCCAAGTCCAACCAGCAAGTAAGTGGCAATGCTGAAGTGTAAGCTCAGCTCTGTCTGTGCTTTCGCTGTGCCCGTTTTCTTTGAGGTGCTTGCAAAAAATGAGAACGTGGGAAGGGCCATGAAAAGAAGGCTCCCCGGAGTTCTGAAGGGAGTGGCTGCTCCTGACTGAGGAATCTGGAAGGAATTCTGGAGGAAAGCTCAAAGTGGACAAGCCTGGAGGTGGGGAAAAGGAAGAAGGACTTCCCACACACCTATTTGTAGTCAGTTGATCTATTGAAACATGATGTAGGGGTGCCTGGGTGGCTCAGTCAGTTAAGCATTTGCCTTCCGCTCAGGTCTTAATCCTGGGGTCCTAGGATCAAGCCCCGGGTCGGGTTCCTTGCTCAGCAGGGAGCCTGCTTCTCCTTCCACTCCCACTGCTTGTGCTCTCTCTCTCTCTGACAAATAAAATAAAAAAGAAACATGGTGTTGTTGGTGTATGAGAGAAAGACTCTTGTGCACACACACATAGGCACACACACATGCACGCACACTTGGGCAGATGGAACGCTCTAAAAGAATTCTTCCTGGAAGAAAGTAGGGGTCAAAAGCTGAAATGAAGAAATCTAAAGTTGGAGTCGTAACACTCATGCGCTTTCAGGCCCAGCTCACCCAGGAAATTAATTTCACATTGAGTTGTTCTATTAAAAACCCTGACTGAAGTGTCTCAGCAAGGTAAACAATGGGAAAGCCTCCGGGAACTTCCTAAAGCATGTAACATAGCCAGAGGCTGACCCGACCTAATTGGCAGGAGGAGATCAGAGGCCAGGGAAACCCAGTTCTCTTCCACCTACCACAAGCCTGGCCAGCTGCCACTTAGAGATGCCAGCCCAGTGGTCACACAGCAGCTGCAAGGCTTCCCCCCACCTACCCCCGGACCCCAGCCTTCAGAGGTGCTGCCCGCCAGCATTTCAGTCACTGTGAGCACCTTCCAAACATGAAAGTCCAGATGCTCTTGCAAAGCAGTTCTAGAAATAGCCAGGCACCTGAGTGTAAGCCGACACAGGAAACATCCTTCCGTCCGGTACAAAGCATGCTCCTCCAAAGGGCAGGGAGAGGAAGTCATAATTAGAATCATTCATTCATCCAGCAGAACTGAGCCTCCGGCTAGGAGCCAAACGTAGTTCTCAGCCCTGGCTGCACAGGAGAATCACCTGGGATCTTTTAAAAATACCGTCAGGGCTCCACCCAAAACCAATTAAATGAGCCTATCTGGGAGTGGAGCCCAAGCCTTGGTATTCTTTAAAAGCTCTCTGGATGATTCTTATGTGGTTGAGAACCACTGCATTACATATTATGTACAACAAAACCCAAAATCACTGATCAGGCTTCAAGGAGCTCGCAGGTCCACCGAGCCCTACAGTTTGCAATGGTTTTTTTTCTGCGGGTGACCTTGATTGATCTTTGCAACCATCCTGTGTTAAAAAGAAAACCACAGGCCCAAAATGGCATCGCTTGGGCCAGGCCAAGTCACCAAACCCCAGGTTTAATACTTAACTTAATTGCAGTTCCAACCTTCCTCCAGAAACGTAAGTGGTAGCCTGTCAGTCAGAAATTTTCTGATAAACACCGATGAGGTAATCTGTCACGGGGGCCCTCTCCATCTCCTAAAGGAACATGAGGTAATCCGCCTAATAAGACCCCCTGCCTTTCCCCCTAAGGGAATGTGATCTTGCCTGGAACAATCGTTTCTTTTCTTTTGCTTATAACTTTCTTTCCCCACTGTCCTTCCAATAAAAATCTTCCATGTTCTACATCTCCTTGAAGCGCCTCTGTACCTGTTAAACAGGACAATGCCTTAATGAAGGCATCTTGATAGATCTTGAAATTTACTCAGTTGGACTTTGTTTTTTCATGCCTGGGAGGGCACTGTTATCGCCCATTTTGCAGATGATGTAGCTGAGGCTAAGAGGGAGCATCTGTGCCCAAGGTCACGCAGCAGGTAAACAGCAGAATGGGCACAAGAACTGGCTTTTCTGATTCCAGGACTCTTGCTGACGTCATTGAGCAATGCACAGAGGACCTGGACTTGAGAAGAGGCTCAGCACACATCCTAACTACACCATGGCAGGGGTCAAGGGCCAAGGAAACACATGGGTGCAAGTATTATTAGAGGGACCTACTCGTCATAGAAAAGTCCAGTACCAGCTGATGTCCATCAGTGTTCCTATAACTGTGTATATGTTGATCAACTGCTTCTTTATTTCACCATTTTCATTAAGGACTTTTCTAAGTAACAGAGCCTGGGGCCAGAATAGTAGGTAGATATTTAAAAGATCGCCTTGCCAGGCCCAACCATTGGCCTTGGGATAGGTTAACAACCCCTAAGAAGAATACAATTTATTGCACAAATTCTTAGGTTATGAACAGTAGTACCAGCAGGTTTGCTGATTTGTTGGCCATGAATTAATGGTCAATAGGTGTTTGAGGGGCAGCCCGTGTTAATAGAAAGAAAGAAGGAGACAGGTGCAGCATGTGCCTAACTCGGAGGCTTTGAAATCGAATTCCCTCTCTGGGTGGCTGTTTCAGCCTTATAAGAACTTTGCCTCTTTGGGTTACACGCACGTAGTTTTGCCTACTCAGGAGTGGGCTATAACATTTCCAAGGTGGCCTCAGAAATATTGAGTCTGGTTTCCTAAGGTCCTTTGGGAAGCAGAAATTGCTACTCTTCATAACCAGATTTACTAGCCCTGTGCAATTTGGCCTGGACTCATCTCTCAACTGCTCTTCCAATCACTTCTTCACTCCTGGGGTCTGTCACTGTTAAAAGGCAACCTTCTCATTTTGCAAACAGGGAGACTGAGGTCACAAGAGGGACCTGGCCAGAGCCAAGTGAAGAGTGGTAAAGCTAGGACCAGCCCAGCCCCACCCTGCTACTCGGTCAGGACAGAAGCCACAGGACTGACCAGCATTTGCACGTGTAGATCTCATTCCAAAGCCTAACTAGAGAAACTCAGTTACCAGCCACATTTGTGTAAAATACAGTACTCCACCAGGGTCATTTTATTTATTTATTTTAAATGCATTTTTTTTTTTTTTTTTTTTTAAGTAATCTCTACACCCAGCATGGGGCACAAACTCACAACCCTGAGATCAAGAGTTGCGTGCTCTGCCAACTGAACCAGCCAGACACCCCTTCCCCCGGGCTCATTATAGTGGCCCTTATGCATGGGTTCAACCTTAGGCAACCTCACAATGTAAGCAGAGCTCATCTCTGCTCTTTCCTCATCTCTTTCAGGTTAAGAATAAAAAAGTGAGACATGCTAATATGCATTACTAACAGCTCGGTATAGGCAAAACCCATATCTGTTTTTAAAAAAGGATTCACCTTGTATGTCAACCGTACTTTAGTGATAGAAAGAAAGAAAGTAAGAGGAAGGAAAGAAGGAAGGAAGGGAGGAAGGAAGGGAGGGAGGAAGGAAGGGAGGAAGGAAGGAGGAAGACAGACCCATTTAGGAGAAGAATCACCCCCCAAAAAAGTATCTAACAGCAGCACTCTTGGTCTGTGATATCTGCACTCAGATCTTCTTGGCTCCTTCAGTAACAATAAAAGTAATAAACGATAATCAACATACCATTTACTGAGCACCCAGTATGTTCCAGGTGGTGTAAAATATGCTTTTATATATATATTTAGTGCTTTACCCCTTGTAAAGCAGGTCTTATTTTTTCTATAAGCAGATGAGGAAATTCAAACTCAGAGGGCAATAGCTTGCACAAGTTCACACAGTGAATAAGTACTTGAGCCATGGTCAAGTGTGCCTACTCAAAAGACAGGATCTCTGTACCACATACATAAACTGCACGTACTCCTCCTTTTGCTCTGACATGAGCAAGTGTCCAGAAACCGTGAACGTGGCAGGGCTTGCACATAGATTCAAGGATGCACAAGGGAGAAAAGCACCAGCCCCCAAGGGCTGAGCATCTTGTAGTTCCCTTCTAACTCCCCCCCCCCACCCCCAACACTTCCATCCCTACCATTCGTCTCCTCGTTAGTCATAGACCCTGGAGGGTGTGAGGGAAACATGAGGTTTGAGCACAGCCTGGCCCAACCCTGGAATGGAGCCTGATGCCTGTGACATTCATCAACTGGTTAATTTCAGAAAGGCATCCATTTGCACCAGCTGCTTAAAAAGCTCTCTGCCCTCAGGAGACGCTCAGCCAATCACAAAGCAAAGGCAGGGAGTTTTTCTGGTAACCATGTTCAACCCGGTGTCTGTCTGCTGCTTGTTTGGTTGTATAATTTCACTGAAGCTCAGGAGAGTGGAGAGTACAGTTAAAATGAATGATCTTATTTCCTTTAAATTATTATTCTTATACTTATGCCTCACATTTGTCCTTAATGCACATGTGCCCTATTAACCTATGATGATGATGATCATGGTCATGATGAAAATGACAGCTACTGCTCTTTATATGGTGAGAGATGACTGGCTATTCCTGACAGATTCTCTCCAGGTGGCTGCATCTCATGTGTGCATTTGGAGGGAGGGGAGAAGGAAAGTCCCCATGGGTCTGGGGTCTGTGCTTGAACTCAGTTCAAGTTCAAGCCTCAAGTGAGAAATTCCTTTTAGAAGAGATCGATCAACCATTCACCTAGAGAAGGACAGATTCCTCACCAATTCCCAGAATTCATTCTCAGGTCCAACCAAGGGACCAGATGGTTGTGGTCACAGATTTGGAATAAGGGCATGGGATGTCCTCAAGGGTGAGGGTGGGGACTGTGGAGGGCCAGCCCTTCCTCTACAGCAAATACTTATCAAGGTCCCTCATTGTGCCAGGCACTGGACATGAATGACCTCAGACTCTGCAAGAGACCTAGGAGAAGGGTGCCAGTTATCAAACCCATTGTGCTCATGGTAAGGCAGAAGCTTGAGAGGTCAGCTTACTCATTCAAGTCCAGGGGCATCTATCTACAAAGCTGACACTCTGCCACCCGCTCTGTCCTCTCTCTAGGGTTAGGGCTGCTTAAAGAGCTGGCATCATCTGTTCATTATGGGACCACCTTCTCCCCTGTTTAGTACTGGAGACTTCTGATTGATTTTTGCTTACATGTTCCTTTTTATGGTTTCTACGTAAGCCAGCTGTCTGGCTGCATTTGACAGTTTTATTTTTGTTTTAAACTCAAAGGTAGAGGGGCGCCTAGGTGGCTCAATTGGCTAAGTGACCTACTTTTGATTTTGGCTCAGGTCATGATCTCAGGGTTGTGGGATTGAGATCCCCAATGGGCTCCATGCTCAACAGGGAGTCTGCTTGAGACTCTCTCCCTCTCCCTCCTTCTCAGTCTGCCCCTCCTCCTACTGGTGCACTCTCTTTCTCTCTCTCAAATAAATAAATCTTTAAAATGAATAAATAGGGACGCCTGGGTGGCTCAGTTGGTTAAGCAGCTGCCTTCAGCTTGGGTCATGATCCTAGGGTCCTGGGATCAAGTCCTGCATCGGGCTCTCTGCTCAGCGGGGAGCCTGCTTCCCCCTCTCTCTCTCTGCCTGCCTCTCTGCCTACTTGTGATCTCTCTCTCTCTGACAAATAAATAAATAAAATCTTTAAAAATAAAATAAAATGAATAAATAAACTCAATGATAGATTAGAAAAAGAATTTTTAAAAGGCCAGAAAAAATACATATAATATATACATATTAGAAAGAAGTTGAAGGTGATATTAGAAGGGTGGGGAAGGAATAACGTAAATATGCAGACGCTGCATTCATTCATTTATTCAACAATAAATCTGTGCTGAATACCTACTGTGTGCCAGCTACTGAGTGCTTGGAGTTGACAATAAAAGATGAACAGGACTAATCTATGCCCTCGAGCTTCCCACAGTATAGCAGGGGTAGGAATGGGAAACACTAATGATCCAATGTTCAGGGTATTTGGAAGCAAAGGAAAATGCATGACTTGACCTTGCCAAAGTCTCTGGGTAGGGAAGGGGGCTGAGAAGGCTTCCCACAGCTTTTTAAATTATACACAACATCTTCAGTTAACATAATAATAATAACATAAGATCAGTTGAAGAAGTTCGTATTTTAAGTCCATGTTTAGGACAAAAATGTCTTAATATGGCAAGTATAGCCGATCCTCAAACAGTGCAGGGGTTGGGGTGCCAACCCACTGCATAGTCAAAAACTCACATATAACTTTGGACTCCCCCAAAACTACTACTAATAGCCAACTACTAATACTACTAATGGCCAACAGTAGTTGGCCAGAAGTCTTACAGGTAACAATTAACACATATTTTGTATATTACATGTATTATATACTGTATTCTTACACTCAAGTAAGTTAGAAAAAAATGTTATTGAGAAATTAAGGAAGAGAAAATACATTTACAGTGCTGAACTGCAAAAAGCCCGCATATAGGGGCACGTGGGTGACCTGAGTGACTTAGGCGGTTAAGCATCCAACTCTTGATTTCAACTCAAGTCACGATCTCAGGGTCTTGAGATTGAGCCCTGCATCAGGCTCAGCACTGGGCATGGAGCCTGCTTAAGATTCTCTCTCTCCCTCTCCCTCGGCCCCTCCCTCCCCTTCTCGAAAAAAATAAATAATAATAAAAAATAAATAAAATTAGAAGAAAAAAGCCGACATTTAAGTGGACCTGCACAGTTCAAACCTATACTGTTCCAGGATCAACTGTATTTAGAAATGTTAGCTTAGAATTGAATAATAAAATATGCTGAAGTAGAATTAAAAGTAATAATAATAATAATAATAATAAACTAACATGTATGAACTCAGGCACTAAACTAAGCTCTTTATATGTATTTACTCATTGAGTCTTCACTAGAACCCTAAGTGGTAAACATGAATACTATTCCCATTCTACAGACTAAAAAACTGAGTCACAGATTGATACAGAAGGCCGAGTGATACTCATTATCTAATGATGTACCTGGGTCAAGAGGAGACATCAGGGGGCGCCTGTGTGGCTCAGCCGGTTAAGCATCTGCCTTTGACTCAGGTCATGATCCTCAGGTCTTGGGATCAAGTCCTGCATCGGGCTCCCTACTCAGTGGGGAGCCTGCTTCTCTTTCTCCCTCTGCCTGCTCCTCCCCCTGCTTGTGCTCGATCTCTCTGTCAAATAAATAAATGAATGAATGAGTGAATGGAGGAGACATCAAGTTTGAATTAGGACAAGACTGTGCCACATATTAGTTCTGCAGACTTGGGTTGGTAGATAATTTCTGAGATGCTTTCAGTGTCAAACCCTGAAAATCCTTCTTAACTGTGTTTCCAGTGGAATAAAATAAAGAAGGGCAAGAGATGAGAAAAAGAAGAAAGCGGACTCAGGCTACCAGGGCTTTGGAAGATGCCTCCGGATCTTCGTAGAACCTGCACCCAGGAGGTAATCTAGAACAAGATGGATGTATGAAGGAAAGAACTTGTAGAGGAAAAACCAAAAGCCCCGTCAGAGATGGAGCAAGATTCATGTACTCAGAATAGCAGAAAAGACAGTAAGAGCCTAGTTCATGGTGAATCACCAGCGGGAGAGCTGAGGAGGAGCACGGCAAGCAGACAGGGAGAGCAGCACTTCACCAGAGGGCTGCAGGGGTGCGGTTCTGGCATCAGACTACCTCAAGTTCAAATCCAGGCTCTGCTACTCTGTAGTGTGACCTTGGGCTGGTTCCCCAACCTCTTCTGTGCCTCCATTTCCCTCATCTACAATTTGGGGATGATGATAATACCTTCCTCGTAGAGTTGCTGACCGATAAGCTGAGATGATACAGGTGTGGCCCTGGCACGTGGCTAAGGGCTCTACGAGTTTAGCCATTGTTATTAATCCCAAATCAGTGGTCTTTTCATCATATCCAGTCTGATTATTCCTTGACAGAAGCCGTGGCCATGGCAGGAGGTCGATGTGAACCGTCATTAAGAAGACCCCTGACCAACACTAAAGAACCGAGACTGGCTTTATAGAGAAGCGAAGGTCAGGGCAAGAGTCATTCCATGTACCCGTACGTGCATATAGGGGCTCTCTCAAAAATGCCAACAAATTCTACCTCTTTATCTCATTTCAGGGCAGATCCAGAGCAAATGAGCTTGCTTCCCAGAAGAGGGAAGGATTTCCTGATAAGGGATTGCGTACAGAGTTCTAAGCTAGGAGGGATACCCATTTCCTACTTTTTGGAGCTTTATTTTTTTTTTTTTAAGATTTTATTTATTCATTTGAGAGGAAGAGAGCATGAGCAGAGGGGAGAGACAGAAAGAGGGGAGAAGCAGGCTCCCTTGCTGAGCAGGGAACCCATCTCGGGGCACAAACCAAGGAGCCTGAGATCATGACCTGAGCTGAAGGCAAAATGCTTAACCAACTGAGCCACCCAGGTGTTCCTACTTCTTGGAGCTTTAAAATATAAATACATAAATTCTTATCATGCTGAAGTGGGGGCTTAGCCAAGGCCCAGGGGTGACTGGTATATGATCCCTGCCAAGTCTCAGGCCTAAGAACCGAGCATTGAACCCATTCTTGCAGTTGCTTTGGTTCTATTCTCCCCACATTCAATGGTCACTTGAGCTGAACACCTGTGTGCCAAGCACCCTTCGAGGTCCCCCATCTCAGTCGTATTCCAGGCCTCTCCTCCTTGCTAGGCCTTTCTGAAGCACAAGTCCCATCCACTCTCCATTCTTGTCCATCCTCCAGGGGCTCATTTCTGACACAGGAACACTCAAGTCAGCCATAACGATGCTGTTCTTCCCTGGAGTCTGTGCCCCAGGACGTGCAGGTGGAGGCGGTGAGAGGCAGGTCCAGACCCTGAGCGCCCCCTCGGGGTCTGGGTCTCCACACTCACCCCCAGCAGCGAGTCCCCCAGAAATTATGAGTGCAATGCACTGACTTCTCTCAGTTTCTCGGGGTGCTGAGTAATGGGGGTAAATTAAAGAGAAGAATCGTACAAATAGACCACTTTAACAAATGATCATATTCACACATAGGAAACACAACAGCAAATCAGAACAACAGGGAAACGCAGCGCGCTAATGAGACCGGAAGGCTGTTTCAGTTTCTGGGCTCTGCTTGCTGGTGTTTTGAAAAGGCGAAGCAACTCAGTTTCAGGAACGTCCTGGGGGAGAAAATTCCACCAGGTCCGGCTATTATCAAGCTGTCATGGAGGAGGTGGGAAAAGGCTGCCAAAGAGAGTCTGATTCGTAGACTGCTCTCAGAAGGAGCCAATGCTGGGTCTGATCAGAGGTCATCCTTAATGCTGCCTGATTTTTTGAGAAATAAATGCCCAGGGTTACACTGCATCTTTGCAAACTCTCAGCCAGCCAGCCCCCAGTCTGGGCTTGCGGTTGGGCAGGGGAGAGGAGTGTAATCTGACGCCACCACCTGCTGGCTGGCTGGAGGGCTGGCTGGAGGGCAGTGGGGAAGGAAGGCGGGTGTTCCAGAATCTTTGTGGAGGCTTTGCTTCCTCCCCCTCCCTTCCCCATACTCCCACAGAATTGCTTATTCCTCCGGCAAAACCCTGATTCTCAGTGCCAAAGTTCTCCAGGTGTAAAAGAGGGATTGTGACATTTGTTATCCACTTTTCCAGTGTCTTGCAAGGTTTCATATTCTAAATTTATAAAGCATCTTGAAGTTCAGCAAAAGGTGACCATTCGTAAGGACCTTGAACTGTCCTTGACAACTGATACTTAGTGAACATAGACCCCGGACCAGAATGTGTGCTGGATATTATATGTCATCTCATTCAGGCCTCACAACGGCTTGGTAAGGAAGGTATTGCTATCCCTGCTTTTCTGGCAAATAAAAAAAAAAAAGCCCAGAAAAATGAAGTAGCTTGTCTGTATTTATACCGGTAAAAAGAGTCAGGATTGAGTCTGACCCTGAAGTTTTCCCAAAATGTGGCTCAGCCTTTCCCATGTACTTTGGCTTGTGTCTCCTTGGACTTTCTGTTCATTTATTCAATGAATGCCCACCATGTGCCATATATTCTTGATTTTATGTTTTTGTCTCCTCTATATCTCTGTATCTATATGTCTGTTTTTCTGTGTCTTCTTCTGTCTCTCCTCTGGTCTCACTCAGACACACACACACACACACACACACACACACATACACACACGATCACGCACCCTGAGTCAGGTGGAGGGCAGCTGGGTTCTGGGGTGGCCAGTAGATCTGGGCCCTGCCCCATAGAGACGGTTTCCCTGTCCTCCTTTCCCCAACCCCATTCTCATCCCAGAGATGTCAGTACCTGTCCCCTGCTAACAGGGCCAGTTCGGCGACATGAAGCCGGCAGGTTGGAATTCTACCTCCCCAGGTGAGCCTTCCTTGGCAAGGTCTGAAGAAGTCTGTCCATTCATTGTATGCTACAATTCATTTGACAATAAATCGTATATTGCTTTGTGACAGCCCTCCAGCAACCCTCCAGTTGTTGCTTTAACAACTGTTTAGGCCTTGAACCTTCCACATGGTTGTGTCTTGTTCCTAGAAGCAGGAATCACATCTCATGTCTATTTCTTCAACATCCCCACACGCTTGACACATGACAGGCATTCAGTAAATATTTGTTCACTTTCTATCCCATTTCCTCCCCTTGCTGGGAATAGGTCTGCCCAGTTACCTCTCTTCCCACCCTCTGTGCCTTGCTGGATGCTCCCCCCATCCTTTCCAGTCTTTTCATTCCTTCCCCTCTTCAGTTAACGTGGCAAGGAGTGCCATTTACTTGCTAAATCACCTTCTTGGGGTCCCATAGGTAGAAAGCAAACCAAATTCAGAGTCTCGAGATCTAAATTTTGGTTACCATAGGATAACAGAGTTGTCTTGCTCACCGCATGACCTTGACTAAGCCACCAGACTCTTCTGAGCATCCATATCTCCCATAGTCATTGTCTCCAGGCCTGTCCTCTGCTTGGACCATGGAGTGGGACATCTCTTGCAAAAGTCATCAATGTCCTACCAACAGCTTAATCCAACAGACCCTTGTTGGCCTTTTATTTTGACCTCTCGCCACATTTGTCCTTACTGACCAGTTTTTCGTAAACACTTCCCTCAACTTTCATGACATCACCTTCGTCTAATACCTTTGTCTGATACCCTCTGGCTTCTCTGGCTGCTGCTTCCTCTCATTATTATCATTCCTACTCTTATTAAACATAATTAACATAATAGCTAGCAGTAATTGAGGCTTACTCTGTGCCAGGATTTTGCTAAACTTTCTCGATACTATTCTACAAGGTAAGTACTATTATTGTCCCATTGCAGAGGAAGAGACAAAGGCTCATGGGGCTGATACAACTTGCCCAGACAGACGGCCTGAGGTGTCTGATTCCAAAGCTTATTCTTGCAACAGAAACAATCTCATTTGTAGGTTCTCTTCTCTTCACTTTTAGACCTCCGTGGAGCTCTGGCATGGGCCTGTTTCTCTTCTCTCCGTCTACTCTCCCCAGACAATCTCACCCACTTGACTTTCTAACCATCCACATAGAAATATAGTCCACGGCTAACTTCACCCTGTGCTCCTCTCCTGAGCTTCAGACCTTTTTCTCCAACTGCCCACACTTGGGACAGTGACTCATGTCTCAAACGTGATATGTTATCTTTCCCTCAAAACCTGCTCTTCCTCCTGGACTCCCTCTCTCAGTAAAATCACATGATTAGCCACCAATTGGCCAAGTTAGAAAACTTAGTGTCTTCTGTTCTACATCTTATTCATCTTCCTTGTTCACCTTCCTTCTTTTCCAAGGCCCTTTGAGACTTGGTTCCTGCCTCTCTTTCCAGCTTTATTTCTTCTTTTAAAAAAAAAAAAATTATTTTTAAGTAATCTCTACACCCAACATGTGGCTCGAACCCACAACCCTGAGATCAAGAGTCACACGCTCCACTGACTGAGCCAGCCAGGCGCCCCCCAGCCATATTTCTTCTGATTCATCCCCAGACGTTCTTCACCTACCTGCGATGACCCCATTGCGGATCCGAGAATGAGCCAATTACTGCATCACTATTACTTTCCAACTGTTGATGTAGTCCCGTCTGTTGCCGGATCTCGAGGATCCACTAGAGCGCTTTGTACATAAAGGCTCTCAAAATAATACTGAATGAATGAAGGAACTACAAAATAGAGTTAATTTTAACTACTTCTCTGTTATATTGGGTAATTGTGAAAATTGCATGGAATAGTATTTGCGATTGTTCTTTATAAGCTGTAAAATTGTAGAACCCTTGTGACGATAAAAAATGATGCACGATTGATCTCCCCTACTTTTCCAGATTCCTCATCCCCTTTCTGGACCCACCATCTCCTCAACAGTCAAGAGATCATGATGTATCCTTTTGGGGACTCCAGCTGAGACTTGCCCCATGCCCTCTCACATGGAGGTTCCTCTCTGATCCAGGAGCTGCTGGGGTTGCATTCTGCATCATCTCTGTCAGTTCCATCCCTAACTTGGCTCCACTGGCAGCTGCTGCCAAAGCCTTATATTCACCCCTCCACACCCACAGCTTGACTCCAGCCCAATCCAGTTTGGTTCTTTAGGCCGATTCTCCGCACCCTAAGAAGCCTTAGTGACTCCCTTGGTGCTGAGGGCTAGCATCTCCGTTCCCAGACACCCTGGCTGTCCCTCTTGCTTTCGCTCTTTCCAGAAACTTTGGGGGAGAGGATGTCCTGACCAAAGGTTCTCCTGGCCACAGAGATGATTTGGAGAGGAATAAAATGGTAATAGAGTTTTAAAGGACACTCTTGATTTCTGGATTCAGGGGAGAGAAGTTGGAAGAAACGTCAGAAAGGGGGGAAAGGGAGAGAAGAGGAACAGATGTGAGGGTGAGGAGTTCTTGGGTGGGCAGGAGAGGGACTCAGTCCTCCCTGTCATCCTCTGTACCCCAACAACAGCCCATTTCAGCAAAGTACGTGTCCTCTCTGGCTGGCTGCAAACTGAGGCGGGTGTCCCATTCTCATTTAGTGTTACCCTACTCAGGACATAGTTTGATCTCTTATGACTTAATTTACAAATAGACTTAGTATCATTCCTGAACTTAGAGGCCAAAATCAAGGGTAATCTTTTTTTTTTTTTTTAATCAAGGGTAATCTTAAGTGATTTTTTTTGTTTTATTTTTTTTTAAGATTTTGTTTATTTATGTGTCAGAGTGAGAGCACAAGCATGGGGAGCAGCAGGTAGAGCAGGCAGAGGGAGAAGCAGACTCCCTGCTAAGCAAGGAGCCCAGTGTGGGACTTGATCCCAGGCCCCTGGGATCATGACCTGAGCCGGAGGCAGACGCTTAACCAACTGAGCCATCCAGGCACCTGTCAGGTGATTTTGTTTTACTTGTCACCAGGAATTTTGGGAAGGTCAATCACGGTTATCGTCTGGTGGTTTCAAATTACGAAAACAACCGCCACGGCCACAATCCCACCGGCTCCTTCACATAAGGTGGGGGTGTAGACTGCCCTCTTCTCCATCCCAACACCTGCTCCTTAGACTAACCGCCTTTGCGACTGCTTGGAAACTTCCCTGGATGTTCCCTAACATGAGGTTACCTGTATAAACATGCGAGGGAAAAGCAGTTCATGTGATCTTCCCTGGACCATCCATACCAGGAATGGACAAGCTCTCAATTCCATAGAAGACAGTTCATTTGGAAATCTGGAAGCCTCTAAACATTGTGTGTATGCTAAATTTCTTTCTTTCTTTCTTTTTTTTTTTTTTTTGGAACTGATGTCTCTAAACTCCAAACAGAGTGCTGATTGGATATTCCAGGTGAACGTTCCTTCCCTGTATTCACCTGCACGCGGGGCACCTTCCCTCAGCCCCTCTGTGTCGCTGTGCAGAGCCTCTTTCCACCACACAGCCCCGTCCTGGGCCCAGAAGCAGCACTGTTTGTTTAACACTCAGGGTGCTAAGCCTACCTGCACCTTTCCCTGTTTTTACTGTGCAATTTGGGGAAGTGACAGAACTGTCATAATGTGTACATGTAAGTCTCTGAGTTTTCAATTCAATAGAGAAGAAAAGGAGGGGGCTCATGAGGATGAAAAGGGTAGCAGACACATCTTATCACTTTTCAAGATATTAGTTCTGGAGCCTCATCTTTTTCACCCTCCAAAAAAAAAGATCCCTGCATAACAACTAGATAGAATGATGAGCAGTGACACCTTGGAAGGCAGCCAGTCTAACACTAACAGTATTTGAGAGATAATATAATTTTAGAACTGGAGGGGCCTCAGACCCGATTTAGTCCAATGCTCTCATGTTGAGATAAGGACAGTGAGGCCCAGGGAGGTGTGTGACTTGCTCAAGGTCACATAGGGAGTTTGGTCTAGAAACACCTCTCTAAGCAGGCAAGGCCAGTCCATCCAGACTCAGGCAGGCCGAGTAGCAACAGCAGGGTCTGTGCAGAGGGCTGGAGGGAGGCAGTGGGAAAGAAGTGGGGGAGCAGGGTGCTGGAAGAAGAGAAGCCGGAAGGGTCGCAGGAAAAGATGTTTTAGAAGCACCATTTCAAACGGAATGGTCAAGCCCGAGACATCTGGGCATGAGAGGGACCAGATGAGCCTGGAATGGGCAGCAATCAGGCACGGGGAAATTCACTGGAAGTCAAAGCCACCGGAAGAAGCCGAGTCAAAGAGGCTGATTTGCAAACAGCACAGGGCTTTGCATACCGCAGCTGCAGCTGCAAACCCAAGGACAGAATTTAGATTTATGGAGTGTGGCTAGGACTTTTGGTCAGCATCAGTCACCTCAGCCCTGTGAATCACAGCCAAATCTAGATGAGTTGTATTATTGACCATGATAATAGCAGGATGAATGGCGGCTGTGATTGCCTGTGCTGCAATCAACCTTTAAGATGGCTAGAAATTTTGATCTGGTCGGCCCTTGGCCCAGATAACGATGTCCCAGAGACCCAGTGATCGCTGTGAGCTGTAGCAGCTTCGGAGACAAAGGCCACTATGCACCTCCCTGTGATGGAGGGGCCCACTTGGTCATGGGTCAGATCCCGGGTTAACACAGACCTTGGTTGGGGAGGCGTATGTGGGGGGGGGGAGGGGGAAGCACAGCAAAAGCTGGAGAATGGAGAGAACTGGATGGTCTGTTTCCATCTCCTGGATTCAGAAGCCAGCGGTGAGGCGGTTTCCAAATACCAGCGCAACGGGTGCTCAAAGGGCAAATGTCTACACAACTTCATTGCCGCTAAATGCAGAGGATTTTTGTCACAAGTCTCGGCTAAGTCACTTGACTTTGCTATGTGTCAGGCTGAATCAACACAATGCCGAAAAACATCTGGATGAAAATGAAATGCCTCTGTCAGTTGTCTGGGTGTTTTGTCTACCTGACATCAAACAGCTGGATTCTTGTAAACATTTGGATGACGCACTGAATTCTTCATTTTTCATTCCGATCACAAAATCATAAACTCTCCAGCTTGGCAGGAACGTAAAGGTCATCTAACCCCTGATATTTGGCATCGCCTCCAATGACCTGTTTTGTATTATTGTGCAAATCAAACACTAAGATAAGGGTATGTGTTTTGTCTAATTATACATATTGTATCTTATTTAAACACATGTTTATTTTAACATTTTGTTCTCCTTGGCTGTTTAATTGAATTGTAAATGAATCATTTACAGAGTAAACTAGATTATTATATGTATGAAAATACAATGAAATCCTGTAATTAGCCCAGACTTGATTTCAAAAAAAAAAAGGCTGCAGGTGCATAAATGCGCGTGAACTTTGATGCCACACTCAGCACGGAGCCAAGAGGCTCTGTGTGTTACCTTCCCTCCTGAAGCTACCTACCTGCTTGGCTTGGTCGAGAGATGGATTTGCAAAGTTTGCCTCACCTCTTTTTCACTCCCTTACTTATGACTGCCATTTAACGAGCTCGAACCAGGTGTCTGTTCCTAGACCAAGACTGAAGCAGAGTTAGGGCAAAGGACTGTGAAATTCATTAACTCCACAGATCTGTTTTAGCATCTGAATTTTCTTCATCCAGCTCGCCAAGGCTGCAAGTCATCCCACTCCACCCTCTGCATTCAGAGAATTCCTTTAAAAGCGTTCACCCAGGAGCACCTGAGTGGCTCAGTTGGTTAAGAGTCCGACTCTTGGTTTCAGCTCAGGTCACATGGTTTTGGGGTTCTGGGGTCCTGGGATAGAGGCTGGCATTGGGATCTGCACTTGGGGGAGGTAGGGGGTAGTCTGCTTGAGATTCTCTCCCTCTGCCTCTGCCCCATAAGCACATGCTCTTGCCTCCTCAAAGAAATAATTAATAAATAAATAAATAAATAAATAAATAAATAAATAAATAAATCTTTAAAAAATAAAAAAAACAAAAACAGTCCCCCAGATGAAGCCTCACTGAGATGAGCTAAGATTTCTCTCCCATAGATTCGGCTTCTGGTCTCAAATATGTGTTTCATTTCCCTGACAGTCTGCATGGAGCTTTTCATTTCTCATGAGTGGTTCTTTGAGCCATTGACTCATTTATCCTGGTAGGCTCCATAAAAATGGGTACAACCAAATTAAGATATAGGAGCAAATGGGAAACACATTCCAAAACTAAATAATGTGTGCACTGAGTTAAAATGATGGTCTCGGGAGAAAAACAAAGTCAGAAGGTCCAGGAAATGGAAGAAAGGGTGAAATGAGATGGTGAGTCAATGAGGCAGGGAGACGGAGGAAGACTGTTCTGGATGGCAGGAGATGTAGATAAGGAGGTTCTTATATTTGCCGTGATGGAAGCTTATAATGGGATGGAGGGAAGGTGGGAGTAAATCAATCAGTCAGCCAGCCAGCAGCATGTGTGAGTACCCACTGTGCACAGAGCATTCTTGGTGCAAATAACGGTAGGGAGTTAGCCAGGCTGTGAAAGACCTTCCCAGATGAACTTAAAAACTAGTGGAGGAAACCACCCCAGCAAACAACACTTCCGTGAACTTAAGAGAAAGCAGAACCATATTGAATAATGAAGATAGCTATGATCTAAGCAAGCAGCAATACAACCACATGCCCAAAAAATAACTCAAGCAATCTAGATAGGATAGGTTTAATACATATGTATGTCAGAGTTAACATTTATCGAGTACTTACTATATAGCCGATATTGTATTAAGCACTTTACACACATCTTCTATATGGGAAATGTGGACTAGCCTGGGAAATCTAAACATCAAGTAATATGCCTGTTCATTTTGGTATGAAATGAAATAAATGAAAGGATATAGGGAAGAAGTGTAGGAGCAGACTTCGGCATTCCAGGATTTGACATAACTTGCAGAGAACTTCGATGAGCTGCCCTTAAAGTACAGGACGTGGATTAATGTGTAATGGGCTCAGATAAGAATGACTTACCCTGGGCAACAGTCCTCTCTAAGCTTTGGGGAGAAAATTTCACTGCCCACCGTTTACATCTCAATACAACGTCATTGTTCTATATATTTCATTGAGTTTGTAGTCATTCTTCTGAAAGGGTGTTCTATTGCATTTTATGGGGGAGAGTCTAAACTATTGTTTCAACTGTGAGTGTGAAGACTTGCAAAGCTTTCAAGACGTACACTTCATAAAAGCAAAGAGAGAGGTGGAAGGCCCCTGTTGGGCATGGGTAAATTCTCCAGTGTCTCTCTGTGGTTTAGCTCTAGTGGAGTCACAAGGGTCTGTAGGTCTAGTTCTAGGAGACCTACCGCTGTGACAGCTTTGCCCTTCTTAAGTCTCCTGGGGAGTAACATCTCAGGATGACTCCAGGTGTGAGAATAGAGAATTGTAAAATCTATTTTGTGAGGCGAACGTAAAATCTATTTTGTATTGGCCAATCTTTTCTTCAAAAGATACCTGGCCTCGACCTCGTCGTTCCCTACTGTGCTGAGGGACAAGGCCCCGGGCTGCTCCTTGAATAAGGGTGGCCATGTTCTCTACCACATGAGCCTGCGCTCTGCTCTCTGATTGAATGCATAGTCGACTCCTGATAGAAAGACAGTCGATCTGAACTTTGTCAAGCAAGCTCAACGGAAGTGACGATTAAATAGGGCAATAGGGTTCTTTTAGGAATCTGAACTGGTAAACTCCAAAAAAGAATCAGTCAGTACCATGAGAAGCATCAAGAAGATGAATGTGGAAGAGCAGCCGGAGACAATAGCTGGGTCATGCTAGTGGTGAACAGTACAAGGATGAAGGATCACCTCTGGGATCAGATTCCCCCAGTGCCCATAGGACTTTTCACTCACTGAGAGGCTGCTGTTGCTAGATGGCCCTGGGATGTGTCTCTCTCCTATTGCCATAGGTATGCCCCAGTAAGACCCCTGACGGAGGTAGGCTGAGGGGGTGTCTGTTCCTGGAAAAAAAATACCCCAGGACTATCTACTAATTGGGGATCATTTCATCAGTGCTACTCAAAGTGCGGTCCAAGGGCTGGTGGAACCTACCACTGTTCCAGTGCGTGGGAACCAAGCACAGAAAGTGAGAGTAAGGGGCGCCTGGGTGGCTCAGTGGGTTAAAGCCTCTGCCTTTGGCTCAGGTCATGATCCCAGGGTCCTGGGATGGAGCCCCACATCGGGCTCTCTGCTCAGTGGGGAGCCTGCTTCCTCCTCTCTCTCTGCCTGCCTCTCTGTCTACTTGTGATCTCTCTCTCTCTGTGTCAAATAAATAAATAAAATCTTTAAAAAAAAAAAAAGAAAGTGAGAGTAAGCGTTTGAAACTTTAATAGGAATTTGACTTTGCCCCAACATCCAGTTTTATGGCTGTTGAATCTAATAATAAAAAATTTGAGCTTGCATTTTCTAAATCTGGGGGTTTATTTTTACTGCAATTTCCTAGTAATTGATTTTTATTGTGTTTTCCAAAATTATCAGCAAATGAAGGGCTGTAAATTGTAAAAAAACAAAAACAAAAACAAAAAAAACCCAAAACTTAAAAACAAGTCCTCTGCAATAGTTCAAGGAGCACTGATCTAGTCCCTCGTTTTCAAGTTGTAAATCCTTGATTCATGAGTAGATACCAACAGTAACAAGTAATAGAATAGAAAGTATCAGAGCACATTGATGTCATAAGGTTAAGTATGGTTTTGTGAAACTTTTGTGAAACTTTTATTTTTTTGAGTATGAGTAAATGTGCAAATATTCATGTGTATTTGTGTTGTGTGTAGCTATATACACACAGCAGGGCAAGGAACCTGGGATCCCCATGTTTGTTTGTAAAATGTGGCTCAGTTAGTTGAGTGTCTGCCTTTGGCTCGGGTCATGATCCCAGGGTCTGGGGATCGAACCCTGCGTCGCACCTGAGAGCCCGGTGTTGGGCTCCCTGCTCAGCGAGGAAGTCTGCTTCTTCATCTCCCTCTGCCCCTCCCCCTGCTCATGCTCTCTCTCTCACTCCTTCTCTCTCTCTTTTTGTCTCAATAAATATTTTTTAAAAATGTGCTTCTGCTTTTATCATAGGTATAGGAAAAATATGCACATTACTGGAAAACTACCTATTATCTGTAGAATACCCTTTGCATTATCTGATTTTGATTCTATGGGATCTACTTTACAACTCTATAAATTGTAGATAACAGATAGCATTGCAAAATCATTCCTGTCTATGGATATGCAAATTCTGTCACTTCGGGTAGAGGTTCAGATGACTCCCACACCCCCATGGAAGAAGCCAGTTTTGCCCCTTTTTGCACATTCATTTCAGTATTCTTGATCTAGAAACAGGTCGGTTCTCTTTGGATTCTCTTTGAACCAGTTGTAGCATCTGTCTAGTTCCCCCACTGATTGAATTAAATAAACTCTTTAAGGGGGCACCTGGCTGGCTCGGTGGGCAGAGCGTGTGACTCTTGATCTCAGGGTCATGATTTTGAGCCTCGTGTTGGGTATAGAGATTACTTTAAAAAAAGGAGCCATAAGGAGTGCCGGGGTGGTGCAGTTGGTTGAGGGTCGGATTCTTGGTTTCTGCTCAGGTAGTGATCTCAGGGTCCTGAGATAGATAGAGCCCCTTGTTGGGCTCCGCACTCAGTACTGAGTCTGCTTGAGACCCTCTCTCCCTCCCTCTCTGCCCCTCTCCCCTGCGCGCTCTCTCTCTCTCAAATAAATAATCTAAAAAAAGAAAATTAAAATAAAAATCAGTAAAAGAAAATCTCTAAGGAAGGCATGAGCATTCTAAATCTGTATGAGAGTCATGAGTCTACCTTTTCTTGAGAACGATCATCTACCAGAGGTCATGGTAAAGCTTTCATGCCACCATCAGGCTGTGATGTTTGTTGAGACTGGTCAACTCTGGTGAAAGGGGACCCCTCCATGGAAAGCAAAGCCTGGGTCCCCAGCAAGGCTGAGGGGCTTCTGCCTGGGTTCACTTGCTGCAGCTGCCATTACAGGAACCAAAAGGGATTTTTTGTTTTTCAAGATTTTATTTATTTATTTTTGAGAGAGAGAGAGAGAGAGAGGATGAGCATGAGGAGGGGGAGGGGCAGGGGGAGAGAGAAGCAGACTCCCCGCTGAGCAGGGAGCCTGATGTGGGGCTGGATCCCAGGACCCTGGGATTCTGACCTGAGCCAAAGGCAGACGCTTAACCAATTGAGCCACCCAGGTGCCCTCGAAAGTGGTTTTGATCGTGAAAGATCTTTGTGAAAGACCAGGAACTGTCGATGATTTTGATGGCTGCCCCATAATGTCCCTCTCATGCCTTATTCCCGTGATATTTTAAAATACACATCCCTTTTACCATAGTTCAGAAAATGTCAAGATACAATTGAATGTAGACTAGGGAAATTAGAAGTATAAGGCCCTGGAGAGAGCAAGAAGGAACACCAGCCTGAGAATAAAACATCTAGATGCCAGCCCAGTTTGATCCCTAATTAGCTGTATGAAATTAAGCAAGTTACTTAACCTCTCTGGGCCTCAGATTCTTTATCTGTGCTTTGACCTAAGTGAATAGCTTGGAGTTTGGGGGTGAGGGGGTGGAGGGAGGGGCGTAACAATAGTTTTTTTCAAAAGAAAGCTTGCACACAGTCTCAATTTGCAAAACAATGACAGACACTCTCTCCAGTTGGGTGTCTGCTTGGTTTCAACTCCCCACACTATGGCCAGCATCAATTACAGGGGCCCCTCAGGACTCCAAGGATTCCATAATAGCACAGCCTCAGAGACATGGAACCCAACTGCACTAAAGCTCTTCCTAATGCTATGATGTTACAGTTAGTTATTTTGTCTCTGAGTTCAACATATTTAAAAAACCCTTCCCAAGTCGTTCCACCCTTTCCTTCCTACCCCCACCCATTTGGCAATCTCCAATTTTAGTTCTGACCTTTGGAGTGGTGCTCCCCTACTCAGTTCCTGCAACCCCCGCGATCCACCCCAGAGCTCTAGTTCAAAACATATCCATTGTATTCTAAAAATCTGTTTAATTATCTGCTTCCCCCACCAGCCTGTGAGTTCCCTGAGAGGACAAGCCAGGTCTCCACACCTCCATTCTGGGCTGCCTCTGTTCTCAGTATATCCCCCCTGGGTTCTCTCCTCCACCCCACCAGTGACCTCTTGCTCAGAGCTCGCTCCGAAACCTCAGGCTCACGCGTGTGGCTACTTGCCAGACAATTCCACTCCGGGTTCCTCATAGGCTATGTTCAAAAGCAACACGTCCAAAACTCAACAGAGCTTCCATTCAGAATCCTCACCTCGTCCTAAAGTCCCATCACGATGAAGGGTGCTGCAATTGATCTGCTCCCTAACACACACGTCTTAGACGCCTCTCTTTACTCATTGCCACATCCAACCAGTTACGTGTCCTTCCGAGTCCACCTCCTCCAACTCCTGGCTCCATCTGCCTCTCTCCATTCCCACTGATGTGGCTCTATCCACGACCACAGGATAATAACAGATAATTCTGATAGAGCTTTTGGGGTGCCAAGTGTTGTATGTATGTATGCATGGATATAAATAAGTGAATTAAGTAAGTAAATCCTCTTCATACCTTAGCTCCTTCGATGTTCCAAGATGTTCTAACTTGGTAGGTTAGTGCTGTTCGTAGTCTCATTGGACGGTTAAGGAAATTGAAGCCCAGAGAGAGTAAATAACTTGCCAGAGCTGGGAAGTGTTGGAACTTGAACTTGAACCCGCTTTTCTTTAATGCTAATGCTCTAGCCCTTGACCCTTCCATGAAAACCGAAATATGGACTGGTGTTGTGTCCCTACCACCAGCCTTGCCCTTTTAAGTCCTTTGTCCGTTCTTATAGCCCAGGGCATTTTGAAAATAGAAGTCTTATCTTGTATCTTGTATCCTCCACTTACAACTCTTCATTGTTTTGCCTTTGCCCTGGATGCACACAAACTTGTTACCAGCTCACTGGGCCCTTCGCAATCTGGACCACATTAACCACTCTGATCTCTTTTCTTGCCACTGTCACTCTTGGTTTCAGTCACATTGAGTCACTTGCAATTTTGAGCACAAACCTCACTGTTGTCTCCCATCTGTACTTCTCTACCTCCTTATTCTTATGTCTGGCAAATCCTTGGCCCCACCTTTTTACCCAGCCCGCCCCTAGTCACACTCCAGTGCTCAGCTCAGACGTGTTCACCACCAAGAAACTCTCTGCGACCCACTCCTCTTCCCAGAGCCCCATGGGTTTCCTGATCCTATTGCTGTTACTTCTACACTGGAAATACCTGTTTCTTTGTCAGTATCCACCACCAAAACAAGCTCCCAGAGGGTGGAGACTGCTTCTAATTTATACAGTGTCATACTTTGCTGTAAGTTGGGTTCCTTCAAAGCAGGTGAGGATTCTTGGCAGGTGATTTATTGAGCGACTGCTTTCTGGCGAAACCCACAGAAACCAGGGAAACCGAATAGGGCGAGGAGAAATCAGCCTCGGGTTCCACTGATGTCTAGCCTCAAGTTGGTCCCTGGGGGAGCTCTGGGTCTTCATGATGGTACAGACTGTCCCACCTCCAGTGAGCAAAGGGGCTAAGCTTTTATCCCACCTCCAACAATTGGCCACTGGTTGCAGGTAGCCCCCCGCTCCCGGGGCGGGGGGGGGGAGGAGTGTGCGTGTGTGTGCGCAGCGCGTGCGTGTGTGTATCGGGGACATAACTTGGGGACAGTGCTTCCCCACTACAGGTGTCTAGAAAAGGGTGCATCTGTGAGTTTTTAGTGGCTAACAGGTGGATACGCTCTCCAGGTAAGAGGATTTATTACACACCCCAGCAGCTGGAATGCAGCCTGCCATCTCACACTCAATAAATATCAGAGGAATAAATGACAGAACTCTTTTATTCATCTCTCTATTTCTCATTTATTCCTGGCTTAATGATTTTTCTAGTGAAATAAATCCCCTAATCTTTCCAATCCTGGTTTTACTGAAAGCTCTCCAGTTTTTTTCAACCTTGCCTCAACTCTATTTTACAGGGTTCCCAAACTTGAGTAACTCTAGTTTCTCAATGTGTTTTCTTAAGTACTAGCCAAATATGTGCATGACTACTAATATTTCTACAACTTAATTAGTTGTTAAAGGTCTGACTGGTTTCCCAGTCAGATCGTACACATCTTCTCTAATCCAGTAGGATTTGTGGGGAGAAGTTTTCTGTTATGCTGGCAATTGTGGGCAAATTTGATTTTGGAATTTTTTTTTTTAAGATTGACTTATTTCTTTGAGAGAGAAAGTGAGCTGGGGGGAAGGGGAAGGAGCAGAGGGAGAGCAAGAGAGAAACTCAAGCAGACTCCACACTGAGTGCAGAGTCCAGTGAGAGGCTCAGTCCCACGACCCATGAGATCATGACCTGAGCTGAAATCAAGAGTTGGCCACTTAACCAACTGTGCCACCCAGGAGCCCTGACAAATTTGATGTTTAGACCATTTGTCTAGAATGATTTGCTCCAGAACATCTACATATGTCCTGCCTGGGGGTCTACCCAAATATATCTGTCAATTCTCCATAGTGTGTTTATGTGTTATCGGGGGTAGGGGCCCCTCCCTAGCAGTTAGCTGCTGCCTGTTCAGATGGCCTAATGTCAACAGCCACCTCCCTGGCTGGGAAGGCAGAGCGGCCCCCTGTGGAGGGAAGGAGAGTTATTCCAACAGGAAGGTTCCCTTCCATTCAAGAGGGCCAGGGCCCTGATTTTGCTCCTCAAAGACATTTTCAGCCCCATCAGACTCAGCCAAAAGTTAAGAACCTTCAAGGTAGAGACTGGGTCTTGTTCATCTTTACATAACATTAGTAATACTTCACACTTAACTATTTAAATGTGCTTTCACATATAGTATCTCATTTGATCCTCACAAAAATCACAGAGAACAAAGAATTATTGTTGGTCCCATTTTACCCGTGAGGAAACTAGGACATCTAGAGGTCAGATGACTGACCTAAGATCACATAACTATTAAGTGACAGAGCCACAATTCAAACCCAGGATTTCTGATGCCAAATGTAATGGTCTTTTTAGGGCCCCCCCCCCAAGTAATGTGAGGCCAGCATGCCATATGCCCTCATTAGCTGTTTGTTGGGTTGAATTACCTATGGCTTCTATTATTCATGTCCAGTGCTCCCCTTCTTTAGTCTAGGTAGCAAGGTGTACATGATGGGCTAGTCTGTGTTAATCAAAGCATTGTGCCAATGAGGTCAAGGTCATTGGTTCGATTCTCAAAAGACCAGTTACCTCTGTCTCAAGACAGTAGCAATCTTAGGGGAGCCTGGGTGGCTCAGTCAGTTAAGCCTCTACCTTCGGCTCAGGCTGTGATACCAGGGTCCTGGAATCGAGCCCCACATCGGGCTCCCCGCTCAGTGGGGAATCTGCTTCTCTCTCTCCCTCTGCTCCCCCCACCCGCTCGTGTTCTCTCTCACTCTCACTCTCTACCTCAAATAAACAAAACC